>CM035413.1:72948426-73048426 GCA_020310875.1 Ceratopteris richardii | reverse complement strand
GGCACAACATCTTCTTCATTTCTGAGAATTCTACAACTGAGTGATGAGATAGACTTTCACTTACTTCTAGGAGATCTAATGACTTTTACAACTTACCATTACACTATTCTCATGCTCTCTCATATTTTCCCTGACATTTTTCATAGTATATATAGGCAAATATATACAAGCTTATGACTATTCAAAAGTATAAGTGACTTATATCTGAACTAATGTACAAATGTGTACACAACTTTCAACTTCTGAATATGTCCTTCCTTCATGCTTCACAACTTGTTTTCTTCTCAAATCCTTGGCTTCATTTCTTCATCAAAACATCAATTGTTGATTATCCTGCACCAACAACTCCCCCTCAATCATCAATTGAGGTTTTCTCTATCTTCTTTATGCCTGCCATGTTTTTGAATCTTTGTAGCTTTGGTCCATCCAAGCTTTTGGTTAGCATATCAGCTATCTCATCTTTTGTTGAAATATGTATGACTTCAATCTCTTTATCCATCACCTTCTCTCTTAGAAAGTGATACTGAATCTCAATATGTTTGGTCCTAGCATGAAAAACAGGGTTAGCAGCTAGATACAATGAACTCATGTTATCTCCATATATGATAGGTGTACACTGTATAGTGTCAAAACTCTTCATCAGAGTCTTAAGCCATATCACTTCCTTTGCAGCTTCAACCATGCCTTTGTACTCTGCTTCTGTAGATGACAAAGCAACTGTATGTTGCTTCTTTGAACACCAAGAGATTAACTTATCTCCCACATAACACATGTATCCATAGGTTGACCTTCTATCATCTGGATTACGTGCCCAATCTGCATCACTATAAATCTTGATATTTTTATATGATGTAAAACCATAATACAAACCTTCTTTGAGTGTACCCTTAATGTACCTCAACACTCTTTGACCTGCAATCCAATGTTCTTTCCTAGGACAATGCATGAATTGGGACAAAACCCCAACTCCATATGATAAATCAGGCCTAGTTAATGTAGCATAGATAAGACTGCCAACCAAACTCTGATATTGTTTCATTTCCTTGAATTCTTCTCCACCATATCTGCTCAATTTGTGATTGACCTCCATTGGAGTAGGTGCCACCCTGCAATCATTCATTTTAAACTTGATTAACAAGTTCTTCAAATACCTTTCTTGAGTTACATACACTCCATGATTCAACAAACTCATCTATAATGGGTCTTGTTCCTACATTCCTTATGGTGTCTTTTGTAGAGTATCTATGATCAATAACCATATTGAAATAAAATGAAACACCAAGACAGTGGTGCAAAAGCTTAGGAAAAATTAAATCATGTTCCCAAGGCTAGTTTTATTTATCCTATTTCCAATTCATAATGGGTATCTACAGTTGTTTTTACTCCTAAAAACAATGGTAAATGGAGGGTGTGTGTGGATAACAAGCCATTGAATGATGAAATAAAAAAAGGTCGCTTTCCACTTCCTTTCAAGGATGAAATATTGAATGGAGTAGCAAGCCATGAATGATACACTATATATAATGGATATTCAGGATATTTTTAAATACGTATAGCTGAAGAAGATCAAAGGAAGAGTAATTACATCACAACATGCGGATGCTTTTCATATAGAGTGATGCCCTTTGGTCTCACTAATGCACATGCAACATTCGAGATATTCATGAATTATGTATTCCAACCTTTCTTTAGATCATGAAGAAAAGTGTATATGGATGACTTTTGTATATATAGTAGTAGAATAATTCACTCTTAGAAGATTGAGGAAGGATTAAAAAGATTGCATGATCTAGGAGGAAAACTAAACCTAGAGAAGTATCACATTGCTAAAAAAGAAGTGCTGCTTCTTGAACACTTTATTTTTTAAAGATGAATCCAAGTAGATCCATCCAAAGTAGGAACTTTATTTGCATAAGCCTAGCAAGGAGATAAGCCCTAAAATATCATACACCAAACATGAGAGCATACATGAGCTACTCTATACTTGTATACCTCTTTTCACTATCTTCATCAGTTTTCTTGCAAAGTACACCGATTGCATGTGGGATGTTTTTATATCCTTCTATAGTAAGACCAATCCTATTGCTTCCTTCCTACATTTGGAAATACATAAAAGGTATCTCCTATGATAGGCGGCATTAAGATAGGTAGGTTCTAAGTACGTTTTTAACTTCTTCAAAATATTGTTGATGAATGTCATCCTAGACAAAGGTATTACACAATGCAAGATTGTATAGAGGAGAAATTATCTCTAATAGAAGATGGATTAAGTGTGACCTATAATGTACCATCTATACAAATATGAGGACTTTTATTGTTATTATTAGAAATAGTAATGCCAATAGAGCTTCTACCTTGGATGGATCTACTTGGATTCCTTTGTCTAAAATAAGGTGTCCAAGAAGTTCCACTTCCTTTTTTAGCAATGTTACACTTCTCTAGATTTATTTGACCCCCTAGCTTATGTAATCTTTTTAATCCTTCCTCCACCTTTTAACAATGAATTATTTTGCTACTATAAATAGAAAAATCATCCATATATACTCCTATTGATGATCCAAAGAAAGTTTGGACTACATAATTCATGAATCTCTGAAATATTACAAGTGCATTAATGAGACCAAAGGGCATCACTCTAGATACAACATCATCACATGCATTTGCTCTTACAAGATTAATGTCCTTATTTTTAATCCTCTTAGTGCTCACTACCTTGGACCATTCCCTCTTATTTTTTCAAGGTATTTTCAATAATTTTATCGAAGTGATATTTGGTTTATGTGTGGATATATCCTCAATAAGATCATAAGATTCAATGCCCTTACTTGGAGAAAAGTCTTCCTTTGTTTTCTTCTTGGTCTTATCCCTTTTTTACTTGTTTCTCCTTCTATAACTCTTCCTTTCTTTGACCGTGTACCCAGGCACAAATCTTCATCTGGAGATGTATCTCTATCTTGCATCCTTATCCTTTTGATTGGCATAGTATCAATGGTCTCTTGCTCCTCAATCAGCTCCAAAATATTAATCAATCGTTCTTCTCCTTTTGCTAGTGGAATACGTGGAAGGTTCAATGATTGTTGTCCTTGTGCATATTGTGGTGGCCTCCTAATAAGATACATATCGTCTAGATTCCTATGAGGGTGATGAAAATTATACATATCGTGAACACATTTGTTGTAGTTATAGCATATGCATTCTTGTTCTTGTCATCGTTGTCCCTGATTATGTTCCCTTTGTGACCTATTTTGTAGACTCCTTAATGGGTTCAATGTCAATTGCTTTAACTGTTGTGTGATCCTCTACAATAGGTCTTGCTCGAAATCTTCCCCTCTCTCAACAATTATTTTGTATACCTTCTTGAGATTCAATGTCTATGTGATTGACGTTCTTCTATTCATATGTATAAGATGCGCGTTGAAACTTCCATTTTCTATATTTTAACTTGGCTATTCCTAGTGCTTCATCAAAGGTGGTTGCAAAATGAGATTCCATCTTTTGTTTTAGTGAGGGAAAAAGTTCAGTAATAAACATATCTCTTTTTAAAAATTATTATGTCAATTCATATTCTCCTAATGTTCTCTTCCACTTCTTCTACAAACTTTGAAACTTACCTTCATAATTCATAAAATCATCAAGAGAAACTTGCCTTAATGAGAGAAGTTATTGCCACAATACCTCTATAGTGTCCTTCTTTTTGTATTGTTCAAGGAAGGCTACTCATACTGCTGCCCAGCTATGTGTTGCTTCTTGAGGTAAGCTTGCAAACCATATCCTTGCTTCTTCCTTGAGAACTAATGGAAATGCTCTCAATTTTACATTCTCTTAGTCTCTTCCTAATATGATATGGACCATCTATAGATTGTCCAAGAAGTCTGTTGCATCCTCATTTAGCTTCCCATGAATTTGAGAGAAAATTGAATACATTCTTCCTTTCAAGTGATAGCTTTCTCAAAATAAGATGAAGCTCCAAACATCAAAGCTCATTGTGTAGTCCAAGAGTGGAAGAATAAATGGATCCTTTTAAGTAAAGATTTGTGCTAACCACTCTTCTCTAAAGTATCAAGCAATCCATTGCTAAAAGTGCATTTTTTAACTATATGAGATATTGATACAAATAAAAGACCTTGGTGGATATGGTTAGTTAGGATGTATTCAAAGATTTGGTTGAATATGTTTACCGATTTGAGGATTCAGAAAGAGTTTACTTGATGGGGGCATCAAGTTATGAGAGGGGCATTAAGGAAATGGCCTCTAACACTCTCACAGCTCATAAATAGAGAATGGAATTGAAGATTTGGGACATCAAGCTCCTACAAAATCATTCACAAAAAAATGCACATGCCATTACCAAGGCAAGGGTGGTCCACGGTACCTTGTCATATAAATACAATGGCACTCTTAGGATGGGGGTGATCCATGCCACTCTCTTAGTACCAATGCATAAACACTACATGGGTACTCGTAAGGCAATGGTTGTGCATGTCATCCTCTTGGTACCAACACATAAAACACTAAACACTTAAAAGAATGAGTTCCTCATTGAAAAGAGAAGCCAGGTAGTTCCATAATCCTCAATGTGTTTAGGATGATCGGAAAGAGAGAGGGAAGATGGAAGAAGTAGGTACTGAGAGAAGAAGAGAGGGTGTAATGAATGGAATAAGAAAAGATTCAGGGCATCCCTCTGTTGGAACAAAGCAATCACAAATTGATGATTACAAAGAGCTTGAAGCAAGTCAATGGTCAGATTGAAGTGAAAGAAGTCATTTGAGAAAGTGAAGAGATTTCAGAAAGGTAGCTTGTATACATATATACATTACATGTGGAGATTCTTGTACTATGAGTATAGGTGATCCTTGGAGTTCATGTTGTGAGTATGATCAATAGGAACATGTGTATGTAAAGTCTGCAGGTAGATCTCTCAAAGTCGCACATTTTTTTGTGTCAATGTTTTGCTTAGATCTCAGTGCATAGTGTAAATTTTTTTATGAATGAGCATTCAAAATCTAGGCTAGAAGGTAAGGAAGCTATGACTAAAAGCGTTTAGCAAAACAGGATTTGTGCTATGAGAAATCAACCTTAGAAGTCAGCTATGTCAAAGTTGCTTGTTTAGGAAGACAATTTCTGACATGCTTTTGATCTTAAGGATCAAATTAAAGTTTTAATGATTCTTTTGAAGGACTAATGGTTGATATGATTGCAAAAAGGTAGCATGGAGATATGTACATCATTATTTTGAAGAAATTTGAAGATATGTGCAGGTAATGAGGTCAATCTTTGAAGCAGACTTCTTGAAGAAAGAAAATTTTCACTCAGAGAAGTGATAATGGAAGATTTGGTAAATGAAGGTAACATTTGTGTAAAGTTTGGTCAATAACTGATATAGAGGTGCTCTTAAATCAGTACAGATCAAAACTTTGGAGATTTAGAGGTCTCCAACACCTTCCATATAGGGACATAAGGTAGAATCCTTCTCCTAGCTTTGTAATGTCCATTACCTACAACATGTAACTGCATACAACTCTTTTTGATTTTGGAGGACACTCAAGGGATCCTTTTATAGGCCTTTGGGAAGATATTTGGGAATGATATTTTGAGGTGAATCTTCTAGATATTTTATATGTATGATGAGATAGGAGTTGTTTACAAAGATTCGAAAGATTCTAGACTCATGTGGGTATGGTGTTTGGCTTGTTTTTATATATTTCTTGGATATTTGATTCTTTATTGGAAAAATATGATATTTTATTCCTAAATGCATGCAATGGATCCTCTTCACTGAAATTCGACTTTGGGTCATGATACTTTTGACTTTGGGCCCCAAAATAGAAGACATATCCATAATCAAAAGGTCCTCTTTGTTGACAATTCAAAAAGGTGTAGTGGGAATATGGTGCCTTTGAAAAGAATTTTGTTCCATTCTAAAGAGAGTGCGACAAGGTTTAAATACTTGATTATTTTAGACTTTCCATCGACTTTTGATATTTCTCTTCTATATTGACCATTTCTCTTTTACTCTAAGAATAGCTAGTTATATCTTCAACAATGAGGCCCACTTGACTTCAATCTTTCATATGGAAATAAAATAAATACCATATTACATATATAGAATAAGATTATTGTTAGAGGAGATATAAAAAATATAGCCCTCAAACTTATTTGGAGAGGGTTAAGTATGAAAGCTATATTTTTTATACCTTGCACCTAACTTTGCAAAAATCTCAACACCTTTATTTGAAAAATTAAAGGGTAAACCCAAAAGCCTTAATTGGGAGAAGGAACAAGCTGAAAGTATGGAAAGGCTTAAGAGAGCCTTAGCTTCGGCCCCGGTTCTATAGATAGTAGATCCAAATGAACCCATCCTAGTTGAAATAGATGCTAGTGATCTAGCAATAGGAGCTGTTTTGAATCAAAATGGTCGACCAATTGCTTTTGAAAGCCAAAAGTTAAATCCAACTCAAAGAAATTATTCTACCTATGAAAAAGAGCTTTATGCAATTGTGCATGCTCTAAAAAAATGGAAACATTACTTGTTTGGTGCCAAACTAGCCATAGTTTTTGACCAAGCAAGTATTAAATGGTTTGCAAACCAACCGGAATTATTAGGTAGAAAAGCTAGATGGGCCGAATTACTCCAAGAATTTGACTATGAACTTAGATATAGAAAGGGAAAATTTAATATTGTGGCAGATGCATTAAGCAGAATGCCCATGTTAAATTCTTTGTGTTTCATCCAAATTTCTAATGAGTTAGTAACACTCATGAAGGGCAAGTAACAAGAGGATGCTAGTTTTAACGAAGCCTAGAAGAAGGTTTCAACTCAAAACACAAACTTATCAAGTGAAGATAAGTTTAAACATTATAGTATTTAAGATGAATATATGTTATATAAAGGAAAGATTTGTGTCCCTTGTGATTCCGAACTTAGAAAAAAAGCTTTGTTTGAATGTCATGATGCCCCAAGTGTTGGACATCTTGGAATCAACAAAACTTATGAATTAATAAAAAGGCAATTCTATTGGCCTAGTATACATAAAGATGTACAAAATTATGTACTTAGATGCACCAAGTTCCAAGTTAACAAAGTTAAAAAGCTTAAGATAGGGGATTTGTTGCATCGCTTAGAAATTTCAAATGGAAAATGGGAGAGTATTTCCATGGATTTGATTATAGGCTTGCCACGTACCCCTAAAGGCCATGATGCCGTTTGGGTCATAGTTGATCGATTGACCAAAATTGCTCGTTTCATACCTACCCGAACTATAGTAAAAACTCCAAAATTAACTAAATTATTCATAGAAAAACTGTATAGACTCTATGGATTACCTCAAGACATAGTGTCTGATAGAGATAGAAAATTCACTAGTCATTTCAGGAGAGCTGTATTTAGTAGATTAGAAACTAAGCTAAACATGAGTACTGTTGAACATCCACAAACGGATGGTCAAACTGAAAGAGTCAATCGAATACTTGAAGATATGTTAGGAGCATACGTATCTTCTACCCAAACTAACTAGGAAGACTATCTACCAATAATAGAATTTGCTTATAATAGTGCAAAGCATTCTGCAACGGAATATAGTCCTTTTATGTTAATGTATGGGTTTCAACCCAGAGCACCTTATGCAGTTGGACTACAAAACAAAAACGTCCAAGCAGCTAAAGATTTCCTAGAAAACATGAATTTTAAGCTAAAACTAGCCAAGGAAAACCTGAGGAAAGCCCAGGATAGAGCTAAATCTTTTAGCAACCCTAAAAGGTGAGATATTTCCTTTCAGGTTGATGAATTAGTATATCTTAAAGTTCCTAAGAAATTTGAAACATTGAAAATAGGACCTTGTCCTAAACTCTCCCCGAGGTTCTGTGTCCCTTTTAAGGTTCTCAAAAGAATAGGGACTTTGGCTTACAAGTTAGAACTTCTAGATGATTGTTTACTTCACCCAGTATTTCATGTTAGTAGATTAAAAAGAAAACTGGCTGAACAAGACAATCTTGTATCTTCAGATACAATCATTCAACCAATCTCCCTTCTTAACATCCCTCATGAACCAGAAAGAATTCTACGCACTCAAGATAAAAAACAAGAAGTCATCTATATAAAGAGTGCCTAGTTAATTGGAGGGATGGAACTGAAGAAAGTGCTACTTGGGAACAAGTAAGTTCCATAAACAAAAGATTTCCCTCTTTTTGAACTCTTAGTTAGAAATGAGGAAAATATCTTTTGAGAGTGAGTCCATGATCAATGAACTGAATCATGGTGCACAAGGGAATATTCCACATAATATACCAAAGCACATTTTCGAGGACAAAAATGTTAAACGGGGGGAGAATGTTGTAAAAACCATGGATTAGATCCTCAAATAATAGGGAATCCTTGGTTTAAATTAAATAGGTTGGACCCTTCAAGAAGGAACCTATGTTTCTTGGTTTTAACCCTTGAGGTTTTATTTCAATGGAAGTCTCAAATGAAGGGTTTTTTACTTTAGGAATAATTAACTTAAGGAAGAAGAAACCTTAGTCTTGGGAGAAGCTTCTCCCAAAGGACACCTTGGCTCGTACGTGAAGGGAAGGCTTCAATTGAAATAGAAGCCATGTGATTCTCTTTGGAAAATATCCACATGAAGGACACTTGGAAGGACACATGAATAAAAATTAAGATATGCACCCCTTGGACCTTTGGTATATATATGAGTGGAGTTGGATGGGTGGATACGTACTCACTCACTCTCTGGTGGATGCTATACTCTAGGAAGAAGTTTATTTCACAACAGTTCCACTTCATTGACCCTATATCTTTCTAGGATCATAATCTATATCTAAAGAAGTCTAAGACTCATAAAACCAGCTCTTACTCACTTACACGCTCCACTGAGGGTGAGGAAAGAAAGAGAAACCATTGGGTTTATGATCCTATCCTAGATTGGAAGTCTAAAAATTGATTCCAGGAACTATGCTATTACTAGCCTACAGGTGCCTCAAGTTTGGGCAAAGAGGATGCCATTTCAGATTTATGTAGGCGTAGCAAACTAGCAAAATTCAGATGACCAAAGCATGCATGCCAAAGCTTTGCATCTGACATAGCCTGAGAATCATTTACTGCACATGCCAAATCATTTACAGATCTTTCATAGTCTATGAGCTTATACAATCCACGACATAAAATGCCAGAAGCAATAATCACATCGCCATTTGATAGATCATGAACTGTACACCTGTCATCAACAAATTTCACAACCAAGCCAATCTTGGCTAATGCAGAAATTGATAACAGGTTCTTCTTGATCCCTGGCACAAATAAAGCATCTGACAAAGTGAAAGAACTACCATCATCATTAGTCAAAGTGATCTTACCAACTCCCATAACAGGATAAGAGGAGTTGTTGGCACATGTAACAGTATCCCCTATAGGGGCAAGGTCGAGTGAAGAGAAGAAACTGTGCTGCGAGTTAATATGTTTGGTCGCCCCACTGTCAAAATACTAAACATCTGAGTCTACTGCAGACATGCACTGCTCATGAGAAGATGTGTCAAAACTGCAGACAATAGTAAATGCCCATTCTTCTTCCTGCACAAGATTAGCAGACTCTATTTTTGGTGTAGAGGCCTCTGCAACAACCATTTCAGCCTCTTTCTTATTTGCCTCTTTAGCATCCAATTTTGAACAGTTCTTTATGATATGATCATTCCCTTTACAGTACTTACAAAACAATTTCTGCTTTTCTGATTTCTTCTCATCTTTATCTTCCTTCTTCAAATGTGCAGAATTAGGAGATTTCTGCTTACTACTTGAAGAGCTCCATTTTCCTTTGCCCTTCTAACTAGCTAGGAAAGCTTGATCTGCAACTCGCATAATGGACCTATTCTGCCTGGACTAATCTTCCTGCAACAGAACAGAGACTAACTCCTCAAATGATAAGGCATTTGGATTGCCTTTCATCATCAACTGAAGAGTAGAAGCAAAACTCTGATATGAATCAAGAAGACCATTCAGAAGGGTCTGCACAAGTGAGCTATCTGGTATAACCTCATGAGCAGAAATCAACTGTTCCTTCAAGTCTTTGATCTTTGTTATGAAACTGTCCATAGAATCACCTTCATTCATGTGCTCACTCTCCAACTATTTTCGGAGGTAAGCAACACGAGCCTCATTCCTAGCTTGGTACAATGTGGTAAGTGTATCCCAAGCATCCTTAGCTATTCTGCAAGAGCGAATGTGAGGAATAATGGCACGTTTGACAGACAAAGCTATCAATGCATGTGGTTGGGCATCTCTGCCATCCTAGTGAATCTGCTCTACAGTAGGTGCAGCAGAAACGACAGCACGAACAAGAATATGTAGAATATCATCATCTTCGACACCTTTTGCATCAGCTAATATCTGCAGTTGTAATAGTTGTAGGTGTGATAGGACGTTTTTCGACACCCTACACAATGTTCCAGAGTCCTTTTGTAACCAACACATGTCACATCATATAACCCCATAATGGGTAGTTGGTACCATCCAACTTATCCTCAATAGCCAACATACGGAATACATCACTGCTTTTAGCCATGGCCGGTGACTAAAATACCTTGATGCAAAAAATTGACAGTATCTCAAAAAGTTGAATAGAATTTCCCAGACAAATTCTGCTAGACCTGTAGCAGACTTCAAGATGCTTATACTGGCGAATAGAAACTGGTATATACCTTTGGCACAAAAAGATGAAATAGCCTGCACAACCGCTACTATAGTGCGTTCAGAGGCCGAAATGAGCTCAGATCACGATTTTGGCACCACAGAGAAAAGGTGTTTTGATCTCGAAAACACACTTAGTATGCTCACCAAAATTCGTGTGATTCGGAGACTGCAAACAGAGAAGTTTCGATGGCACCCTAGATGAAGCAATGACCTGCTCTGATATCAATTGTTGGAGTTAGACGTCTGCGGAAGCACGCGAACAACACAAGGAAGAAGAAGAAGCTTGGAGCACAACACACAATACTGAATGTATTACTAGAGAATATACAAAGATAAGTAGCCCATTAGGGCAATAGGCATATATACAAGCCAGGGGAAAAAAATCTCCTAAAGAGGGAAAAAAGTGCCCCAGTAGTCCTAGTGTGTTCACACACATCACTACCTAAATATATCAACACCCATATGTTAATCTCCTATCATCAAGATTTCTTGCCCAATCTATATCACTATATATCTTGATGTTTGTATCTGATGTGAAACCATAATACAAACCTTCTTTGAGTGTGCCGTTAATGTATCTTAACACTCTTTGTCCTGCAACCCAATGTTCTCTCCTAGGACAATGCATGAATTTAGACAATTCAATTGCATATGACAAAACAGGCCTAGTTAATGTAGCATAGATTAGACTACCAACCAGACTTTGATATAGCTTCATTTCCTTGAATTCCTCTCGTCCATATCTGATCAATTTGTGATTCACCTCCATTGGAGTAGGTGCTACCCTGCAATCTTCCATTTTAAACTTGATTAACAAGTTCTTTAAATACCTTTCTTGAGTCACATATACTCCATGTTGAGTATATGAGACATCCATGCCCAAGAAATATGACAAGTCTCCCAACTCACTAATCTTGAACTCTTTCTCCATTTGCTTCTTGAGACTTTGTATGCCCTTCTCATCTGTACCTGTAAGAATTATGTCATCAACATATCATGTAAATGAACCCATCATCATTTGCCTTAACAAGCAAGCTACTATTTGCTTTAGACACTTGGAAACCAAGTTCCTTCAAGAACTTCTTAAGTCGATAATTCCATGCCCTTGGGGCCTGCTTCAAACCATACAAAGCTCTCTTGAGCTTACATACATACTCTAGATACCTTTTATCTTTGAACCCTTGTGGTTGCTCCATGAAAACATCATCTAAAATGTAACCATTTAGAAAAGCATTCTTCACATCTATTTGACATAGTTTCCAACCTTTACATGGAGCAATAGCTATGAGTGCCCTTATAGTTGTCATCTTTGCCACAGGACTATAAGTTTCATCATATTCTATACCATATGTATAAGCATACTCTTTCATAACAAGTCCAGCTTTATACCTAGACACACTTCCATCTACATACCTCTTTGTCTTGTAGACCCATTTGCATCCAATGATCTTCTGACTATTTGGTTTAGGAACTAAATCTCATGTCTCATTCTCCATCAATGCATCATACTCTTCCTGCATAGCTTTCTCCCAATTTTCCTTACCTTTTACCTCTTCATATGTAGAAGGGTCTTCCTTTGCTTTCACCATATAAGCATAATCTTTAGTGGTAAAAAATGAAGTATCATAACTATATCTTGTAGGTTGCCATTTGTGCCTTGATGACCTTCTGAGTTCTCCACTTCTTGAAGTTTCCGGTTCATCACATTCTCGATGAAACCTTGGCCTTTCTTCAACTTCAACTTGTGCTTCATTGTTCTCTTCTTCATCACATATTTGAATCTTTGATTTACCTTTCTTCTGATTCAAAGTTTCTTCATCACCTGCATGAATATTAATTTTACTTGCATACCAAGTACCTTGCTCATCAAATGTAACATTGTTTGACACAAGGAATTGCTTTGTGGATGGACTCTACAACCTATAACCCATCTGTTTATCATCATAGCCAATGAACACATACTTTTCAGCTTTAGGTTCCAATTTATGCCTCAACTGAGATGGCACATAAGCCAAACATCCAAATACTTTGCAATGATATAAGGTAGGTCTCTTACCCCACCAAGCTTCATATGGTGTCATACCTTCCAAAGCTTTACATGGTAACCTATTGACCAAGTATGTAGCTATATTTACAGCCTCAGCCCACAAATAATTGGGGCAATTCTTTTCTTTCATCATTGACCTTGCAAACTCAACAAGAGTTCTATTTCTCCTTTCTGCTACACCATTTTGTTGAGGAGAGTACCTGCAAGTAACTTCCCTTTTTATACCTGCATTCCATAAGTAATCATTGAACTCATTAGAGAAATACTCTCCCCCTCCATCTGACCTTAGTCTCTTCAATTTTTTCCCTGTGATTCTTTATGCATACACATGATAATGTTTAAATGTATTGAATACCTCTGATTTATCTTTGATCACATATATGGTGATCCACCTGGTAGCATCATCAACATAAATCACATAATATCTTGAACCATTAATGCTAAAGTCCTTTGATGGTCCCCACACATCTGTGTGTACCAATTCAAGCTTCTATGAATACATGAAACCATGCTTATTATATGATTGCTTATGAGCCTTACCTAATTGACATGCCTCACATCTATATATCATATGTTGACCTGCAACATTAGGTAAGCCAAGCACTGAACCATTGTTAATCATATCCTTAATACCTCTTTCATTGAAATGTCCAAGCCTTTTATGCCAAAGATCTAACTCAGAGATCTTATGTCCTCCATAAGTGAACAAGGCATGACCAACATTGCCTTGAATCTTCAATGTGAAGAGCCTTCCTTCTTTCTTCCCTGAAAGAATTGCTAGGGTCTTCCACAAAAACTCCATTGTATGTCAAATTTTCAAAAGAAATCCCTATAAAATAGTGATTTTCATCACTAAAAACCATTGTAAATATCATTTCACCTTTTTTTAGCTCTATTTTGTGCAAGCCAAGGAGTCCTCCAGCTTGAGGAGCATTAAAAGTATAATCCTACCAATTTTCATAATTTTTAGACTTCGTTTGAGCCCTCAAATAAGCCCTCGAACCTAATTTTTAACCACGCCGAAGACTAGGTCTGGATAGGGCCAAAACTAGTCAAAAAACTATAAAAAGAGCTTGAGAGCTCGTTTTTGAGATTAGCTTGTGAGTGAATAGAGCTTTTGTAAGAGAGTTCCTTTGCAATAGAAGCTTTCCATTGTTCCTTTCTTTGATCTTGCCTTGTGTGCATGTGTGTGTATGTGTGTGCATGCTTGTGTGCTTTCACTCACACACTTGTGCCTTCACTCACTCGTGGTCTTCATACCGGTCCTCATGTCTCCGCGGATTGACAAGCAAAGGAGGTGGTGCTTATGCTTGAGATTTGCGACGTTGGAAGGTAAAAAAACTGTCATTTCTGTTCATTTCTGTTCACTTGTGCCTTCACTCACTCGTGGTCTTCATACCGGTCCTCATTTTCTGCTTGAGATTTGCTTGAGATTTGCGACGTTGGAAGGTAAAAAAACTGTCATTTCTGTTCATTTTCTGATTTTTCTTCTTCATCTTCATCATCATCACCATCTCCATCTTCTTCCATCATATTCTTCATAGAAATTTCTTGTTTTTTAGTGCATTTTCACCATTTTCATACTATTTTTCATGCATTATTGTGTGAGAAGGAGTTAGGAGGTGCAAGGGAGAGCAAGCGCCCGTGTTTTTCATGATTTTCTGCACATACGGAGCTCGCCATTGCTCGGCGCTCAGAAATTTGAATTTCCCGCCAAAAACACGATTCTGACTGAAAATCACGATTTTCATAAGATTCAATTAAAAAAAAAAATACGATTTTCTATTCCCCTCCTAAAAGCTTTTTGAAAAGAACACGATTCTGGGGTCATTCTCAGAATCACGATTCTCTGCTTGTGCTCAAAATAACGATTCTCTAAGATTCTCAAAAACATGATTTTGAGCAAAAAGACGATTCTGAGCAAAAAACACGCGTCTCAGCCAAAATCACGATTTTCAAGTAAAAACACGACTTTGACAAAACACGATTTTCAGTGGGCTCAAAATCACGATTTTCACAAATCACGATTTTCACAAATCACGATTTTCACAAATCACGATTTTCAGCCAAAAATACGATTTTGTGAAAAACATGATTCTCTGTTGGCTCCAAAATTGCGATTTTCAAAACACGATTCTCAAGAGAAACACGATTTTTAGCTAAAATCACGATTTTCAAGTAAAAATACGATTCTGAGCAAAAACACGATTTTAAGTCAAAATCGTGATTTTCTGATCATTCTCAAAATCGCAATTTTCAGGCCAAAAACATGATTTTGTGATCATTATGGAAATCGCGTTTTTCACAATTCTCAATCAAAATCGCATTTTTCACAATTTTCATTCAAAATCGCGTTTTTCACGATTTTCATTCAAAATCACGTTTTTCACGATTTTGATTCAAAATCGCATTTTTGGGGAGTGCTCAGTCGCGATTTTCATAGGTGTTCAGCATCGTGATTTTCATGATTTCACAAAATCGTGATTTTTGTGGTTGCTTAGCAAACCGATTTTCATGATTCCTCAAAATCGCGATTTTCATAAGTACTCAGCATCGCGATTCTCAGGCCCCCAAAATCGCGATTTTCACACAAAATCGTGATTTTTCCAAAAGGTCCCATTTGCCTGTTTTGATCCCTAGGAGCCTGATTTGACATAACTTTTTCATCAAAAGTCCATTTTTTGAGCTCTATAGCTTGTTTCAAATGCTACACGGTCTCAATTGTTTTTTATAAGAATAATGCGTTGATTTTTAGATAGGATAATTTGAAGTGGACCCTCAGGTGGGGCTAGGAAATCAACGGAACTCCAAAGGATTTTGAACCATACCAAGGGGAAATTTTGGACTCTTAACCAAAGCTTATGAACTTGAGATCTGGTAGACACCTAGGCAAGCATAGAAAAAGCAATAGATCTTCTGAGGCTAGTGTCAACCATACAACTAAGTCTTGGGCACAACAACTAAGTGGGTATCCTTACGTACTAAGCTCAGACAGAAGTGACTCAGAAATGTCTTTTAGAATGGGGAAACCTGCAGGTGGCTCAGGAACTACCTATCTACAAACACCAAAAGGTCCCTATAAGACACAACTGGAATATATTCGGACCAACCGATTAGGTGCTCACATCTATGAGGATGGCTTGAGGCGATCAGTGGTCCAACTCAAAAATCCAGATCAACCCTTGGGACTTGAACACCGGGTGGTCAATGTAATAAAGTAAGTCTATGATCCAAGGGTCTGGCCGGTTCAGACAGATCTGAAATCGGACACCGTTTGGTCATCCGTGTGTATGACAAAAGATCTCGAGTTTTAGACTTACTAGGAGGTCTTGTGCTCTTGTGAACAAGTGATCCACTTAGCCTAATGGTTAAGACTCAAGGGTGTGAAGGACGAGGTCTTGGGTTCAATCCCCATGAGGTACATGGGAAGAGTATTTTGCCCAAAGAGCTCTAGAACCTTCTAGAAGCATCCACTGGACACTTGGCGCACATGTAGTTACATGGCTGACACTTGGATGATTAGCATTCACCTGCCCAAGAAGGTAGTCCCCTGGAGAGAGCTATATATAGAGGCATTTGGTTGGGAGGAGAGTCATCTCTCAAGCATGTGGTGGTCATAATCCTTCGTTCTATTGCATTGGTATCAGAGCATTCTCCATAGCTCTCATCTTCATCATCTTGCTCGTGAACTTTTGGCGTGCATAATCTCTTTTTCGAATTCTGCTCCCTCCTGTCTAGAGATGCGTGTCGCAATCATCTTCATGGTTTAGCTTAGAGCAAAGAGTACCAAAAGAAGAAGATCTCTGCTGTGTTTGGCGAGGGATTCGAGCCCCCGTCTCCCCGATTAGAGTGCGCCGCTCTATCCACAAAAGCATCATCATCCGCGTGATGAATCATCCCAACACAGTCTATTGACGGGAGTCTGCGCTGAAGAAGGCTGGAGCAAAAGAAATCGGATCGTTTCTGGTGTGTGCCCGCGGGTGATCGAACTCAGAACTTCTGATTTGGAGCGCCCTCGCCTATCCACAAAGCCACAAAGTTCGCGAGAGTACTTAGAGACCGTATCTGATTATTCTCAGTTGACGCTGAAGCAGAAGCACTCAAACGGGAGCTAAAATGTAGTTCATCTCCATCGTGATCGCGGATTCGAACCCTGTACCTCCACGTGTGAGGACGCTCTCTTAACCACAACGCAAATTCGTGTTTGTGACTTAAAGAGGGAAGTGGTAGCATCATTATACACTCTTTCAGTGCTGAAGAAGGAGCAAAACAAATCGAATCATATCTGGTATGCGCCCGCGGCTGATCGAACCTAGATCTTCTGGTTTGGAGCGCATTCGTCTATCCAGACAGCCACAAACGTTCGCGGGAGTATTAAGAGAACCATAATATTATCCTAAGATCGTGCTGAAGCAAACGCTATCCAAAAGTTCAGCTTCTGCAGGTGGGTGCCGGGATTCGATCTCACGACGTTGCAGAGAAGCTTCAGAGCCTTATCAGCTGAAGTAAAGGTTTATCGTGATTTCATTCTCTGCATATCTTATACAATTTGATCATATCTCTGCTCTGCTAATCCCGAGCCGAGATCATCTCATTTTGATTAACCTTTGGAGTTTGCTTATTTCCCCAACCGAATCCGAGTACATATCTGTGGTGGTTCAAGCTGAAGAAAGTTAAAAGTTCGAGCAAAGTTTGAAGAAAGCGGAAGCTATGGAGTAAAGATCCGGAGGCCTTTGGTGATCAAAGTTAAACCAACTTTGAATTCGGACCAAAGTCTTGAGAGAATCACTCTTCCAAAGGATCAAGGGAAGGACGTAGCTCTATGTGGAGCTAAGTATTTTCCAGTTTTTACTTGGCCTTAATGCTTGATTTATTTTGTTTTCATTATTCTACACTTAATCCTAGATGCACATTGAAATAGCCAAGATTTCAATTGATTAAGTCTAGATTAGAATAATGAATTAATCCATTTCTCATTCCAAGCATTAGTTTGCATTAAGGAAAGACTTGATTTCAAAAAGATCCTTGTGCATCAAAGAATGTATTTTGGTAGTTTAAATACATATTTCCTTTCCATTGAGTAAGTTTTCTATTGCACCTCAAGGGTATGTTTTTATATCATAGTGCATTAGGACAAAGGAAAGGATATTCATGCATCACGATTGCATGATATACATTCTTAGTACAAGGAAAAAATCATGCATCAAGCTCATGCATGATTGTTGTATTATTTTGGGCATGCAAAGAACATGCATGCATACGCATGTGAGCATATGCTTTTGCATGTAGATACATGCATTTGCATGATAGAATGGAATGCTGTTTGCAAGTAGATATGAGAATGTACTCTCTTAGTATTTAGCTTACTTTATAAAGCTCACAGTTTGACATTAGGGAAGACCAAGGACTAGTTAGTTGCAAAGACATACTAGTTCTAGTTTGCAACTCAAGTAATTAGCCGATTTCTTCCCAAGTTGATACTCCGCTATCAAAGACAAATACTTAATGATAATTAAGTATGATAGATGTCTTGCTAGGTATAAGTAAGCACTAAGAGAAAGTTAAGTAATAAATTTTCTTGATGACCAAGAAAATTTAATTACTTGCAAAACTCTTTTATGACGTATGATGACTCTAAGTCCTGGATGTACTTACAAAGTCATGCGGATAAGCTTTACTTGATTAGTTACATACTTTATGTAACTTCTCAAGCATCCCAAGGTTGGATGAGAACGTCAACTATATTTCCAAGTTCCTTGAGTACTCTTCTATTTAGAAGATTTCGAAAGTTTAAAGAAGTTTCTTTGTGGTTTCAAGATTTGTATCTCATGATGAAACCTCAGTAAGTAACTTTTTGGAATTGAGATATGAAATAGTCAAGCCTTCTATTTCATGTGAGATCATTCTCCTACCATGTTTAAGATGAATTTATTGTTGGGAAGGTAGATGTTCCAAGTAGAGGATCTTAATTGATTCATGAACTCTTCCCAAAATACACATAAATTCATATTATATGATAGGTCCAAGGAATGATGAAGGCAAAACCTCTTTAGGATATAAATGTTTTGCCAAGATATAAAGGTACCAAGCTTTTATAAATTTTTATTTGATTTCATCAAGGGGTGATGGAAATCAAAGGTTAAACCTCAACATCAATTGATCCTTGACGTCAATAAAAGGATGTTAGGTTCTATAGTTGCCTCTCTGGTAAATGATGCAACTAGCTAAGCAGTCTTTAGGAAATAATATAAGTTCCTAAAGACTTGAAGCAAGTGTGAACTTTTCATTTAGGAATAGAAAGTTCCAAGAAATGGATTTTCAATCCATGAACTTCTCCTAAACAAGTTATAAAGTTCAAAGTTGTGTTCACAATAACATTACTATTGGATCAATCATCAATAGATGCTTGGACTTTAAACATAATTTTGATTGGTGAAATATGTTTAAAGGACTCTAGTAACATCTAAAGATTGACCAATAATAATGAGTTTTGTATCAAACTCAAGAATAGAAGTCGATATCACATAAATGAAAGTTCAACTTAAACTTTCATAGTGGCATGGGAAACCATATCCAAAATGTGATATTTTGTCTCTAGTTTGATACTCAGGAAATGAATACAATTGAATCAGTAAATTTTTTGGATATTATTTGAAAGAATTTCTTTCAAATATTCTTTTAATATTGTAAAAGATTCCAAGATGAATCATTTGCTCAAGTTATTCCTTTGAAGGAATCTCAAGTCTTTGAAGAAATGGCATTCTTTCAAGTATTGAGAATGAAATTCTTCATACTCTTTAAACAATAAGTAAGTAGTTCCCGGACATCCCAAACCACTAGAAGTGGTATTTCAAGTCCTATTTGTGATATAACCTAAAGGTATATCAAAGATTCTTAGCTTTGGAATCTGAGAGGCATAAGTGTATGCTTGGACTTGAGAAAGATCTCTAAAAATCCTGCAGGTAAGCAAAGAAGCTTAAGATAGTTTAAGAGATCTTAAAAGATAAAGACTAAGTCTTTATTTTTGTCGCAAGTATCAACTAGACTTGATCAAGCTTGGCCATGATTGTCCAAGAACATGCGATTGGAACTACCGTGTAGATTGCCCAAGTATTGGCAATAAAATTTTTCTTTAGGAATGATTCACTCAAGTTCCATTTATCGAATGGAAAATTGTGAAAAAGTAAGCTGTTCCAAGTCTGAACAGAGTGAAGTAATAATTCCAAGTATGTAGTCTGCAAATCGTGAAGACGGTACTTAAGTTTGTGGAAGGTAAAACATAAGTGTTTGCCTATCCTTAAAGGGATTTTTGGTACAAATCCAGAAAGCATGAGCGGATGCTCAGACTTATGCAGTAGAGAGATTCCTATAAAATTCCGGGCCAGGATAGGTACCTAAAAGCATTAGTAGAAAGGAATCTAAAGATAAGAAGCTAAAAGCTCTTGTCACTACGAAATTGGTCAAGGATAAACCAATTGAACTTGAATTCGAGAAAATTCAAGTACTTGGAATTCTGATTGGTTTTCATTTGAAAACCCCAGCAAAAAAGACTGGAGATATTCTATTAAAGGTTTTCAAGTTCCCAAAGTTAAGCACAAGATCATGAAACGATCATGTCAAGGGATTAAAACCTAGAATATTAAGATAAAGATAGTGCCTAAAACTGTGAAGTTCTTGTCAAAGAATTAAAGTTAGAAGGTTTTCTATCAAAAGATGTTGTAGACTTTAGGATAAATTTCACTCACACGTCAATGTGAGTATAAAATAGGGTGGTATGGGACACCAGATTTTATACTCAAATTGATGTAGGAAAGATGGTATGGGACATCGGACCGTGAGATGATGATTATCTTTGAGTCTTCGTTTGGATCTTGAAGTTAGGTTTGATCTTCAAGGGAATTAAAACTTCAAAGAAGGGAGTTTAAATTCAAGAAGAATCTCAAGATACTTCAAGACGACTTCAAGATCAAGGAAACTGAAGATATGAAGTAAGTAACTTCCAAGATCTTCTTAGAACACTTCAAGCTTAAGTATTATTGATCAGAAATATTTGATAAATTTCTGAAAGAAGTTGGACTTTGATTTTGAGTTGATCTTTTCAACTAAAGATTTAATTGACTAAGCATCAAGTTCCTAGTGTAACTTGAAAAAATTCACTCTTTTGACTCAAAGAAATGCACAAGAATTGCATTCACGATTAGGAGTAAAAAAGATTGAATATGACTTGAACTTAGTCTCAAGTGAAGCATTATTTGAATACAAAACTCATCAACATAACCTCAGTGGGTCGACACACTGATGTTGGTTACCACACTAGTATCTTGTGGTTGGATGATGTTTTTGGTTTTCTTTGTATCTTTTTGAGAATCCAGCTTATTTCTCTTAAAGATAAATACAATGCTTCAATATCTTGTTGAAATAGATCTTTGAAAAGTAAAAAGTCCTGAGTCATCTAGTCTTTGACTCATAGCAAGTTTATGTATATTCGAAGTTTGAATTGGTTGTACAGAGTCTTAGTTATTTCTTTCCGCTTTCCAAATCTTTTGAAATTGACTCAGATATAGTATCTGATTCCTTTTGCAAAAGACCAGGGTTAGCCGGTTAGAATAAAATAACTAACTTGAACATCCTAGATAGATGTTATGTACAAGAACCTTTTCAATCTTCAAAAGGTGATAAGTCTAAGTGGACTTATTCATTTGAGTTTGCTTCAAGTTATAGCATAAATGATTTCCTGGAGTCCAGTTTACTCTAGAATAGGGAAGTTAGGAATTGCTCATCAGATTGACAATTCCCAAGAACTTTCAGTTAAAATCTTTGAGAAAAGTGTCTTAAGTTGGACAATTTTCATTTTGAAGTTGTATTGGTCAAGTTATAGTATGGTTGACTCAAAGAAATGGTAAACTTTCTCCTACAGTTTACAAAGGATTTTTAAACTCATAAGGACAAAGTAGTCCTCTAGTCGGGTGAAAAAATCAAGTAACTGTTAGATAAAAGTAAACCATTGTACAGAGATGTATGGGACAACCAAACTTCAAGTTCTCCAAAACAAATTCAAGTGAATCAAGAATTCTCAAAGTCTTGCGAGGGATACGAATCCCACCTTCATTACTAAGCCCATGCACCAGTTATGCCTAGAAATGGACTAGTAATTTGAATCCACCTAGTTCACATGTTTGTGCCTAGATTGCACATCCAGAATCTGTGAATTAGCCAGGGATGTCATTAGATCCACCCTCATTATTCTTCACTAGTTTGTACTTTGTCCCGTTCATCAAAGTACAAAACCAGATAGTGTTTTGAATCATTTGGGCAAGGATGCCACCACAGAGATGAGACATGTTCTTCCAGTTCTAGAACATGACCATGTTCTTCCAGTTTTAGAACATGAGGCTCGGGGGTTGCTCACAGAATGTATATAGCTCTATTTTCGAGGACGAAAATATTTTCCAAGGGGGGAAGAATGTAATAAAGTAAGTCTATGATCCAAGGGTCTGGCGGGTTCAGACAGATCTGAAATCGGACACCGTTTGCTCATCCGTGTGTATGACAAAAGATCTCGAGTTTTAGACTTACTAGGAGGTCTTGTGCTCTTGTGAACAAGTGATCCACTTAGCCTAATGGTTAAGACTCAAGGGTGTGAAGGACGAGGTCTTGGGTTCAATCCCCATGAGGTACAGGGAAGAGTATTTTGCCCAAAGAGCTCTAGAACCTTCTAGAAGCATCCACTGGACACTTGGCGCACATGTAGTTACATGGCTGACACTTGGATGATTAGCATTCACCTGCCCAAGAAGGTAGTCCCCTGGAGAGAGCTATATATAGAGGCATTTGGTTGGGAGGAGAGTCATCTCTCAAGCATGTGGTGGTCATAATCCTTCGTTCTATTGCAGTCAAGTTCGAAGAGGGCTCATACATTGATAAGGAAGGAACCATGTATGTGGTCACGAACCTACCAGATAGGACCGATGAGTTTGGAAATATCATTCCTGAGAATGAGATAGGAGACTTAGAATAAGGAAATGTAGGACAAGGACCCCAAACTCCTAGAGGTAAGTCATTTTTTACCACAGTGATCACTCTAGATTGGATCCCTCAAGACAACAAAAGCATAGAATTATCCTTGAATAGAGAAACAGAGGAAGCCTTTTGGAGATTCAAGCCAGATCAACCTAGCCAATTGGGCATAGTCATCATCTACGAATTCAAAGATCCTGAGATACCAAGCAAAGTTGTCTACCTAGATAACACATCAGAGAAACTTTTCTTGGTATTAGAGCATGATAGGCATGCATATACTTGGCAGGGTGAATTGATCTTTCCTCCACCATGGTCTAATATTTCCCATGGTCACCATGGAGTAGGACCATCCCACAATCATGAAGCCTAGAGGGAAAGAACTAGAGAGAGACCTGAGGTAAGTTTTGCACACAATGGGGGTAGAAATAGATCAGGATTTGAAAATGAAAGACATGAAAGAGAGAGATATCAAGCACATAGGCAACAAAGAGATGAACATGATTTTCCATTGCCTAAACCCCGAGAGCACCCGAGAACTCTTAGACCCACTCAAGTGATCAAGGCAATGAAGAACTACTTTGATGGTTCAGGAGATCCTTACGATGATGTGGCCGAGTTCAAACAAGTGTTGAGAGCTGAACAGGTTGAGGACTTGTTCACCCAGTATGAGGCATTTGGTTTGACTCTTAAGGGCACTGCCTTAGCTTGGTTTCAACCACTGAGTAGTCGCAACTATCGCAATATAGGTCAACTACTAGATGAATTCATTATAGAATTTTCCAAGAGTGGTATCAGGCATAACACCTCATCTTTGATCCATAGCTTCAAGCAGACACCCCAAGAAACAGTGCAACTAGCAGGAAGAAGGTTCATACAATACCTAGAAAGATGCCATGCTCCAGAGTTAACCACATCAGCCAAAGAAGTGGCTTTGTTTTTAGATGGCTTACTAAGCACCAAGTTAAGATCATATGTGTACTTGAAAGAGCCTAGAAGCATAGAAGAGTGTGTGCGGACCTGCATTGACATAGAAGACAACTTGGGTGAGGAGGTAGAGTCAAGTTATATCAAGAACCTCTTACAGAGGATATGCTAACGAGACTCAATACTGCTAAGAAGCGGAAAGACGAAGAGTTGAGGGTCAGAGAAGAAGCACAAGTAGAAGCCAGAGAGCGTATTAGGCAAAATAACTTAAGGTAATTAGGCCTAGATGTCAACTCAAAAGCCCCAAAATATCACATGGATATGTGCCGAAAATCAGGCATAATTACTTCTCAAAGCATTGACCGACGTCCCTTTGTGACCATAGAGATAGGACAAGGAAAGAGTGCAGGAACTGTGAAAGCATTGATTGACTCAGGTGCAACAACTAGTGCAGTTAGACTTTCCTACTGCCAAGACTTGCAGTTGAACATCAATCCCATCGAAGCTTATCTCATAGGATTGGGAGGTGTGGGAACCCCTTGTTTGGGCGAGGTGGAATTTCCCATCTACCTTCAAGATGTTCCAATGAAAGTCAAAATGCTAGTGTGTTGAGATGAGGACCTTACAGGACCACTTGTCTTGGGTCAAGATTGGATTTATGACCATGCAGTCAACCTGAACCTCAGAAGTCAACTTCTTCAAGTTTGGGTACATGAACAATGTATTACATTAGAATTAGAGAACTGCATGCTCACAAATCATGGCACCACACACTCTCTTAGTTCCTCTAGGACTAATCTTCACGAGCAAGATGTTGTATGTGTCAAAAGCTCTATGATCCAAAAGATCATGGAAGAAAAATTGCAAAGGCAAGCAAACCCTCCTTCTTTTTCAAAGAGTAAATTATCCACAGTAGTTCAACCTAAGAAGCAAGCACAACAATTCAAGACAATTGCTATAGCAAATAGAAAGACACCATTCAACAAGAAAGCAGTTTCGGGCATGACGCAAATCTGGGTACACAAAGGAGAGCAACCACTAGCCTTGCCCCCACAAACCCCATCCAGGCAAGCCAACCAGACCAGAAGACAAAGGAACAAGCTCGAACAAGCTCAACCACAAGGTATCGACAAATTTGGGTGCCTAAGAAATTAGTTGGAGCTCAACAAGGGCGATTACACATGTGGGTACCCAGGAAACTCTTACGTACGCAACAACTTATGCTCTCCCATATGCAAAAAGTTGCAACAAAGAAGCCAAGGTGAGGCAAAGGTCAGAACCAAACACCGAGAACAAAAGTAGACCAACTAACCTCTTCAACGCGAGTCAGGCGACTAGCCACAGAGGTATGGGTTTGGAAGCCAAAAGCATCAGCAAGTGTTGGAACTCAAGGTCAAGCATAAAACATGGAAGCACATCAAAAAAGTGGACATAGAAGAAGAGAGAGTAAGTAGGGAGCTCCAAGAAGTGTATGTCAAATTTTCAGAAGAATTCCCTACAAAAATAGTGATTTTCATCACTAAAAATCATTGTAAATACCATTTTCTATTTTTGTAACTCCATTTTGTTCAAGCCGAGGAGTCCTCAAGCTTGAGGAGTATTAGAAGCATCATCCTACCAATTTTCATAATTTTTAGACTTCGTTTGAGCCCTTAAATAAGCCCTGGAACCTAATTTTTAACTAGGTCGGACACTAGGTCTGGACAGGGCCAAAGCTACTCAAAAAACTATAAAAAGAGCTAGAGAGCTCATTTTTGAGGTTAGCTTGTTAGAGAATAGAGCCTTTGTAAGAGAACTCTTTTGCAATCGAAGCTTTCCATTGTTCCTCTCTTTGGTCTTACCTTGTGCACGTGTGTGTGTATGTGTGTGCATGTTTGTGTGCTTTCACTCATGCACTTGTGCCTTCACTTGCTCGTGGTCTTCATACCGGTCCTCACGTCTCCGCGGATTGACAAGTAAAGGAGGTGGTACTTACGCTTGAGCTACACCCAATTTTGGCACTGTTGCCGGGGAGAGAGCTTCGAGGACGAGCGTTGTGATGGTAAGATTGTAGATTTGCGACGTTGGAAGGTAAAAAAAAAATTGTCATTTCTGTTATTTTTCTGATTTTTCTTCTCCATCTTCATCATCATCATCATCTCCACCTTCTTCCATCTGCTTCTTCATAGAAATTTCTTGTTTTTTAGTGCATTTTCACCATTTTCATACCATTTTTCATGCATTTGAATCCTACATGGCCTCAACTATTTTTTATAAGAATAATGCGTTGATTTTCAGATAGGATAATTTGAAGTTGACCCTCAGGTGGGACTAGGGAACCAAGGGGACTCCAAAGGATTTTGAACCATACCAAGGGGAAATTTTGGACTCTTAACCAAAGCTTATGAACCTGAGATCTGGTAGACACCTAGGCAAGGATAGACAAAGCATTAGATCTTCTCAGTCTAGTGTCAACCATACAGCTAAGTCTTGGGCACAACAACTAAGTGGTTGTCCTTACGTACTAAACTCTGACACAAGTGACTCAGAAATGTCTTTTAGCATGGGAAAACCTGCAGGTGGCTCAGGAACTGCCCATCTACAAACACCAGAAGGTCCCTATAAGACACAATTGGAATATATTCGGACCAACCGATTAGGTGCTCGCATCTATGAGGATGGCCTGAGGCGATCAGTGGTCCAACTCAAAAATCCAGATCAATCTTTTGGGCTTGAACACCCAGTAGTCAAGTTCGAAGAGGGTTCATACATTGATAAGGAAGGAACCATGTATGTGGTCACCAACCTACCAGATAGGACCGATGAGTTTGGAAATATCATTCATGAGAATGAGATAGGAGACCTAGAACAAGGAAATGTAGGACAAGGACCCCAAACCCCCAGAGGCAAGTCAGTTTTGACTAGAGTGATCACACCAGATTGGATCCCTAAAGACAACAAAAGCATAGAACTATTCTTGAATAGAGAAACAGAGGAAGCCTTTTGGAGATTCAAGCCAGATCAACCTAGCCAACTGGGCATAGTCATCATCTATGAATTCAAAGATCCTGAGATACCAGGCAAAGTTGTCTACCTAGATAACACATCAGAGACGATGTTCTTGGTAACAGAACATGATAGACATGCATATACTTGGAAGAGTGAATTGATTTTCCCTCCACCAAGATCCAATGTTTCCCATGGTCTCCAAGGAGTAGCATCATCCCACGCGCATGAAGCCCAGAAAGAAAGAACTAGAGAGAGACCTGAGGTAAGTTTTGCACACATCGTCGATAGGAATAGATCAAGATTTGAAAATGAAAGACCTGAAAGAGAGAGACATCAAGCACATAGGCAACAAAGAGATGAACCTGATTTTCCATTGCCTAGACCCCAAGAGCACACAAGAACCCTTAGACCCACTCAAGTGATCAAGGCAATGAAGAATTATTTTGCCGGATCAAGAGATCCTTATGATCATGTGGCTGAGTTCAAACAAGTGTTAAGAGCTGAACAGGTTGAGGATTTGTTCACCCAGTACGAGGCATTTGGTTTGACTCTTAAGGGCACTGAATTGGCTTGGTTTCAAGCACTGAGTAGTTGAAACTATCGCGATATAGGTCAGCTGCTAGAGGAATTCATTGTAGAATTTTCCAAGAGTGGTATCACGCATAACACCTCATCTTTGATCCATAGCTTCAAGCAGACACCCCAAGAAACAGTGCGACTAGCAGGCAGAAGGTTCAGACAGTACCTAGAAAGATGCCCTACTCCAGAGTTACCCACACCATCCAAACAAGTGGCTTTGTTCTTAGATGGCTTATTGAGCACAAAGTTAAGATCATATGTGTACTTGAAAGAGCCTAGATCCATAGAAGAGTGTGCGCGGACGTGCATTGACATAGAAGATAACTTGGGTGAGGAGTTAGGATTGTCCAAACTCTATAAGGATTCTGATAGTTCTACTAGTCATACTTCAAAAATACCCACAGAAATAGATGAGATAGCTGAGCAAGTTGCCAAGAAGCTGGGAGTCCAAAATAGACAAACACAAAGAGTAACCTCATTGCACCGATGTTATACCTGCGGTAGGGACCACATGGCTAACATATGCCCAATGCAAAACCAAAACATTAGAGAAAGGAATGCTCCATATTTCACTATTGAGAGAAAATACACGAACCACACGGCTCAAGATTGTCCCTACAATAGGCAGGCTATTAGACAAACTTATCAGCAACCTTACCAACAAGGTAGGTATCAGAACCAATACCAACTACCATATTATCGACCACAATAGCAATATCAGGCACAATATAGGCCACAACCAGTCTTGGGAAACCAACCACCAGCCCTTGCCAACGTGATTCTAGTCAAGTATGCTGTGGGCGAGGAAAATCCAAATAGAGCACTGGTGCCACTAACCCCATTGATACTAGATAATGACTCCCATGCTCCTAGTTCGGACTACTCCCATGAAGGTAGTCCACATGCTTATTACACTGAGTCACCTGAGCATAGTGAGATTTACTCGTATCAATATGAGGCACTACCTATGGAGCAAAATTGGGAGCCAGAATACTCCAATGTCATTTATGCAAATGCTAACCCTAGGCCCCAACTAAGACAAGTAAGACCACAAGCTCCTAGAGGACCATGTTTTAGATGTCAGGGTGACCATTTCTTTCGTGATTGTCCCCACCCACCATATCCAAGTCAAGGACATACTCTCACAATACAAGCTTTTTGTCCGGATTGTGGCAAAGACCATCTCCCTAGAGATTGTCCAAGAAACCCCTCCAGTGCACCCAAGATTACACCCATTAATGTGGTAGGCTTAGTGGCGGATTCAAGTGCTAGTAGCAGTAATGTGGCTCCTATACAGGCAGTTACTAGGGCACAAACATTAAAACAAGATAAACTAGCAGAACAATCGGAGTTGAGCGAATCGGAAGAACCTAGTAAGAGGAAAACAAGAACATGGAAGGATACTAGAGAGAAGGCCAATCGCAAGTGGAATAAAAAGTTATCAGAACTAGAAGAAAGCTTGAAAGACACAAAAACAAAGATAGAAGACATTGCATCTCAAAACCCCTCGCATGCTAAAACTCCATCTACTCCACCTCATCCCACACCACCACCTATTGTAAATAGACCGCAACCAGGGTCTGTTCTTGCAGATCCAACCCCAGAAGGCTTAGACATGATGTTCAAGGCCTACCAGGCTCGACTTCAAGAAGGGCCAACAGCTGCAAACCTAAACAAGAGTTACCCTAGAGCAGATTTAGAGATTGAACGGATGAAAATGTGCATGAAAATGGTAGAACAAGCTCAAGCTATACTTGAGACTAGTCAAAAGTTCAATCAGACAAACTCTGTCAAACCGGATTTGCATTTCCAGGGCTTACTAGAAAGATTAGAGCAATTGGTAAACAAACCACAAGTTTCTTTACCTCTACAGGCTCCACCAGTTTTTGAGAGAAGAAGCTCACCACCAATGGGAGCTTATGTTCCTAATTCCACAGATGCTGGGATACCTCCTTCAATTCAGGAGCACTCTCAAGAGTTCTTGCGGGAAATACAAGAGGAGAAATGGGCCAAGGAGAAGGGGGATTTCCCTCCTATTCGTGAGATTGATGACCTTCATGATCAAATTCCCCAAGATATTCCCTCTATTTACGGAGATGAAGCAGAACAACAAGAAGATGAAAGATTAGATTTTGAATCTAATACCTTAGAGGAGCTGCCTCAATTTCCAGGCCCTTGGGAATCTGAATCTCTTCAGATCAGAGCTCCCACAATATTGGTAAGGAATGAAGACTCAGTGGTTCTAAGGAACACTGATGTCGTGAAGAAGACTAAGGTTCAATGTCATCTCATTGTAGAAGAGCTGCTCAAAGCAAAACTTGAACTATGGAATCACGTGAAGGATCAGGTTCCAGAACTTGATTCCAAAATGCCAAAATCAAACTCTAAGCACAAAGTTCCAGAGATACCTCTAGACAAAATAGGGGACATGTGTGAGGGTGAAGAAGGTAATACTTATCTTCCAATCACCTACCAAGGTTAAACAATCAAAGCAATCATAGATTCAGGTGCTGGTGTTGCTATTGCAACCACCTCCTTGTGGAAGCAATGGGGACAAGCCACATTAAGACCAACTAGAATGAAGCTTCAAATGGCTGACGGTCATTTTGAAAGACCTCTAGGATTGCTAGAAGGGATAACTCTAACCACTTGTGGTGTAGAGTTTGAACATACATTTGCTATATGTGACTTTGAGAAAAATAATGTCTATGAGATGATCCTAGGAAGACCCTTCCTATGACAATTGCAAATAGTACAGGATTGGGGAACCAACTCCTTGTACTTGCAACACTTAGGGGTCACCACCAAGGTTAATTTGAAGGATTACTCCTTCAGAGATGTACCACCCCTACAGTGGAATCCTATCCAAAAAGCGAAGGAAGATGCCATCTCTGTGCATTCTGAAAGTTCACCTGATCCATCATGGCTGCATGAAGATACTCATCTGTGGATGTGCAAGGTCGCAGAGGAAGAGGAAAAATGTTTAAAGGTAAGATAAGAAGGAACTTCGCCAGGAGATAGACCAGTTAGGGACCCAGCCTACACACCGATGATCTTTCTAGATGAGGAATTTGAGCCTCATGGCTGACCAGAAATCTTAGCCACCATGGACATTGCTGTGAATGAAGAACAGTGGACACCTCATTGCGATGAGGAGGGTTATGACATTTCAGTGTTCATGTGTCAGCCCTTGCTAGAAGAATATGACCCTAGTGATGTCATAGAAGAAGAAGAGAATGATGATGATATAGAGTCCATTGTGATGGATAGTTTCTTTAACTCAGAGCAGCACTATCTAGAAGATATAGGAGTGTTCACCCAGAAAGAAGAAGAACCTCTCACAAGTATTAAAACGGTAAATTCAAAGGATGGAAGTGAGAGCAGTCAAAAGAAAAAGAAAAGAAAAGCAGTGAAACAAGAAGAGGAGGAATCATTGTTTGAAGTACCAGAAAACTTCAAGAAATATGAAGTTGATGACCGCAAAATTTTGGTATGAATGCCTAAGAGAGAGGGCATCATAGGAGAATCATATGATAATAAAGAAAAGACCAAGAAAATTGTAGTGACCATTGAAGAGAACGAAGAGAGATGCACATATATAGGTGATGACCTAAGTGTAAGAGAAGAGATGGAGCTCGTAGCTCTATTAAGGGAATATAGGGATGTGTTTGCGTGGCACTATAGAGACTTGAAAGGGGTAGATCCAAGAATTTGCTCTCATACTATCCCCATGACTGTCGATGCCAAGCCCACCAAACAGAAGCCCTACACATATAATGATACATATGCAGCCAAAATAAAAGAAGAAATTGATAGGCTGATTGAAGTTGGATTCATCTATGAGATTGAGCATACTGAATGGGTGTCCCCCATTGTAGTGGTGCCCAAGAAGAACAGGAAGTTGCGAGTGTGTATTAACCTTAAAAAAGTTAACGCCACTACGGTCAGAGATAGTTATCCACTTCCAATCACAGAACACCTATTGGAGCGTGTTGCAGACAATGAAGTTTATAGCTTCCTTGATGGGTTTTCAGGTTACAATCAAGTAGCCATTGCCCCAGAAGATCAACACAAAACAGCTTTTGCCACAGAGTGGGGAATCTTTGCATTTTGTGTGATGCCATTTGGGCTCACCAATGCACCTGCAACATTCCAAAGGCTCATGTGTCATGTCTTCAAAGAGTTCTTGCGAAAGAGCTTAGAAGTGTATGTGGATGATTTATGTGCTCACTCCCAAGAAAGAAGATTTCACATCCCTAAGCTCGGACAAATCTTCAACAAGTGTAGAGAATATCGAGTGTGTCTGAACCCAGAAAAGTGTGTGTTCATGGTGCGTCAAGGTAAAATTTTAGGTCATATTGTTTCTAAGAATGGAATCTCAACAGACGAAGATAAGGTACGAGCCATAGTGGAGCTGCCAAGGCCAAGGAATGTTAAAGAGGTACAAGCCTTTATGGGCCATTGTGGATATTACCGTAGATTTATCCACATGTATGCAATCATAGCTAGACCTCTTTATGCCTTGTTGTCTAATTTTGAGTGGAACAACGAATGCGAGAATTCTTTCAATGAACTGAAGAAATGTTTGTGCACAACACCAATACTGACCACTCCTGATTGGAATAAACCATTCCATGTCCATGTGGATGCATCCAATCATGCCATAGGATGTGTGCTAGCACAACCCACAGGTGAAGGAAACTTAGATTTGCCCATAGCATATGCTAGTAGACAACTCACCGCAGCTGCACGAAACTATACCACAACTGAGCGAGAGGGCTTAGGCATGGTATATGCGGTGAAGAAGTTTAGACACTATTTATTGGCCAACAAGTTCAAGTATTTCACTGATCATCAAGCTTTGTTATATTTGGTCAATAAACCTTGCAATTCAGGACGTTTAGTAAGATGGTTCCTCTTACTAATGGATTATGACTTTGAAGTTGTTGTTAGAAAAGGTAGAACCCACCTCCAGGCAGATCACCTTTCTCGCATTACTTCAGGAGAGTCACCGCAAGGCGTGTTTGATGAATTACCTGATGCTTATCTGTTCAATTTAGAAGTTGTTCCTAAATGGGCAACTAAGTTGGTACCAGTCCTAACCTTCGGCCCTGCAAATAAGAATGTGATAACATCACAAGAAGAAATTGTAAAATCACAAAACTATCACATATTGGCAGGAAGCATGTACAAACAAGATACTGAGGGTGTATTAGCTTGTTGTGTCAAGGATGATGAACATAGTAGTTGGTTGCAACAAGCTCATGAAGGATTGCTAGGAAATCACTATTCTAAACAATGAACATTGCAGAATCTGAAGCGTTTAGGAGTGTATTGGCCTAGCATGGACAAAGAAATACATGAGTGGATTAAGAATTGTCCAATGTGCAGAGAGAGACCCCCAGTGGAGCATGCGACCCTTTATCAAGTATCATTAATTCAAGATTGGAGTGCTCCATTGGTAGAGTTTATGAGGTTGGGAAAACTACCCAAAGAGGCTAGTCTAGCAAGAAGACGAAGCATGGAGCAAGAGACTCAAGGCTATGCCTTAGTAGGAGAGAACCTATACGGAAGAGGCAAAGATGGTTACTTAAGACTGTGCGTTCATGAATCAGACTATTTAAAGGTCTTAGAGACTACACACAATGGTGTGGCAGGTGGACATTTTGGTCCTGATCCAGTGATCAAGACCATTCTATTCTCAGGACTTTGGTGGCCCACTCTTCATATGAATGCACATACCTATGTGAAGAAATGTGACACATGCCAACGTGCACAATATCCAGTTAGAAAAGATGAGATGCCTTTGAGGCCAATGATGGGAGGGCGTGCATTTTTGAAGTGGGGCATAGACTTCATAGGTCCTATTAACCCCCCAGCTAGAAACTCCCATGCGGAATACATTATTGTAGCCACAGACTACCTTACCAAGTGGGTAGAAGTGAAAGCCACAACAAAGAATGATGCTCAGACTATGGCTAAGTTCTTATTCAAGAATGTGTTCACGAGATATGGGCTACCAATAGAGTTAGTGAGCGATAGAGGCACACACTTCTTGAATGAGGTTATTGAAAATCTTCTCCAAGAATTCTTGGTGATACATAAGAAGTCAGCCCCCTATCATCCACAAGCTAACGGACAAGCTGAGAGCACAAACAAGATCCTATGTAATGTCTTGACCAAGCTTGTAAATAGCAAACGCTCTGATTGGGATAAACAGCTTCATCATGCTGTTTGGGCTTATCGAATTGCCTACAAAATGATACTCAATGCCACCCCATTTCAGATGGTCTTTGGACAGAATGCGGTGCTACCATTGGACTTCTTAATCCATGCATTAAAGGTAGCACAAGAGCATGAGTGGAATGGACATGAGTTGTCCTCAGGATCTTTGATCTAGAACACTTAGGTGAGACGAGGTTACGAGTGGCAGTAGGCATCTACGCTGCAAAGAAAAGGCAAAAGGCATACTTCGATGCTCACATCAAGGACAAGGGATTAAAAGAGGGAGACCTAGTGTTGGTTTACACACTAAAGCAACATGCCCGTAAGTTGGAAAAAAGAGGATACGAACCTATGATCATTAATAGAATTTCCACTAGTGGTGCAGTTCAGTTGGCCACTCTAGAAGGAGATATCTTGCCAAACTATATCAGTGGTGGTCGAGTCAAGTTATATCAAGAAACTCTTACAGAGGACATGTTAATGAGACTCAACACTGCCAAGAAACGAAAAGAAGAAGAGTTGAGAGTCAGAGAAGAAGCACAAGCAGAGGCTAGGAAGCACATAAGGCAAAATAAGTTAAGGCGACTAGGCCTAGATGTCAACTCAAAAGCCCCAAAATATCACATGGATATGTGCCAAAAATCAGGCATAGCGACTTCTCAAGTTATTGACCGATGTCCCTTTGTGACCATAGAGATAGGACAAGGAAAGGGTGCAAGGACTGTGAAAGCATTGATTGACACAGGTGTAGCATGTAGTGCAGTTAGACTATCCTACTGCCAAGACTTGCAGTTGAACATCAATCCCATAGAAGCTTATCTCGTAGGATTGGGAGGTGTGGAAACCCCATGTTTGGACGAGGTGGAACTTCCCATCTACCTTCAAGATGTTCCAATGAAAGTCAAAGTGCTAATGTGTCAAGATGAGAACCTTACAGAACCACTTGTCTTAGGACAAGATTGGATTTACGACAATGCAGTCAACTTGAACCTAAGAAGTCAACTTCTTCAAGTTTGGGTCCAGGGACAATGCTTTACATTAGAACTAGAAAATGGCATGCTCACAAATCCAGATGTCACATCTTGTAGTTCTCTTATGACTAATATTAGCAAAAGAGATGTTGTATGTGTCAAAAGCTCTATGTCGCAGGAGAACTCAATCATGGAAGAACAGACTCAAAGACAAGCGGACTGCTCCTCTAATGCAAGGACTAATGCCGCCACTACAACTCAACCAACAACGCAAGCACAATAGAACATGACAACTGCTATATCAACTAGAAAACGGGATTTCCAAAGGAAAGTAGTGTCGGGCATGAAGCAGATCTGGATACGAAAAGGAGAGCAACCACTAGCCTTAACCCCACAATTCCCCTCTAGGGACTCCCACCAGGCCAGAAGACAAATGAAGAAGCTAGAACAAACTCAACCACAAGATATTCGACAAGTTTGGGTGCCTAAGAAATTAGCTGCAGCTCAACAAGGACAATTGCAAATATGGGTACCCAAGAAGCTCTTACATACACAACAATCTATGCTCTCCCACATGAGAAAAGTCGCAACAAAGAAGCCAAGGCGGGGCAAGGGTCAGAACCAAACTCCAAGACTAAAACCAGATCAACTCGCCTCTTCAAGAAGGTTAGAAGACCAGCCATAATGGTATGGGTATGGAAGCCAAAAGCACTGGTAGCCCCCACAAAACCAAGGAACCAACCACGTGGGATACAAAATTTAAGAAAGCATCCAAAGAGGAAGATGCCTGAAGTGATCTCTACTGTGCCAAATGCTGTTCTAAAATGGACTCCAATAAGGAGGATTACATCAGTTCGAGACCCAATGGATACCTCCACCAAAGTCGGCATCAATATCCGCAAATAACATCAAGAGCCTCGATGAGCGACAACCATGTGCTCCTTGCACAACCTTGTATTTTGCACCATTCAGGTCATGCATTTCCAAAGTATGCATTAATATAGGGCCACATTACATGGCCGTGCATAGACACATTTGCGAGTCCCATGCACAAGAGCACATTGACATATGTCAACTATTTTTGCTGATACTAACATCTGTCTTCTTGTTTGGTAACATTGTTCAAAAAAAAAAAAAGGAGGAAGCACTTGTTTCCAGGTTTTGGCTCATGAAACATGAATGGGTCATGCTTAGTTGAAGTGGAACTATTGATTACTAGGCATTTATTAGTTTGGATACAAGTGTGTCCCGACTAGCAGATGATATAATTGCCACCTTATCTGGTAGATGTCAAGCACTTGGCATGAACATGGCATCCACAGAACATCCAAGGAGATATCTACAAGGGAGACATGATCATCCAGTCAAAAGATCTCATTATTGGACCATCAACACAGACATTCATCAACAATGTTTCATCCCAAAGGCCGAGTGTACAACACAAAGAGATGAACATCGATCGACCTTCTTCATGGTATGTATCTTTAATTTGGAAGCATCATAACCATGATAGCTTAGGAAACCTCTTCGTCGGCATACCCTTGAGCACTTAGCTCAAGACGCCCAATTTTTGCACCATACTTCTTCCGATGCATTTTCCAAGTAAGCGTGCATAGGGCTACATTACAAGGCCGTGCACAAGGCACATATTTTTCTCAACCCATGCACGAACACACTTACCCATCATCCATTATGGGTTATGAGTACTTGTCATGACTACTATGAACATCATCTTTGGACGATTTGAGGTCATCAATGGAGACTCACAACGACACAGTCATGCTGGAATCCAAGGCAGAAGCACCTACCAAGGGACTACAACTTGCAAAGGCTCGCAGTGACAAATGAAGAACCGGACAACCAACCTTGCCACATCTGGAAGGGAGACGGCTTTGGTTCATCCGAATGGACACTCCCTCTCAAAGCGACCTAGAATAACCATTACAACAAGGGTCTGTCAGGGACGACAGAATCGAGGAGGGGGGGAGTGTTGGAACTCAAGGTCAAGCATAAAACATGGAAGCACATCAAAGAATTGGACATAGAAGAAGAGAGAGTAAGTAGGGAGCTCCAAGAAGTGTATGTCAAATTTTCAGAAGAATTCCCTACAAAAATAGTGATTTTCATCACTAAAAACCATTGTAAATACCATTTTCTATTTTTGTAACTCCATTTTGTTCAAGTCGAGGAGTCCTCGAGCTTGAGGAGTATTAGAAGCATCATCCTACCAATTTTCATAATTTTTAGACTTCGTTTGAGCCCTCAAATAAGCCCTGGAACCTAATTTTTAACTAGGTCGAACACTAGGTCTCGACAGGGCCAAAACTACTCAAAAAACTATAAAAAGAGCTAGAGAGCTCATTTTTGAGGTTAGCTTGTTAGAGAATAGAGCTTTTGTAAGAGAACTCTTTTGCAATCGAAGCTTTCCATTGTTCCTCTCTTTGGTCTTACCTTGTGCGCGCGTGTGTATGTGTGTGCATGTTTGTGTGCTTTCACTCATGCACTTGTGCCTTCACTTGCTCGTGGTCTTCATACCGGTCCTCACGTCTCTGCGGATTGAAAAGTAAAGGAGGTGGTACTTACGCTTGAGCTACAGCAGGCCCTACCAAACCAAAGCGCCAACCACAATGGTCACAACAGTTAAGAAATCAGCCAAGGATGAATAGGCCAAAGGTGCTCACTATACAGTCGTAGATTGTTCTCAAATGGATCCCCATAAGGAGGAAGGATCAATTGTCATCTCGAGATCCAGTGGATACCTCCGCGATAGATGGCATCAACATCCGCAAATAACATCAAAATCCTCGACGAGCGACAACCATGTGCTCCCTGCACAACCCTATCTTTTGCACCATTCAGGTCATGCATTTCCAAAACAATGGTTTTTGATAGTACATGAGTTCAGCAGGCATATACCATGTCGTATGTGTGCATGTCATTCTATCTACCAAAAGTGCAAAGGGTAAGAATCTAGGCCATTGTTTAATGTCACCATCACATGCTTTAGAAATGGCTTTCACAATAGGTGGATGTCCTTTCTCTATTTTACCATTTGGCTCTAGATTATATGCACTAGTGAGAGACAAAGGAATACCGCGATGTTCAAAGAACTCTTTAGCTTCTCTTGTATTTAACTCTCCATGATCGGAAACCACTTTCTCTATTTACCCAAAGTAACTTATGAAATATTCAAGCAAGAATTTGCAAACATTGTAAGTGGTCTTAGATCGTAGTGCACGTCCCTCTACATGATTAGTTAAGTCTTCTCTTGCAAGTACAATGTAATGCATTTTGTTAATACCTTTCGGCATAGTTTCAAGATCTACTACCAATTGTAGTGAACATAGGGTGGAGAAGTAGGATGAAATGAATCTCTATGTTTGATTGAAGAATGAAGTTGACAAGTAGAATGTGTAGAAAGATAGCTACTAATGTCAACATACATCCTAGGCCAATAATAGGTACTTATAATTTTTTCATATGTTCCAAAAAATTCTTTATGGCCCGCACATAATGTCTCATGCATTTCCTTCATTACTTGCAATTGAACACCTTGCTTTCCTAGGATTTGTTGCGGATTCTTAACCTTACCCTTAGCATGTCTCCAAAGATAATGGTTGCGTAGGCAAAAATTATAAGCTCCTTTCCTAATGTTACATAATCTATTCATAGTCGAGCTAGGTAATGGTTGTAGTGTACTCAGATACTTTCCTATGTTTCTCCATTCATCTTCATACTCAGTGTGAGACCTAGCTCTTCAAATCATTGAAATATTCGTTCACAATCAGAGATATGATCAAGAACAAATTTATGACATCTAGATGAATCTAAAGTAATGTCCTTTGCATGTTGTTCACTCCCTTTAATTAGAATATCATCAATGAATGGCATGGTTATATGAGGGATAAAATCATGTAAGACCATATTCATAGCACTCATCATATGAGCCACAAAATTAGTCACTCCTTGAGGTAAATTAGTACACATTCACACTAAGCCTAAAGGAGATTTCATTGTGGTTATGTCACAACTATCAATTGCTAATTGGAATTGGTCATACGTAGAATATAGATCACCCATTGAATAGATAGAATGTCTTGAAAATGCTTCAACAAAATCTTCTACAATGGGTCCTATTCCTACATTCCTTATGGCGACTTTATTGACGGGTTGAAGATCTTGAATAAAACATAGTTTCCCATTTTCTTTTAGGCATAATGAACCATTTATTTGAGTAAGGTGCAAAAGATGGCTCTAAAATTCTCATGTTTATCTTCTCCTTAAGTAGTTTCATTAGCTCAGGTAAGTGAGCCTTTGGAACTGGTATAGGGCAAAGATTCCATGGAATATGTGGAATAGTAAAGATTATCATGGGTGCAACTAGCTTAGGATCTGCTCAACCAATCTCATGAAGATACACAGTAAAGGCTTTTCCATGGCTATGATGACTCTCTCAAATTTATCTCTCTCTGTTGGCAAAAGAAAGTCATCATCTCTACCAATTTTCACTTGTTTGATTGTCTCATCCGTGAATGTATGTCCTATGTTTTTCTTATTCCAAAGAATTGGATCATTTTTCACATCAATAATTTTTTCATTACTTTCTTGGGGTGATGGTTGAGCTATGGGTTTGACTTTTTTGTCGACAATTTTGTACATTGTTTCAACTAAGGCATCATGTGTTTGGTTAAATTTTGAGCACTTGTCAACATTGAGAGCATACTCTTTGATTATAGCATATTCATTAAGGGAAGAAAGATGAATAATATGGGAATTAGAATTTTGCTGAAGACATAACTCTAACTCATCGAGAGTAGAGAAAGAATGAGATGTCTCAATCACATGCTCAATGTGCTCATCATGTTCCATGCTTTTGTTGGTTTTATGATTTTTTTGGGTTTTTTGGATAAAAGACTTGGATAATTGACTCTTATGAAGAAAATCTAATCTAGAATGTGGAAAACAAAGTGACAAACTATTGTACAGGTTGGTTGGTTGTGAGATGTCAAAACAATGTCCAAAGTTGTCCCCCTCAACAGTGGATTCCATCTGAAATTTTGATCATATGTAGCTCCAAACGTGAATCGAGGTGCACAATCACTACAAGCATGCTTATGACCCTGAGTAACAATAGGTTTCTTTCTAATTGACAATCGACTCTTAGGATTATTCACTCCTACCATCATGACTTGAAGTGATTGCATTCCATCCTTAGAATTAGTTCTAGCATAGGTAGACCCATCATACATGTCTTTAGTTTCCATACGACTCTCAGAAATAAAAGGTTGGCCTAAAAGAACTTCATAGGAGCAATTATGTTGAATAGAAAAGTGAAATTCTTTTGTGATTCCTCCTATGGATATGGCCACACTAGCACAAGCTCCATACAGGGTACCTAACCATTATCTGTTGTTGTCATATGCCATCCACAATCTTTATCTATGGGCCATCAAAATTTATCATAGACTTCTCTTGAAATCACATTGATTTCGGAGCCAAAATCTACTAATGCATTTATAGTGATAGTGTTCTTATCATTTCCTATTTTAACATGCATCTCTGATGTACCTCTAGACCAAAATTTTCTTTTAAAGTGACTTTCATGATTTTTTTCATGATGTTCATGGTCAGGTTGAATAGGTCCTAAGAAATTTTTATTAACATTTACTTCATAATCTTCAAGGTCCTCTTCATCAGATTCATCAAAGTTTAAGGCTTTGCTTATAGCTTGATCTTGATCTAGAGCATCTTGCATCACAGTATCTAGATTAAGCAAAAACCTCTTCCTTTTAATTAAGCCGATAAAATTATCTTTAAAAATAGCTTTGCAATAGAGAAAACTTTTTCTAAAGACATAATCAGTTGACTCTTAAGAAAAATCTAATCTAAAATCTCCATAGGATCTATTTTTCTCTCAATTTTTGAAATCAAGATGGCTTTAGGTTTTCTCTTCAGTTTCTTTTGTTTTTGCTTAAGATCTTGTTTTTGTTCATGTTCTTCTGTTTGGTCTTTAGTTTGTTTTGATTGTTCTTGTTTTCCTAAAGGCTTTGGTTTTGTTTTTCTTTGCTTCGTCTTCTTATCTTTTTTTTTTCTCCTCTTTTTTTTCTTCATTAGGTTGTGATTCTTGTTTTCTATCTTTGGGTTGTGATGTTTCTCCTTGCTTTATGATGGTGTCTATTCCCTCTGAGGTTTGTTTTTGAGTCACTCTTCTTTCTCTAGCCTCAATTTCATCTCTTTTTCATTTTTCTTCTACATTGGATATGTGAGAAATAAGAGATTGATCTTCTATCTGTGACTCTCAAGCCGTTATTCTCATAATCTTATCTCGTGCTTGTACTAAAGCCTCTATGGAAAAGTCAACTTCCTTTGTGGGTTTACTTGATTCTACTTCTTGTTCATCAAGAGCTTCTAGTTTCACCCCTCTAGTTTCTGCATCCGTTATGGTTATATTTTCATAGTGTTTTTTCATTCCTCCCTTACCATAATTTCCTTGCAAAGGTAGCGTAGATTGATAGTCACAGATTTTCTTGTCTATGTCTATTACTAGCCATTGTTCTTTAGCAGCTTTCAATAGTTCACAATCTCTCAAAAAGTTCTCTAACGAATCACACCAAGGACACCTACAAGGACCACACACAAAACCATTTTGATTTTGAGGATTTTGATTAACTTGTGGTTGGAAATTTTGAAATTGAGGATTTTGTTGATAAGGTATTCCTTGAATAGGATAATTAGGATTTTGATAAGGCAATTGATGTATTTGAGGAGCTTGGGGAGCAGCATGTGGTACTTGAGGTGCAAGAGGAGCTTCCATAATATACGATTGATGATTTTGAGGATGTTCAAAAGTTGTTTGAGAAGCTTGAGGATACATGTTTTGATAAATTTGAGGAATCTTCACATGAGGATGAGGATTTTGCATTGGAGGAACTTGATATGCTTGAGTGGGAGCTACTTGTGGATTTTGATTGGGAGGTATAACATCTTGATTAGGATCTTGAAAAGGACATTGGGTTCATTTGATTTTGGAAAGTTTTGATGTAATTTGATTGTAAAGCATCCACAGTCTTGGCCAAATTGGATTGTGTAGCAATAAGACTTTCCATTTGCGTAGTGAGAATTTCCACTTGAGATTGTTCAACTACACTTTTATTTGGCTCTACTTTAAAACCTTGAGTAGGCTCCATCATTTGACGAATAGGAGTAGAGTCAAAAATCATAGCATGGGATTGTTCTCTAACTTGCTCCTTAGTTTGTGGAAGGCTAGCTTGAGAAAGACTAGTTTGCTCATAAAGCATGGATTGTCCTTGATGTCTATGGGCTACAACCTCTACTAAGTTATGCACCTTTTGCCAATTTTTAGTAAGACCATAGCATTTATCTGGCTCTTCTAGTCGTGATTCATCTTCCGTATGAGTTTCATGATGATGAAGTTTAAGAAAACTGATCACAAGATCAGGCTCCAAATCTATCTTATCCTCATCACGAAGTTGTTCATAGCGTCTAATATACTCATTTTTTAAGTCAGTAATAGAGCTACTAGGCTTTGGGGACTTGACCCATCATAAGAATCCATCCCGATTATGTTGGCTATAATCCTCAAGATAGAATTCTTTGAGCATCTCCTTTCTAAAATCACTCCAAGGAAGACTATTCTATTGAGTGACATGGTTTGTGATAGAGCTATCAACAGTTCGTTCAAAGAATGTTATCAAAAGATCTTTGGGAAGACCAAAAATCATAGCTTGCTCTTCAAAAAAATCTAAGTAGCTTGTAATGTTGATGCCATTGAAATTTCCCTTCTCTCTCAATATAAAAGAGACTATTCTTTGGCCTTGTTTCTCAACAATAAGGGATTTGAATCCTTCCTCCATCTTACATGAATATGCAAGTGATGCATGATGTTCTAGATCTCTCATAGATGTGTTTACTTCATGACAAAGATGTGCACGATATTGTGAGAAATCCAGTGCAACACTCAAGAATGATGATGATAATAAAGGATATGGATTACAAACTCCCAACAAAGTCAAAAGCAAATGTCGTGAAGTGATTCACATCGGGTTCAAATGTGGAGGTGATGGCAATCCGGGTGGATCCGGTCCGGTCATAGCACACATAGAGTGTATGAAGCTAGTGAGTGTTGGAAGATTTATGTGATAAAAATGTGAAGGTGAAGATGAAGTTGGGTATGGAGAGGAGAGATGTCATGATTTGATTATGAGAAGGGGGAACATATGGATGTATGCATGATGAGAACAAAAAGAAAGCCACACACATGAATCAATTTTGAAAGGAAGAATGGTCGAAGAGAGGAGCTTCTTATACACTTTCGAAATTCAATTCATATGCATGGGTTCTTGTGGATGTATGCATGATGAGAACAAAACGAAGACCACACACTTGAATCAATTTCAAAAAGAAGAATGGTCCACGAATGGAGCTTCTTATACACTTTCAAAACTAAAACATATGTGTCACTCTAGCACAATGGCAAGTACCAACATGAGGAGATTCACCTCATAAATGTCAATCCGCGGAGATGTGAGGACTGGTATGAAGACGGTGAGCAAGCAATGGCACAAGTGCGTGAGTGAAAGCACACAAGCATGCACACACATACACACACACGCACACAAAGTAAGAGCAAATAGTGGAACAATGGAAGGACTTCGATTACAAAAGAGCTCTCTTACAAAGCTGGAATCTACAACAAGCTAACCTAAAAAATGAGCTCTCCATCCCTTTTTATAGTTTTTTGAGTGGTTTTGGCCCTATCCAGACCTAGTGTCCAGCATAGTTAAAAAATAGGTTCTCGAGCATATTTGGGGGCTCAAATAGAGTGTAAAAATTATGAAAATTGGTACGATGATACTTCTAATACTCCTCAAGCTCAAGGACTCCTCGGCTTGCACAAAATGGAGTTAGAAAAATGGAAAATGGTATTTATAATGGTTTTTAGTGATAAAAATTACTATCTTTACAGGGATTTCTTCTCAAAATTTGACATGTCTTCTTGGAGGTCCCTATATGCTCCATCTTCTTGTGTGTACACCTCTTTGATGTGCTCCTATGCTTTGTCCTTGACCTTGAGCTTCAACACTCCCCCCCCTCTTGAGTCTATCATCCCTGATAGACCCTAGTTGTAGTGGTTGTTCTATGTAGTGCTTGAGGTGGTCTCCATGATGTATCAACAAGAGCGGTTCATCTTCGAAATGTAGCTTGGTCGACTGTGTAGTTCTTCAATTTTCCACTGCTAGCCTATGCGAGTTTTGGTCCCATTGTATGTACTTCTTCTTGGAGTTTGAGATGGATGATGTATTTGTATGCTTCCAAAGATTGCTAGTTGCTCAAAAGAGGTTGTCAATGTGAATCATGGGCAGTTGTCGACTGTGAATTGGTTCATAGGTACTTATGTTCTACTTGTGATGTCCTCTGAATGAGCTTCATCGTATGATGCCAAGTACTTGTGACCCATAATGAATGATGGGTAAGTGTGTTAGTGCATGGGTTTAAAAAGGTATGTGCCTTGTGCACGGCCTTAGAATACGGCCCTATGCATGCATACTTGGGAAATGCAGTGGAGGAAGTATGGTGCAAGAGATTGGGTCTTGAGCAAAGTGCTCAAGGGAATGCTGATGAAGAGGTTTCCTAATCTATCATGGTTAGAGTATTGTTGAAGTAGGTCGTTCTTACCGTGGGCAAAGGTCCTTTGATATTATCTCTTCGTGTTGTGCTCCAGCATAGTGTTTGACCATTTGCCTTAACTTGCTTGTTGATGGATTTCCTTGCTGATGGTTCACTGCTGAGATTCTTCAAGTGCATGGTCATCTTTCCTCTCATTGTCTTTTCTTCTTGGTCTCTTTTTTTCTCTTTTTCTTTTTTTTTCTTTTCTCTCTCTCTCTCTCTCTTTTAGTGGAACAATGGCATCAAACAAGAAGAAAGATGTTAGCATCAATAAAGTATTTTACATATGTCAGATGTGTCGCATGTGCCTGGGGTTCTCAATTGTGTCTATGCGAGGCTGTGTAAGGTGGCCCTATATTAATGCATACTTTGGAAATGCATGATCTGAATGGTGCAAAAGACACAGTTATGCCAAAGGCACATGGTTGTTGCACGTTGAGGCTTTCAATGTTGCTGGTGGATGTTGATGTAGTCTTTGTTGGAGGTGGCCAATGGATCTTAAAGTGATGTGATAAGCCGATGGTTAAATGACAACTGACCATTCCTCCCTTTAGGGATCCATTTGAGAACAGTGTTTGACTACATAGAGATCAACTTTGGCTTCTTCATCTGTGGATGGTTGCTTAATTTTTTAATCCCTCATGGTTGGCTGTTTGGTTTTGTGGGTGCTACTGATGTTTTTGGCTTCCAAACCCATATCCTTGATGATTGTCTTCTTACTTTCACCGAAGGGTTGAGTTTATCTTCTTTTATTCTTTTTGCTCAGTTCTTACCCTTCTCTCTCCTTGGCTTCTTTGTTGAGACCTTTTGCATGGTGGAGAGCATAGGCCTTTGTGCATGTAAGAGTGCTTGGGGAACCCACATATGTAATCGCCCTTGTTGAGCTACAACTAATTTTTTTGGTACCCAAATTTGACGAAGACCTTTTGGGTGAGCTAGTCTTGGTTGCTCGGTTCTTGTCTTCCCATGGTTGGCTTGCTTGGGTGGGAATTGTGTTGGCTCGGCTAGTGGTTGCTCTCCTTTTCGTACCCAGATCTGCTTTATGCCCGGAGCTACTTTACTCTTGAAGGCTCTTTGTCAATTTGATATACTAGTTGTCTTTTACTGTTTTGCTTGCCTCTGCCGTTGAACTATTGTGTATGCTTTACTGTTTGAAAAGGAAGGAAGGTACACTTGTCTTTGAGACTGTTCTTCCATGATTGAGTTGTTCTAGATCATAGAGCTTTTGACACATACAACATCTTGTTCATGAAAATTAGGCTTAGAGGAACTAAGAGAGTGTGTGGTGCCATGATCTGTGAGCATGCAGTTCTCTAATTCTAATGTAATGCATTGTTCATGTACCCAAACTTGAAGAAGTTGACTTCTTAGGTTCAAGTTGACTGCATGGTCATAAATCCAATCTTGACCCAAGACAAGTGGCTCTGTAAGGTCCTCATCGTGACACACTAGCATTTTGACTGTCACTGGAACATCTTGAAGGTAGATGGGAAGTTCCATCTCACCCAAACAAGGGGTTTCCACACCTCCTAAACCTATGAGATAGGCTTCTATAGGCTTGATGTTCAATTGCAAGTCCTGGCAGTATCAAAGTCTAACTACACTAGTTGCTGCACCTGAATCAACCAATGCTCTCACAATCTTTACACTCTTTCCTCATCCTACCTCTACATTCACAAAGGTGTGCTAGTCGATTATTTGAGAAGTACTTATGCCCAATTTTCGGCACATGTCCATGTGATATTTTGGGGCTTTTGGGTTGACATCTAGGCCTAGTATCCTTGACTTATTTCACCTAATGCACTCTCTAGCCTATACCTGTGCTTCTTCTCTGACCCTCAACTCTTCTTCTTTTTGCTTCTTAGCACTGTTGAGTCTCATTAGGATATCCTTTGTTAGAGGTTCTTGATATAACTTGACTCGAAAACCACTTATATAATTTGGCAAGATATCACCTTCTAAAGTGGCCAATTGAGCCGCACTGCTAGTGGAAATTTTATTGATGATCATGGGTCCATATCCTCTTTCTTCCAATTTACGGGCATGTTGTTTTAGTGTATACACCAGAACCGAGTCTCCTTCCTTCAGCCCCTTATCTTTGATGTGTGCATCAAACTATGCCTTCTGTCTTTTCTTTGCAGCATAGATGCCTGCTGCCGCTCATAGCCTCATCTCACCTAAGCATTCTAGATCAAAGATCCTAGAGGAAAACTCATGTCCATTCCACTCGTGCTCTTGTGCTACCTTTAAAGCGAGAATTATTAAGTCTAATGGTAGCACAACATTTTGTGTGAAGACCATCTGAAATGGGGTGGCATTGAGTACCGTTTTGTAGGCAACTCGATAAGCCCAAACAGCATGATGAAGCTGTTTGTCATAATCAGAGCATTTATTATTTACCAATTTTGTTAATACATTACATAGGATCTTATAGGTGCTCTCGGCTTGTCCGTTAGCTTGTGAATGATAGCTATCGCAACACACCGACTTATCGCGACACACCCGCCTATCGCGACACAACTGCCTATTGTGACACACTGACCTATCGTGACACACCCACCTATCGCGACACAACCGCCTATCACAACACACCCACCTATCGCGACACACCCACCTATCGTGACACACCCGCCTATCGTGACACACCAGTCTATCATGACAAACCCACCTATCATGACACACGTGCCTATTGTGACACACTGACCTATCGTGACACACTGACCTATCGTGACACACCGACCTATCATGACACACTGACCTGATCTATTGCAATACACCGATTTTACGCATAATATTTTGGGGGTGTAATTGTGGTAATCTTAGGCTTGATTTTTGACAAATTGGGACTACCTTAGGGTCTAATAAGTGGGCAAAACAACTAGAAAACCTTAGATAAATTCCTGAACCCTGAGAGCCTATTTTGACCCCCAAGTGTCTGAATGGTCCTAACTTCACCATACGAACTCCGATTGATGAGATTTTGGTCTCATTGGAAAGCTTGTTGAGAATCCTACCTGCACCTCGACTGGTTTTGTAAGAATCATATGTGAAGCCTTAGAACATGTATTTTTAAGTTGGCCATTAGGTGGGAACAGGTGGTCATAGGAATTTTGGGGGCACAGTGAGCTGTTCCAAAAGGGGGCTATGCTTCTTATTTGTGTCTATCAATTCATTGTGATCAAGGGCAATATTAACTTGTGAATATTTGTAGGAACATTGTGACCAATCAAGGCATCCAAAGCAAGCTAGCAAGGGTGAATACCAAGCTAGGGAGAAGGCTTCCTGGGCTTGTGTAGCGATCTGAGCAACAAGTGATTTGAGGTTGGAAGTTCTCTCAACCCTCCTTTGTCAATTCCTAGCTTAGGCTAAGTGTGACTTAGGTCTAGTGATTAATTAGAGCGACGCTAGGCACGAATCAAGTCCAAGAGAACTAATCAACTAAGTACAAGCATTAAGCAGGTCTTAAGTGTGAAAACTCTAAGGGACAAAAGTAAACTTGAATCGATCAATTATCAAGTGTGAAATTCACTTAAGTATTCCTAACGACGTGATTTCAAACAAGGGCTTAACACAATAATCAACAAAAAGAACAAAGTGATTGATACGAACTAACCTACAACGAGATTGTACTTGGGACTAGAGGGTAGAGAACCCACACATATGAACCTAAGGTCAGGAAGACACTTAGACCGAGATAGACAAAGCCTGATTATCCATACACTCTAAGTTCAGAAACAAGCAATTCTGAGATATCCTATAACATGGAGAGACCAATAGGTAGTTCAAGAGTGGCATACCTGGAAAAGCCAGAAGGACCTTACAAGACTCAATTGGAATATATCAAGACCAATCATCTAGGTGCTTGCATCTACAGAGACGGCCAGAGAAGATCTTTGGTCCAGATTAAAAACCCAGATCAACCCCATGGACTAGAACATCCGGTAGTCAAGTTTGAAAATGGAGCATATCTAGATAAAGAAGGAACGATTTATGTAGTCACCACCCTTCTAAATAGGACAGAATAGTTCGGCAATGTGTTGCAGAGGCTGACATGGGCAACATAGAGCAAGGAAACTTAGGAAGAGAGCCAAGAACTCCCCAAGGCAAATCAATCTTGACCAGAATCATTACTCCAGAGTGGGTTCCCTAAGACAATAGGAGCATAGATTTGCTCGTGAACCGAGAGACGGATGAGGCTTTTTGGAGGTATAAGCCTGAGAAGCCTAACGAAGTGGGAGCACTTACCATCTATGAATTCAAAGATCCTGACAGCCCAGGCAAAATGACCTACTTAGATGATGCTTCTGAGAGGATCTTTGTGGTCTTGGAGCATAGAAGGCATGCATACACATGGAAGGGTGAATTTGGTTTTCCCCAACCTTGATCCACCATTTCGTATGGTCACCAAGGAGCTAGAGCATCTCAAGCTCATGAGACTCAAAGAGAAAGGAGTAGAGATGGACTCGAGGTGAGCTTTGCTAACCCACTAGGAAGAGAAAGAGTGAGGACTGAGATAGATAGGATGGATAGGGAGAGACAGAGAGACCCAAGGAATCCAAGAAATGCAGACGAACTCCCTCTGCCAAGGTTTAGAGAATACACTAGAACCTTGAGGCCTACACAATTGGTTAAATCCATGAAGAATTGCTTCGATGGAACAGGAGACCCATATGATCACGTAGCAGAGTTTAGGCAAGTTTTGAGGCTGAGCAAGTTGAAAGCTTGTTCACTCAATACAATGCTTTTGGCCTAACCCTCAAGAACACTGCATTGACTTGGTTTCAACAGCTTCACCAAGGTCAGTTCAGAAATATTGATCAACTTCTTGAAGCATTCATCACTGAGTTTTCCAAGAGTGGTATTAGGCATAACACATCCTCACTGATATACAACTTCAAGCAAACACCTCAAGAGACACTGAGGCTCGCAGGAAGAAGGTTTAGGCAATACCTTGAGAGATGCCTTGTTCCAGAGTTACCCACTCCAGCCAAACAAGTGGCCTTATTTCTAGATGGATTACTAAATACCAAATTGAGATCATACGTGTACTTGAAGGACCCTAGATCCATAGAAGAGTGTGTACCCATGTGCATAGACATCGAAGATAATCTAGGGGAGGAATTAGAGCTCTCAAAGATCTATAAAGATTCAGATAGTTCCACTAGCCTCGCCTCCTCACAATCCACATTGATTGAGGATCTAGTAGAAAAGGTAGCTAAAAAATTAGGCGTCTCTAGAAAGCAGATTCCTAGATCTGCCCCAGGGAAACGATGCTATACTTGTGGAGGAGACCATATGGCGAGTGTATCTCCCATTACGACCCAACCCCAAGTGAATCCTAGTAGCCAATATTGCACCATAGAGCAAAGGTGTACGAATCACATCGCACAAGACTGCCCATATAACAAACAAATCGTCAGGCAAAATTACCCTCAGCCATATACACAACAGGGCAGATACCAGAAGCAATACCCACCACAACAGTATGATAGGCCTCAACAACCCTATCAACAACCCTATCAAGGGCAACAGAGGCCTCAACCAGTTCTAGCACAGCAACCCCCTGCTCCAACCAATGTGATTCCATTGAAATATGCATCTACAGAAGAAAATCTAAATAGATCCATAGTCCCAGTAACACCATTGCTATCAGAAAGTGACCCAAGTGATCATAGTTTTGACTCCTCTCACGTTGTCGTAGAGGGGTGTGAAGGGAGGCAGACGTTCATCTAAAAGAATCACGCTAACCTAACCGTGTGACTGCACACAGGGTGCTTCTAAGTATGCTTAGGACCTTCGGTTGCTTTTTCAATTTAGGAGTGATAAAAGCTATAGGTTTCTAATCTATTTGAGTGCAATCTGAAAACTAAGATTCAAAAGAACTTTATAATTTCTCATTTATCATAACAATTTTTCTTATCATTACTAAATGTATAGACATATGGAAGTTCAAAATAAAATCTTAATTATATCGAAAAGTAGAAGTGCTAGAAATCTTTAGGATTTAAGCCTATACAAAAGCTTATCATAAGTGCTAATACAATTCCTTATGAACAATCCTATACAACTTAATAGTTCTAAATGAACAATCTTCAAATGTCGCAATTTTGTAAACTTGAAATCTCGTATTCTCCTTTGCAAACTCTTCAATGATCTGTAGATAGAGGAGCATTAGAAACCATAAGTATGCTTTTAGTAAAAATAAAACACTCATTAAATAATTTAACATTTAATACATAACTCAAACCTAAACTAACATCTGTATACAAACACTTCTAACTTCCTAACTTTAATGCATACACATTTGTGCACATCATATATAGATAGATATGCACTTGCATACACATGCACTCTTATTAAAAATAGACATACATATACAAGCATCTTATTTCATATGCTTATGTGCACATTCATTATTCATGCTAATCTTACCTACTTATGCATACTTAAACACATCCTTTACATATGCACATGCATACACTCACTCATGCATACATGCACTATACACTTCTTAACTTGCTTATTCATACATAAATATACATGCATGCACACACTCATGCACAAACATGCATTCATGCACAAACTCACATTCATCCTTGCTTTTATGCATGCATACAAACAAGCACATGTATACATACTAACATATACCTATGCTTGCATTCATCTTACATTTATGTATAAACATTTATGACTAATGCATACATCTTAACTATAATGCACACACATGTATACATAAACACGTATACACATGCATACATACTCACATATTATACATATACATATTAACATCACATGCACTTCATTTATCTTTTAAGCATACATACTTATCTTAACACACATTATATATTTCCTAACTTGCATATGCATTATCTCACATGCATGCAATATATACATTTTAATATATATTTATGCATGCATCTATATACGTATTCATGCATTAATCCATATTTCCATCATATGCTTAATTGTTTTTTGAATGAATCAATATATAATAATTAATCATTTTATACTAATAATACATATAAGTAATTTTAATACTTTATTATTCTAATAACTACAAATGGAAAATAAGAAATACATAAATATATAAAGAATCTCTCATCATTCTCTCTCCTTCTCTCTCTCTTTCTGCATGACATATATATTTATTTATGCATGCACAAGTTCACCATTCACCGTATGTATGCATGTATATATATACGTATACAATATACTGAATAACAATAAATAACATCATATCCATTTTTGTATAAATAGCCATCGATGCATTGCCACATGTCATGAAAACACAACGCAGCAGACAACATATCGAAACAATCTATTATTCTCTCTCTCTATATAATAAGACTACCGTCAATAGGTCTCTTCGTCCACATTTCTCTCTCCCCTCTCAGAATTCTATGCTTCTCTCTTTCGAAATTACTACTGCCGTCCACCACAGTTTAAAAGTCTATCTCTGCATCACACGTAAGCTCTCTCCAATTTCTCTATGCCAAACATACAGCGTTAACAACAGATTTCCTCGCTTTTCTGGATATTTCTACAGCGCACAGGCATCTTCAGCTCCATTCAAATCTCTCTCAGGTTTTTGCGATGCACCACCGCCAAAGCTCCATCTTTCTCTCTCCTCCAGCGATCCTCTCTCTATCCACATATTCTTTAGCACATCCAATTCTGCAAGGTCCAATTCTCTCTCTGTTTTTGCGCATGCATTAAATCTGTAGGATATCATGCAGACAAATGGATCACATAACTTGAAGATGATCCATCGAGAAGTCCCAGGTCATTCAGCACTACATGCATAGGTTGCGCACTGTGGGAATAGTGTTCACATAAACGACTTCGACAACAACAAAAACGAAAAGATAGGTGTGGCATAGAGAATAGCAGATCAATCAATAGAGCTCGTTAGGTGAGAGATTCGTCTGGCTAGACGCGACGCAAAGAGCATTATATCTACACCATAGAAAACTGCTTCAAATTAATTATTGCATTCCATCTTCTAGATATAGCTCTCACACAATACATGTAAGTTAAGGGCAGCAACAGAAAAATCTTCTCAAGAAGTTCATCTAGAAGAGCTACAAAACAATCCTCAGTGGCTGGTTTGCTGCAATCAACGGATCCTATCACAATGCGATTCAAACAGGGTTTTATAACTTCCGTATCAGAGCAATTGCGAGTCCAATCCCATCCCTGATCTTGTGTGGTTGATAGTTGACGTTTGAACACCCGCGACAAGCTATCCATTTCTTAGATTTGACGCAGTAACTTAGATGTTATGTTTTCATGTTTAGAAGCTTCTGAATCTCTTTCTCTCTCAAACGATCTGAGGGGCGCCGTCATTGCCAGATCCTTCTGCCTATCATCCACTCTCTCTCTCTCTACCAGGAAGAGGAATCTCTACAACGCCACTATAGGTGCGCATCTTTTTCTGACCTAGCAGTCTACGCCCCTACAGTCACCCTCTCCTCCATGCACATCTGCTACTTTCGACCGGTTCTCTCTCCTCTACCGCCTGACACGCAGACAGAATCACTGACATCCCAGATATCACAGTTCTTTCTCTCTTCCTCGTTGCAGGACATAGTCAGAGGCTTTTCTGCACCCGAGGAGAATGAAGAACTGTCACCGGAAACTCTCACTCTTTCTCTCTCTCGAATCATGCAACAGTCAATGACTAAAAAAAAACACAGAAACTCTCTCTCATCTCTCTCTCTCTCTCGTACGCACCTGCAGATAGAGGAGCATTAGAAACTTTAACTCAAGTTACTCCCATATATATGAAAAACTTTCGGATTCGTACGCTCATGCATATTCTCAGTTAATAACAGTAACATATTTTTGCACTATCACATATCTACCTATACCATGCGATCAAAAGTTAACTTATACATAGAACACACCTTTATAGTTAACTAATACATTGTACACACATTTATAGTTAACTAATACATTCAAATAAGATATTTCTAATTAATTACTTAATGAAGTTATTTATTATATATGTCATAGTTAATTATCTATAAATTATTATTTTAAGTCTTTAAGATATTTATTTATTTATTATAGTTATTAGTTAATAATTACCTTTAATAACTTAATATAATAGCTATTTAATAATAACATAATTTAAGCATGAAATAAATTAACGATTTTATAAATACACATTTATACATGAATACATTTACATCTTCACATTTAAATTAAATAATTCATACAAAAACATAAAAAACCATAATTATTACAATACATTCTCTCCCTTGAAAATCACATTAATGCTCATGCATTCATATGGTAAAAACCCATGCATAAACACATATGAACATCATAATACTTCCTTTTATCTAATTATAAGTTTGAAACCCTTTTAGATAATAAAACCTTTGTTTAATCCAACTCCTCATGTTTTTTATTGCTTGCAAGTACTAAGAGAAAGAAGAAAAAAAGTTAGTCAATTCAAACCAATATATAAAAAAAAAATTTGTTCGAGCTATCATTTAACCAACTCTAAAGCAAAATATTTTTATTTTTCCATATGACGATTTGAGTGAGGAAATCCTTGCGACATTTGCCCCCACCAAACTTGCACATCGCCCTCGATGGGCCAACCTGCAGTTCAATAGGAAAGCAGTATCAAATTCTTTTGAAAAATTTTTCTTGAACTATTTTCAAACTTATATGAAATATGCTCCTAAAGGTAAGTACATCTTCTGATAGTCAAGAAAAACTTTTAAAATTATGCAAACTTGAATCAAAAACTTTTTCGATCAATGCATGAAATTGAAAACAAGTTTTAGAAAGTCCTATAGAAGTCAATCAGATAGTTGTGGTACTTGATCTTCTATTAACCCGTTCAAAAGTAATAAATATTTTATATAAATGGTCTATCCCTCATTCCCTAGCCACTTGCCATTAAGATACAACAAATTAATTCCCCTATAGCATAAATCTGCCTCATATTACCCGTATAGAATTTCAGAAGTGGTTTCAAGACCACAACTGAATAATAATTGTTTTTTTTTCTTTTCTTTTCTTTCTTTTTCTTTTTCTTTTTTAATTTTTCTTTTCCTCATCTTTTTTAATTCTCATAATGCAGCAACCATTAATGTACTGCTTTCATGCATCTTTCTTTTCTTTCTTTGCAACTTTTTTGTTACAGGGGAAAGGCTTAACCCCTATTCAAAGCAGAGGTTCTAGAGGAATGCTATATTAGGAACTAGGATCTCATTAGCGACATGGTTTGGAAGTTAAGGTAGCCTACCTGTATAAAATAAACTTACTTCTACTAGGAGTCGCAAGTCAAGTGTTCCCTCTCCTATCCTTATGAAAGCCATAGGGTCTCTAATTCTTATCTTCTCTTCATACACATCCCTCCTTTAGTTTTAAATTCATTGTCTCATAATCTTAAAAAACTCCCTTTCCTATCAAAAGGATGTACATATCTACTCATGAAATGCATCAATAAAAAATCATATTAACAACTAGAAAATAAGTAAAGTTTAGAACTTTTTCACCTGATCATTTTTATTCATCTTCATTGTCGTCCTCCAGAAAGTCTTCGTCCAATTCGAATTTACTGCTTTCTCTTCTTCTAAACAACTTTATTCTTTTCCCTGCAATCAAATTCTTTAGCATAGAACCATCAAATTCACGTAATTTATATGTACCTGTTTCATAAACTGAAACAACAACGTAAGGTCCGAACCAACGTTTAGTTAGTTTCCGACGTGCATCGTATTGAGTATCAAACGTACCATCATATACAAGCACCGAGTCACCACTCTCTATTGGTTGCGGCCTTAGTCTATGTTTCTTATCAAAATATAATTTATTTTTCAATCTAGATGTTTTTAATTTTTTTATTGTTTCTTTAAGATTTTCATTTCCTTGTTTTAATTGCTTAATTCGAAGTCCTAATAAGTCTTCTCTTGAAATATTATCTTTCCAACCTAGACTCATCCAATTAACTACCTGAGTATGGATGGGAAATAATGGTTTCTGACAGTACATGAGTTCAGCTGGCATAAAACCAGTTGTTCTCGTGTACATCATTCTATCAGCCCAAAGAGCAAATGGGAGATATTTTGGCCATTGACCAATATCTCTATGGCAAGCTTTCGAAATGGCCTTCACTATGGAAGGATGCCCTCGTTCTATTTTACCATTTGCTTCTAGATTATAGGCAGTTGTAAGAGACAATCGAATTCCATGTTGTGCAAAGAATTCTCTCGCCTCTCTCGCATCTAACTCACCTCTATCCGCTACTACTTTTTCTATATATCCAAATTTGGATAATACTTCTTCCAAAAGGAATACGCATACATTATAAGTAGTATTGGAACGAAGCGCTCTACCTTTGACATGGTTTGTCAAATCCTCTCGTGCAAGAACAATATATCTCATGCCATTATTGCTTTTAGGCATAGTCACAAGGTCAACTACCCACTTGTAATGGATACAAGGTGGATAGGTCGGGTGAAGGGGATCTCTATGCTTAACAGAGGAATGTAACTGGCACGTACTACAAGTGCTCACAAATTCTCTAACAATTACGTACATCCTCGGCCACCAGTAGCTTTCCCTAATCTTTTCATATGTAGCTACAAAGCCTTTATGACCAACCCAAAGGCTTCCCTGCATCTCTTGCATAACTTGCACTTGAAAAAACTGCAAACCTAGTACTCTTTGAGGGTTTCGAACCTTTCCTCTAGCATGTCTCCAAAGATATCCATCTTTCAAGAAGAAGTTGAAAGACTTCTTCCTGATGTTCCAGAATCGATTTGAAGACCAGCTTGGGGAAGGTTGAAACGAACTCAGATAGTTTCCTATATCTCGCCACTCTCCTTCATAATCACATTCTCTAAATCTCTCATATGCATAGGTAGATGTTTCATAATTTATTAAATTAATATGATTATTTAATGCTTCACTATTATTGTCGAATTTTGCTCTTGAAAGCATATCAGCAACGGTGTTATGTTTACCAGCTATATGAACAAAAGCAGGATTAATAAATTTAATATAGGCTATCCATCGTAGCATAGCTATATCCGGAGACGAACAATTAGCTATTAAACCTATTAACAAAAGACAATCAGTCTCTACTATTACATTAGCTCCTATAAAGTACTCTTTATCTGTTTTTAAACCTGTAACGAATCCCCACAATTCTCTCTTAATTTGCTGGAAATTCTTTTGAGTATCATGAAGAATCTTTGCTCCAAAGCCAACTGCGTATCTTTGCTCCTCTTCATCATCCTGCCCAATGACCTAGCCTATACCAATAGGACTAGTGTCAACGGTTAGGATTACAGGCTTATTTCCTGTATAGTCAATACGTTTCAAAACAGGAGCATTGATAAGCAATTGCTTTAGATGCCTCATAGTTCTGGAATGATCATCAGTCCAAAAGAATTTCTTTCTTTTTCTCAATAAATCATAAAGCGGATTCGCTATGTGAGCAAAGTGAGGGATCCAGATGACATAAAAAACACATGCACCTAGGAATCTCCTTACTTCACTTACATTGCGACATCTCTCAGAAATCCTACTAATGGCATCAACTTTCGCTGGATAGGATCTACGACCGTAATGATCGCATAAATGCCCTACTATTAGCACTTCATTAACACCAAAAGTTGATTTCTCTAGGGAGAAAGTTAGTCCAACCTCTTCAAATCTTTCAAATATCTTTTCACAATCTGAAATATGGCTGGAAACAAACTTTCTACAACCAGATGAATCTAAACTTTCATCCTTTTCTTTTTCCACACACCCTTTTATTGGAATATCATTACTAAAAGGCATCATCACTTTTGGGATAAAGTCATGTAGGACCAGATTCATAGCATTCATCATGTGTGCCACAGAATTTGTCGCTCCTTGTGGTAAAGTACACATGCGTACTAAGCCTAAAGGAGTCTTCATCGTGGTCACATCTAGACTCTCAATTGCTAATTGAAACTGATCATATCCTGAATACAGGTCTCCCATTGAATAGATGGAGTGACTGGCAAATGCCTCAGCAAACTCATCTACAATGGGTCCCGTTCCTACATTCCTAATAGTGACTTTATTCATAGGTTGCAAATCCTAAATAAAGCGTAGCTTCCCGCTCTTTTTCGGTACTGTGAACCATCTATTGGAATATGGTGCTGAGGATGGTTCCAAAATTCTCATGGAAATCTTCTCCTTTAACAGTCTCATTAGCTCAGGTAAATGAGCCTTTGGGACTGGAATCGGACGAAGATTCCAAGGAATATGTGGTACTGTGAAAATAATCATTGGAGCTACTAACTTTGGGTCAGCACATCCTATCTCATGTGGGAACAAAGAAAATGCTTTACCATGAAGAACAATCATCTTGGTAAACTGCTCTTTTTCAATTTGAGAAAGAAATTCATCACTGAATTTAATAAACTTTTTACTCTCATCAGTAAATATGTGATCTATCTTAGATCGATCTCTAAGAATAGGATCATTTGATACTCGACAAAAAATGTCATGGCTATCTTTGGGTAAAGGTTGAGCTACAGGCTTTATTTTCTTTTCTACAGTTTTGTATTTAGTTTCTATGCTAACTTCATGTTCTAGGATAAATTCACTAATAATCTCATACTCTTGAATAGAGTTAAGAATTATCAAATTTGATTCTAAATTTTCATGAGAAACACTTTCTAGCTCTTCTAATAGAGTGGAACTTTTTGATAATTCAATTATACACTCAATTTTCTCATCATTTGAAATTAATCCAGTTTTTCTGAATATTTTTCAGTTTGTTTTCTAAATGTTTTTGTAAGGTACTCTTTAGTAATATAGTGTAAGCTAGTTGTAGGACTACAAATTAAGTAACTTTCAAATTTATGTTCATTGATAGGCGAGACATCAAAACAACGTCCACTATTGTCTCGCTCAATAGTGGAGTCTAGCAGAAATTTTGATCATAGTACGCTCCATATTCTCTTACAGCTAGTGGATCATCACATACATGACTGATCGAGTCAATGGGATTTCTTCTTAATCTCTTTCTATTTCTAGTGTGGTTTGGGAAAATCGTCATAACTTGCAAAGAATCCATCCCTGGTTTGGATCGAATTCTTGCATACGCTGATCCGTTGTTCATTGCTTTTGTTTCCATTCTCATTTCAGCTATAAATGGCTGTTCGAGAATCACTTCATATGAACAATTACCTTCAACGAAGAAGTGAAACTCTTCTCGAACACCACCTATCATTATAGGCACATTAGCACATGCACCTAATAATATACCAGAGCCATTGTCAGCTGTTCTCATCCGCCAACCGTGCTCTTTATCGATTGGCCATCTAAATTTGTCAAAGAACTTTTTTGAAATCACGTTTATCTCTGACCCCGAGTCAATAAGAGCCAAAGCTAAACAGGAATCCTTCTCATCTCCAATTCTAATCTTCACTTCTGGTGTGCCTCTTGCCCAGAAGGTAGAATTGAATTTACTCTCACTCTTTAACATTTCTTCATCTGGTTGTATAGGACCTAGAAAATTTCTATTTACACTACCCGTTGTAAATTCTTCATCATCCTCATAGTCACTTTCACTCAATGTAACTGCATCATTCATAGCTAAGGTTTCCTCTGCCACGTCTTGCATGTCTTCGTCTTGTGGCAAAGGAAAGCGTCTCCTTCTAATAAGTCGAATAAAACTGTCCTTGAACTCCGGTTTCGCTATGGAAAACACTTGCTCAAGTGACATCGTTACTTGAATTTTTAGAAGAATGTCATTAAAATCTCCCTAGCATCATTTTTCTTTTCGAGCTTAGAAATCATAATAGCACGTGGAGCTCTTCTACCCTTTTTCTTCCCTTTCTCTTCATTTTGCTTTTGATCCTCTTTATTTTCAGGTTTAGAGGTTTCCAATTTCTTCTGTTCTTCTTGCGATTGAACATTTTCATTGGTCGGCTTTTTGCCTTTATCATTTTTCTCTTCTCTTCTTGAGATAAATTTGAGTCATCAAACTGAACTTTTTTGTCAGTTTTCTTTTCATCTTCTCTCGTTTGCCTCCTAGTTACCCTCCTATCACCTTCTTCTACATCGTCCTGCACATCTTCTCGTCTCCATTTTTCCTCAACATTAGCAATGTGAGAAAAAACAGAAGATTGATCTACAGGAGATTTCCATGCGGTCTTGTACATTATCTCGTCTCTAGCTCGTACAAGTGCCTCTATTGAATATGGATTCTGGCTAGGCATTGAAGAAGGCCTATCCTCGACCCGCTCTAGTCTTGCAGCCGAAGTACTGGCAGTTGCATCTGAGACTGTTAAATTTTCATAAAGCTTTTTCATTCCTCCTTTACCCCAATTAACGGACAAAGGAATACGTGACCTAAAGTCACATAATCTTCTATCTATTTCTATGACGAATTGATTAGCCTTAGCACTTTTTAATTCTTCACAAGCAAATGCTGCATGCTCCTAACTATCGCACCAAACACAACGCTTCCCGCCAGTCCATCTTTTCTCATTATTTCTTTGAAAGGGTGGCTATACAGTAAATTGAGCAGCTTGCTGAGAAGCAAACTGAGGAGCTTGCTGTGGTGCTGGCTGAAAGACTAGTGAGGTGGAACATACTGAGGCATAACTGGTTGAATAGGCAGTGCTTGTCCTGCACCACTACTACTAGCCCCTGAATCATTAAAGCTCATGGAGTAAACTTGTTTATTTAAATTGGCAACCTCTTTTGAAAGAGATGCTTGCATATTCATGACATTCTCCATCTGTTTACATAGAATATCCAGTTGAAATTCTATGGGAGCTTTAGTGACAGCTGAATTATTAGCCGTAGCCATAGTAGTAGGCATTGGCATGTCAACTTGCCTTATAGTAGGAGTCTCTCTTGGCTGAGAAGCATTAGGTCTAGAATATAAAATCGTTTGCCTTTGCTTCATTTCAGCAACAACTTCTATCTCTTTTTTAACCTTTTCCCAATCATCAGTTAACCCATACCTTTTTCCTGGCTCCTCTATTTGCCTTTCAATTTCAGCCCTATCTTCAGCATTAAGTATCTTAAGAAAATATATAATTACATCTGGATTAATAGCATTTCTATCATCTTCAGGAAGTTGAGATAGACGTCTCATAAACTCACCGTGAAGATGAGTTAAAGACTCATTGCTCTTAAGAGTGTTTAACCAACGCAGAAAACCTTCCCGACTGTGCTGGCTAAAATCCTCGAGGTAGAACATTTTATGAAGTTCCTTTCTAAATTCCTCCCATGTTTTTTTGGCATGCTCTTGTATAGATTCTAGAATTGAACTACTCGACTAAAGTATTTAACTAAAACATCTTCAGGCGATCCCTGGATTTGCACTTGCTCCTCAAATGCATCTAGGTATTCCATAATGTTCAATCCAATAAATTTTCCTTTCTCTTTTAGAATAGCTTGGACTGTACGTGTTCCTTGCTTTTCTATCATCATGTTCTTGAACATCTCCTCCATCTTGCGTTCTTGATAACGCTTCAAATAGAGAAGAAGTTCCCTAATAGCCGGATCTAATTGCTCTCTCAATTGCCTAAATCTATCACTAGTTGATAAAGCCAAGGATGGCTTTACCCTAGTCCTACGCTTTACTAATTCTAATCTTTTTTTCCTAAAATTTTTCTGATTTCAAAAACCTAAATTTTGACTTATCTCTTATATTTACTCTTTTTGAATTTAGAAAAATTTTTTAGAGTTTATTATTATTATTTATTTATTATTATTATTATTATTATTTTTTAATTTTTTAAACTTTTTCAATTTTAAAGGGTTTTTTAATGAGCTAAAGTAGTTTTATTTGATTTAAATCTTTTAATTTATTTTTAATTTCTTTAATATTAATTTCTTTGAAAAAATAAAAGCATTAACTATAAGTCAAAAGAAACCTAAATTTAAATAATTTTTATGCTATAAGCTTCCTTTTTATGCAATAAAAAATAAAGCAAACAATCTTTCTTTAAAAAAAAAAAAATCTTTTCTTTTTGATAATAGCTTTTCTTAAAATCTAAAATGCAGATATTTAAATGCTTTAAGTAAGAATTATATTTCCTAGATACAAAAGAAAGATTTAAGTACTCTTTTAATGATAATATGAAAGTGCTTAAATCCTAAGTGAAGATGAAAACAACTTTCTTTTTAAGTGATGTGTGTAAACTAAAAATAAAGAACTTAAAGTAAACACCTTACTTAATGATTGCTTGCTGAAGAGGCTCTAAAGTGAATGTTTAAACAATCCTAAACACAAAACTAAAATGACTATGACTATGTCTTGATTCTCTTGAATGTTGAATGGGGGGGGAGGTTTGAAGCGACGAAGCTTCACCGGTTGGAAATCCTTCTTCCCGTGTAGGTGCTCAGGTCTTACGACCAGCCCTCAACACCAAGGAAAAAAAGAAACAGCAAACTCTTCTTGTTTTGTCACAACCTCTATCTTCACTTTTCCTGCAAGAACAAGAAGATAAAATTAGAAATTCAAATTAAAATTGAAAATGCAACATAAGTCCTACGCACACTATCGTCATGCTTCACGTCGGGTTCACCAAGTTTGTCGAAGAGGGGTGTGAAGGGAGGCAGACGTTCATCTAAAAGAATCACGCTAACCTAACCGTGTGACTGCACACAGGGTGCTTCTAAGTATGCTTAGGACCTTCGGTTGCTTTTTTAGTTTAGGAGTGATAAAAGCTATAGGTTTCTAATCTATTTGAGTGCAATCTGAAAACTAAGATTCAAAAGAACTTTATAATTTCTCATTTATCATAACAATTTTTCTTATCATTACTAAATGTATAGGCATATGAAAGTTCAAAATAAGATCTTAATTATATCGAAAAGTATTGCCAGATCCTTCTGCCTATCATCCACTCTCTCTCTCTACCAGGAAGAGGAATCTCTACAACGCCACTATGGGTGCGCATCTTTTTCTGACCCAGCAGTCTACGCCCCTACAGTCACCCTCTCCTCCATGCACAACTACTACTTTCGACCGGTTCTCTCTCCTCTATCGCCTGACATGCAGACAGAATCACTGACATCCCAGATATCACACTTCTTTCTCTCTTCCTCGTTGCAGGACATAGTCAGAGGCTTTTCTGCACCCGAGGAGAATGAAGAACTATCACCGAAAACTCTCACTCTTTCTCTCTCTAAAATCATGCAACAGTCAAGGACTAAAAACAAACACAAAAACTCTCTCTCATCTCTCTCTCTCTCTCTCTCGTATGCACCTACAGATAGAGGAGCATTAGAAACTTTAACTCAAGATACTCCCATATATATGAAAAACTTTCGGGTTCGTACGCTCATGCATATTCTCAGTTAACTAACACTAACATATTTTTGTACTATCACATATCTACTTATACCATGTGATCAAAAGTTAACTTATACATAGAACACATGTTTATAGTTAACTAATACATTGTACACACATTTATAGTTAACTAATACATTGTACACACGTTTATAGTTAACTAATACATTCAAATAAGATATTTCTAATTAATTACTTAATGAAGTTATTTATTATATATGTCATAGTTAATTATCTATAAATTATTATTTTAAGTCTTTAAGATATTTATTTATTTATTATAGTTATTAGTTAATAATTACCTTTAATAACTTAATATAATAGCTATTTAATAATAACATAATTTAAGCATGAAATAAATTAACGATTTTATAAATACACATTTATACATGAATACGTTTACATCTTCACATTTAAATTAAATTATTCATACAAAAACATAAAAAACCATAATTATTACAATACATTCTCTCCCTTGAAAATCACATTAATGCTCATGCATTCATATGGTATAAACCCATGCATAAACACATATGAACATCATAATACTTCCTGTTTATCTAATTATAAGTTTGAAACCCTTTTAGATAATAAAACCTTTGTTTAATCCAACTCCTCACGTTTTTTATTGCCTGGAAGTACTAAGAGAAAGAAGAAAAAAAGTTAGTCAATTCAAACCAATATATAAAAAAACATTCTATGCGAGATATCATTTAACCAACTCTAAAGCAAAATATTTTTATTTTTCCATATGACAATTTGAGTGAGGAAATCCTTCCGACAACGTTGACAGCCCATAGGCTTACTACATGCAATCACCTGAGCATAATGAGTCCTACTATTATGAAGACCCGAGTGAACCTAGTTGGGAGCCGGAGTATGCAAATGTCATGAATGCAAACCCCAACCCTAGACCTCAACCTAGGCAGGCAAGACCTCGATTTTCTAGAGGACCATGCTATCAATGTCAGGGAGATCACCTCATTCGTGATTGTCCTATGCTTGCACCTACATAAACCCAATCGGTGACAATTCAAGGATTTTATCAAGATTGTGGGAAGGGGCATCTCCTGTGAGACTGTACTAAGAACCCCAACAATATGCCAAAAATCACTCCCATTAATGTTATTGGGTGAGTGGTAGACTCTATAGGAAGTGTGACTTCCACTGCCCTAGTGCAAGTGGTCACCCAAGCTCAAGCTTTGCAGCAAACTCAAGGTGTAGGGCAGGAAAAGAGTTATGAGGTTAGCAAGACTGAGAGCATAACCAAGAAAAGGAAAAGAGCCTGGAGAGATAGCCGGAAGAGAATCAAAAGACAATGGTCGAAGAAAATGAGCAAACTTGAAGAAAGCTTGAGAGAAACAAAAGCAAAGATAATTGAACTCACATCCCAAACTCACTCTCATACTACCCCACCACCACCATTTCCATCTCCCTCCAATCCATCACCTTTCATTCCCCAACCTTCTAATCCACCACATGTAACCTACCCACCACCCAGAGTAGGATCAGTCCTAGCCGATCCCACTCCTAAGGATCTAGACATGATGATTAAAGCATATCAGGCCAGAATCCAAGAAGGGCCAAATGTGATAGATCATGACAAATGTTACCCTAGAGTCGATCTCGAGATAGAGAGAACAAAACTTTGTGCTAAGATGGTAGAATTGGCTCAAGCCATGAAGGCCAGTCGCCTCTTTAACTGCTCTAGCTCCACTAGAACACCATTGCATTTTGATGGTCTATTAGATAGATTGGAGAGGTTAATCACAAATTCTAGAAAAGGAGTCACCTCCCAGCCTAAGGAGAGTGCAAGTGATAGGATAAGCATTCCTCCCCAGGAAGCTTATGTGCCTAACTCCACTTAACGAGACACCTCTTCATCTATGAATCGATATTCACTAGAATTCTTGCGAGACCCACTTCCAATCACTAAACATCCATTGGAGCGTGTTGCAGGCAAGGAATTTTATAGCTTCCTTGATGGATTTTCAGGTTACAACCAAGTAGCCATTGCCCTAGAAGATCAACACAAAACAACTTTTGCCACAGAATGGGGAATCTTTGCATTTCGAGTGATGCCATTTGGGCTCACCAATGCACCTGCAATATTCCAAAGGCTCATCTATCATGTCTTCAAAGAGTTTTTGCGAAAGAGCTTAGAACTATATGTGGATAGTTTATATGCTCATTCCCAACAAAGAAAATACCACATCCCTGAACTTAGACAAATTTTCAACAAGTGTAGAGAATATCGAGTGTGTCTGAACCCAGAGAAGTGTGTGTTCATTGTATGTCAAGGAAAGATTTTAGGTCATATTGTTTCGAAGAATGGAATATCAACAGATGAGGACAAAGTACGAGCCATAGTAGAGTTGTCGAGGCCAAGGAACCTTAAGGAGGTACAAGCCTTTATGGGCCATTGTGAATATTAGCATAGGTTTATCCACATGTATGCAATCATAGCTAAACCCCTTTATGGCTTGTTGGCAAAATTTGAGTGGAATGATGAATGCGAAAATTCCTTTAATGAGGTGAAGAGATGTTTGTGCACATCACCAATACTGACCACTCCCGATTGGAATAAACCATTCCATGTCCATGTGGATGCATCCAATCATGCAATAGGATGTGTGCTAGCACAACCCACAGGTGAAGGAAATCTAGAATTGCCGATAGCATATGCGAGTAGACAGTTGAATGCTGCTGAACAAAACTATACCACAACTGAGCGAGAAGGCTTAGGATGGCGATTTCTAGTGATCAAGCTAGTGATCCTGGAAGCTCTCAGCCTGCACTGTGTCCTGGTGCACTCAGAATCATGATAGGATCAACTTTTTGGTGTGCCACGATAGCTCAAGGTCGACATCTCGGGGCTTGCGCAAACAAATTCTGTACCTGCAGAGCTTGCTGGGGATGGTGATGCTGCTGAAGCCTGCAAGAATCATGCAAGAAACACACAAAAACAGCAAAGCACTATCGCTCTCTCTCAAACTCTCACTATGCAAATGAGGTGAATGAAATGGGAGTTGGAATATGAAAGGAAGATGGAGATGGGTGTAGAGCAGAGATGGAGATGGAGATGGAGATGGACATGGAGATGGAGATGAAGATGAAAAAAATTAGTGAAAAATAAGATATAACCTACTTCTTACCTTTCCAACGCATCCTCTCAACGTCTTACCGTCACACACTCATCCTCAAAGCTTGATCCCCGGCAACGGCACCAAAATTTGGTGTAGCTCAGTGGTGAGTAGCACCTCCTTTAATGTCAATCCGGGAAGTCATGAGGATGGTATGAAGACCTCGAACAAGTGATGGCACAAGTGTGTGAGTGAGAAGCACACTAACATGCACACACATACACACACATGCGCACACAAGGCAAGAACAAAGAGAGAGACAATGGAGTAACTTCTATTGCAAAAGAGTTCTCATGCAAGTTCAAATCTACAACATGCCAATCTAAAAAATGAGCTCTCTAGCTCTTTTTATAGTTTTTGACTATCTTTGGCCTTGTTCAGACTTAGTGTCCGACTTAGTTAAAAATTAGGTCCTAGGCTATTTTGGAGGCTTAAATGAGCTCTAAAGATTATGAAACTTGGTAGGCAAATACTTCTAATGCTCCTCAAGCTTGAGGACTCCTCCGCTTGCACAAAATGGAGCTACAAAAGGATGAAATGGTATTTACAATGGTTTTTAGTGATGAGAATCACTTTTAAAATAATATGAAGATTGAAAAAATTTGATTGGTTGCCTCAGTGCTAGATCTGCGTGTATGTCTGTACTTGCTTCTTCCAAGATGCCAACACCATGAAAACATGTCCCTATATTCCCTTAATAGAGCTACAAGCTCTGCTTCTTCTTTTGCACTTAGGTCATCTCCTATATACGTACATCTCTCTTCATTTCCTTCAATGGTTACTAAATTTTTTTTGGTCTTTTCTTTGTTATCATATGCTTCTTCTATGATGGCCTCTCTCTTAGGCATTCGTACCAAATTTTTCCGGTCTTCAACTTCATATTTCTTGAAATTTTCTGGTACCTCAAACAATGATTCCTCCTCTTCTTGTTTCACTGCTTTTCGTTTCTTTTTCTTTTGACCTCCTTCACTTCCCTCCTTTGAATTTACAGTTTTAATGCTTGTGAGAGGTTCTTCTTTTTTTTGGTTGAACACTCCTACATCGTCTAAATAATGCTTTTCTTAATTAAAGCAACTATCCATTACAATGGACTCTAGATCATGGTCGTTTTCTTCTTCTTCTATGACATCACTAGGGTCACATTCTTCCAACAAGGGCTGACACATGAACAATGAAATATCATAACCCTCCTCATCACAATGAGGTGTCCATTGTTCTTCATTGACAACAATGTCCATGGTGGCCAAGATTTCTACCCAACCGTGAAGCTCAAATTCCTCATCTGGAAAGATCATCGATGTATAGACTGGGTCTTTAATTGGTATTTCTCCTTGAGAAGTTCCTTCTTCTCTCGCTTTTAGGTGCTTTTCCTCTTCCTCTACGACCTTGGAGATCCACAAGTGAGTATCTTCATGCATACAAGATGGATCAGAATTACTTTCAGAATGCACAGAGATTGAATCTTCTTCCGCTTTGTGGATAGGATTCCACTTTAGGGGTGGTACATCTCTAAAGGTATAATCTTTTGGATTTACTTTGGTTGTGACCCCTAAGTGCTGCAAGTACAATGAGTTGGTTCCCCAATCCTATACTATTTGCAGTTGTCGTAGGAAGGGTCTTCCTAGGATCATCTCATAGACATTATTTTTGCCAAAGTCACATATAGCAAATGTGTGTTAAAACTCTACACCACAAGTGGTTAGAGTTATCCCTTCTAGCAATCCTAGAGGTCTTTCAACATGGCCATCTGCCATTTGAAGCTTCATTCTAGTTGGTCTTAATGTGGGTTTGCCCCATTGTTCCCACAAGGAGATGGTCGCAATAGCAACACCAACACCCGAATCTAAGATCACTTTAATTGTGTAACCTTGGTAGGTGATTGGAAGATAAGTATTACCTTCTTCATCTTCACGCATGCCCCCTAGTTTGTATAGAGGTATCTCTCGTACTTTCTGCTTAGAGCTTGCTTTTGGAAAATTGGAATCAAGTTCTGGAACCTGATCCCTCACATGATTCCATAGCTCAGGTTTTGCCTTAAGCAGCTCTTCTACGGTAAGATGACATTTAACCTTAGTGTTCTTCATGACATCAGTGTTCAGTGTTCCTTGGAACCACTGAGTCTTCATTTCTTACCAGTATTGTGGGGGCTCTGATCTAGAGAGATTCGGATTCCCATGGGCCTCTAAATTGTGGACTCTTGTAAAAAATTAGATTCAAAATCTAATCTTTCATCTTCTGGTTGCCATGTTTGGTCTCCATAAATAGAGGGACTGTCTTGGGAAAACTGATCATGAAGGTCGTCAATCTCAGGAATAGGAGGGGGATCACCCTTCTCCTTGGCCCATTTCTCCTCTTGTATTTCCCGGAAGAACTCTTGAGAGTATTGCTGAATTGAAAGCTCATCTATGGAATCAGGAACTTAAGCTTTCATTGGTGGTGAGCTTTCTCTTTCAACAATTGGTTGAGCCCATGGAGGTAAAGAAACCTGGGGCTTGTTTACCAACAACTCTAATCTTTCTAGTAAGCCCTGGAAATGCAAATCTGGTTTGATAGAGTTTATCGGATTGAACTTTTGATTAGTCTTGAGCATAGCTTGAGCTAGTTCTACCACTTTCATGCACATTTTTGTTCGTTCAATCTCTAAATCTGCTCTATGGTAACTCTTGTCCAGGTTTGCAGTTGTTGGCCCTTCTTGAAGACGAGCCTAGTAGGCCTTGAACATCATTGTTGGTAGTAGCCAGAGGCACCGATGGCACAGAAGCCTGTGAAGGTGGATCACAACGAAGTAGTGGGAAGCTAGTTGGATCATTTTTTCAAAGAAATATGTTTTAAAAATACTTTTCCAAAACCATCAATAATGATTTTCATCACCCTTGTATCATATGTAACATAGAACAACCACTTTTGTAATTATATGCTCTATTTTGTGCAAGCCCAGGAGTCCTCAAGCTTGAGGAGCTTTGGTAGAACAAGCCTACCAATTTTGGCTATTTTTAGACTCAGCTTACGCCCTCAAATAGCATTTAGAACCTATTTTTTAACTATGCTAGTCACTAGATGTGAAACCGGTCAAAACTAGTCTAAAAACTATAAATAGAGCTAGAGAGCTCATTTTTGAGGTTAGCTTGTATGAGTAGAGAAGAGGTAGAGCTATTTTTTGAGTTGTAAGAGTGATCTTGAGCAATAGAATCTATTTTCAACCTTCCATTGTGTCTTGCTTGTCTCTTTCTTGTGTGTGTATTTGTGTGTGCATCTCTATGCTTCTCACCTTCACTCTCACTACATCTCGCATTCACGATCTTCATATCACTCCTATCTCTTCCACGGATTGACATTAAGGAGGTGAAGCTTCTTAACGTGGTACTTACCATTGTGCTAGAGCAACACCAAATTTGGCACCATTGTCAGGGATCGAGTCTAGGACGAATGCGTGATGGTAAGAGTATAGCAAGAAGTGGTATTGGAAGGTTAAATTTTCAGTTTTTTTTGTTGGTTTTACGTAGTTTTTAGTGTTTTTCATCTCCTCTACACTCCTCCTTCACCACCGTATCATCTTCTCCCACTCCGAAAAAATCAGAAAATTCACCATATCCACACATTCTCCTCATTTCCCCTCATTTGTGCATGCGAGAGAGCGAGAGAGAGAGCTTTTGTGCTTGTATTTGCTTGTGTTATTTTGAGTTTTCTTGTAGGTACAATGCTCCAGAGCAATAGGAAAGCTTCCAAAAGGTAAAAACCACTTTCTATCAGAATCTACCGTGTGTGTCAGACCATCACGATGGTCTTCCAAACTCGAAATTTTTGGTAAGCAAGTTCACCACGGTGTAGAGCACACTTGCACACATAGGAATTTATTGTTGCATTTTGAAAATTTGCATTTTGGTGGACCATCGTGATTGGCTCATGCCATCGTAACTATGTCACACCATTGCGATTGGCTCACGCCATCGCGACGGCTCGGACGGACCATCGCGATGGTCTCACACCATCAGGACTGTTCACTTGAACCATCGTGACGGTCACTAACCATCACGACGATCCCGTCGACCCCACGCCATCGCGATTGTCCCACACCATCGCGACGATCCCCTGCCATGTGTTGTAGTAGACCATCATGATGATACCAGGTATGCCATCGCGATGCCTCAAAACCGAACCATCACGATTGGCTCAAGCCATCATGCCTTGTGACCATCGCGACGGGCTCATGCCATCCTGACGATTGTGTTGACCGTTGACCATCGTGACGCCTTACAAGATCAGACCATCGCGACGGTTCAACTGGACCATCGCGACAGTCCCAGACCATCACGATTATCTCAGACCATCGCAATTGTCCATCCCAAATGCAAAAATTAGGGTTTAATTTTTTGGGAAATTTTGAGACTATTTTGATAAAATTTTTGGGTGATTACACTCATTGGAACCCCTTAGCTCATAAGTGAAGAAAAACTTGTTTTATAGTTTTTTATCCCCGCGGAACTGAATGCTCATATCTTTTTCATCCGAAGTCTGTTTTTTGAGCTTGATAGCTCATTAGAAAGCTCTTTACGCGTTGATTTTTAGATAGGATAATTTGAGGTTGACCCATTGGTGGGACTAGAAAAGAAAGGGGGCTTGGAAAAAGCTTTTGAGCCAAAGGAGAAGGGACCCTTGAGGGTGTATATATCAAAGTGCTTTATCATTAATTTAAAAAAGTGATCTAAATAGTGGATTCTTACAGGTCTAGCAAGGGCTATCCAAGGAAATCAAAGTAGGGCAAGTGAAAAGCAAGGCTTGGGAAGTGCGACTTCTTGGGCAATAGAGCAACCAAAGAAGACTCGAGGTTGGAAGAATACTCAACCTCCTTAGTCAATTATTAGCTTAGGCTAAACGATAGCATTGTGGATTAAAGTAGGACGATGATAGGAACACATCAAGTCTAAGAGACTTAATTTTGCAAGTCCAAGACTAAGATAAAAGTAGAAAACCTAAAGGAAAGAACTTAAGTCCGACATAACAGAAACTCAAAGATACAACAAAAAGTCGAATTCCTGACGAATATGTTGAGAAAAGACAAGAATCTAAAGGGATAAAAAATGAAACAAGTAATTAAAAACAAAGGAACATTAACAGTTAAAGGAAGTAAATTCATGAACCTTAGGCGAGGCAAGCATATAGGTAAGTCAGACCGGAGGAGCATTAGATCATCAGAGGAAAGCGTAGGAACTACTGCACGTTCGTGGGCATAGCAATTGAATAATTATCCCTATGAGTTGAGTTCAGATACCAGTGAATAAGAAATAGCCTTTAGCAGGGAACGACAAAAAGGAGGGCTAAATATAGCATATTTGGAAAGAATCAAAGGTGCCTATAGAACCCAACTAGAATATGCCGAAACAAACCATCTAGGTGCTCGCATCTATGAGGATGGTTTGCGAAGATTAGTGGTGCAATTGCACAATCCCGACCAACCCATTGGATTGGAACGTCCAGCGGTGAAATTTGAGAGAGACGCATACATAGATAAAGAAGGAACAATGTACATCATAAGTAATCAACCTAAACATAGCAATATGTTTCACATAGAAAATCCCAATTCAGAATCAAGATCCCAAGGAAAAGAACCACTAGAAGACGAACCCATAACACCTAGAGGGAAATCTGTACTTACAAGAATATTAGAACCAGAATGGATCCCTTAGGATAATAGAAGTATAGAATTATTTCTAAATAAAGAAACTGATGAAGCATTTTGGAGGTACCGACTGGAACAACCTAGCAAGGTAGGTTCCATCATGACTTACGAATTAAAGGACCCCGATACACCTGCAAAGGTCGTATACCTAAATGATACTTCGGAACGAGTATTTGTAGTACCAAACCATGCAAGAAATACCTACACATGGAGAGGTGATTTAGTATTCCCTCCATCACGAGCTAATGTAAACGCAAGCCATCACGGTGCTGGAACATCATCAGCCCATGGCCTTCAAAGAGAGAAGAATAAAGAAAAACTAGAAGTAAGTTTCACTCATCCAATAGGGAGAGACAGACCAACCGAGACAATGATACAATGGAGAGACAAAGAGAACCGAGAATACCAGGTGGTAGAGATGATTTTCCTCTGCCTAGACCACGTGAACACCCCAAAGTACTAAGACCCACTCAATTAGTAAAGTCAATGAAAACGGGACAGGAGATTCCTATGACTATGTTGCGGAATTCAAGAAAGTACTACGAGTAGAGAAAGTAGAAGACATGTTCACGCAATACAATGCGTTTGGAATAAAATTAAAAAACACAGCTTTAACTTGGTTCCAACCATTGCAACAAAGGCAATTTAGGGATATCCATCACTTGTTAGAGTCATTCATCACAGAATTCTCTAAAAGTGGAATCAGGCATGATACCTCTTCATTAATTCATAGCTTCAAACAGACACCTAAGGAAATAGTTAGGCTTGCAGGACATAGGTTTAGAAAATATGTTGAGAGATGTTTGATGCAAGAGCTACCCTCACATGCCAAGAAGTGTCACTATTTTTAGATGGCCTCTTGAGCTCTAAACTACGCCCCTACATATACTTGAAGGAACCCAAGACACTAGAGCGATGTGTAAGAATCTATATAGATATTGAGGACAACTTAGGAGATGATTTGGAACTCTCAAAGGTCTACAAGGACTCTGATTGTTCATCTCTAGCATCCTCTAAGCTCTCTAGTTCGATAGAAGACCTAGCAGAAAAAGTGGCCCAGAAACTAGGAGTTGCTAGCAAGTAGATGCCTAGGTTAACAACTAACAAACGTTGTTACACCTATGGTGGTGATCATATGGCAAATGTGTGTCCCAACATGGCACAACCTCAAGCCAATCCTAGTGGCCAATACTGTACGATCGAGAGACGGTACAAAAATCACACGGCCCAAGACTGCCCTTACAACAAACAAGTAGTATGACAGAACTAATCGCAAGTATACCCTCAACCAGGGAGATATCAAGGCCAATACAATGCCCAACCTCATTATTATAGGCCTCCCCAGAACTATCCATATCAGGCTCAACCGAGACCTCAACCAGTCTTAAGATAGCAGCCACCCCCACCATTGAACGTCATCCCAGTTAAATACGCTATTGTAGAGGATAATCTCAATAAGGCTTTAGTGCCTTCTTCCCCATTCATCACTGAAAGTGATCCGAATTCTAACAGTTTTGACTCAACCCATGCAGATAGTCCACCCACATATTACACAAAATCACCAGAACACGTGGAACCATATCAATATGATAGTCCACCATTGGAACCCAATTGGGAGCTCGACTATGCTAATGTGATGTACACAGACCCTAACCCATGACCCAAGTTTAGATAGCAAAGACCACAGGGCCCTAGAGGACGATGCTTTAGGTGCCAAGGAGATCATTTCATTAAGGATTGTCCACATCCTCTAATAGGGGGACAGACACAATACTATAACATACAAGGTTTTTGTGCCGAGTGTGGCAAAGAGCATATAATCCGAGACTGTCCCAAGAACTCTGCTAATGCCTCAAAAGTGACACCTATTAATGTGATAGGCATTGTACAAAACCCATGTGGAGTGAACCCTACATGCGTGCCTATCCAAGCTATAACGAGAGCACATACACTCTTATAGAATCAACAACTCAATCCTGAGAAATTGGCTGGAACTAGCGAAGTTGGAGAATCTAGCAGTAAAAAGACGAAATCTTGGAAATATTCCAGAGAAAGAATTAAGAGGAAATGGAGTAAAAAGATAACTGAGTTGGAAGGAAGTCTCAAGGAATCTAGAGCCAAATTCCTAGAATTGACTTCTCAAGAATCTAATAAAGAGAATCTAGCTCAGAGATCAGGATTAGTGTTAGCTGAACCCATGCGAGAAAACCTAGATATGATGTTTCGTGCATATCAAGCTAGATTAATGGAAGGACCCCAAGTAGTGGAAATGAGAAAGAATTATCCAAGGGCAGATTTAGAGATCGAGAGAACCAAACTCTGCATGAAGATGGTAGAGCTATCCCAAACTATGTTCGAAGCCTCTCATTATCTTAATTGGAACAACATGTCCAAACCTGAACTACAATTTCAAGGACTACTGGAGAGGTTAGAATACTTGATTAATAGCAATGAGAAGAAGAAAGCACAAGAGAACCCTATTATCTCAGAGACATAGGAGAGAAGCGCACCGTCTTTGTCGCAAGTGCCAAATACCGAAGGTGGAGCCAACCTGTCTTCCATACATAAGTATTCACATGAATTCCTAAGGGAGATCCAAGAAGAGAAATGGAGAAAAGAACAAGAAACTCACCCCCCTATACAAGAAATAGATGACTTGCAAGAGCAATTTCCCAAGACATCCCCTCTATATACGACGACGTAGAGGAAGAGCAACTGAGTGAACGAATAGATTTTGAATCCAATTCTTTGCAAGAATTACCTCAGTTCATACGACCTTCGGGAGCCAAGTCTATCAGCATGAGAGCACCTATGGTATTAGTGAGGAATGAAGAATTAGTAATTCCAAGGAACACAAAAGTGATCAAGAACACTAAAGTACAATGTCACCTCACACCAGAGGAGTTGTTAAAGGTTAAACTAAAGCTATGGAAGCATGTAGCAAACCAATTCCTTGAGGTTCCTATGCTCCCTCTTAGATAGGATCACACAAAAAGGTACCAGAAATACTAGCAGAACGAATTGGAGATGTGAGCGAGGGAGAGGAAGTTAACACTTATCTTCCAATAACCCACAAGGGTTACACCACCAAAGCCATCTTAGATTCCAGAGCCGGAGTATCCATCGCTACCACTGCTTTATGGAGATGTTGGGGTAAGCCAACATTAAGACCCACCAGGATGAAGCTACAAATGGCTGACAGACATATAGAGAAGCCATTGGGACTACTAGAAGGCATATCTCTCGCCATTTGTGGTGTAGAGTTTGAACATACTTTTACCATCAGTGACTTTGGGAACGCGTATGAAATGATTTTAGGACGACCATTCATGCGTCAGTTGAAAATTGTACAAGATTGGGGAGCTAATTATTTGTACAAGATTGGGGAGCTAATTATTTGTACTTGCAACATTTAGGAGTGACTACTAAAGTCAATCTTAAAGATTATTCCCATCAAGATGTACCCCCAATACAATGAAACACCATCCATAAGACACAAGAAGAAACAGAGTCGGTACACTCATTGGAATCTGACTCCTCATGGTTGAACAAGGATAGTCATCTCTAGATGTGTAAGGTAGCAAAACAAGAGGAAGAACGGGTAGAAGCCAGGACATTAGATTCATAATGACATCCAGGAACCCTTCAAGACCCAGCTTATGCACCAATAGTATTTCTTGATGAGGAGTTTGAGCCTCACACTTGGGTAGGAATCTTAGCTACGATGGACATAGCTATGAATGAAGAACAATGGACCCCTCATTGTGATGAAGATGGATATGACATTTCCATTTTTATGATTGAACCTGTAGAAGAAGACTTTATCCTTGAAGAATGCATGGAAGTGAACCAAGAACAAGATGAGAGTACGGATGAGGACCTAGAATCCATCATCATGGAACCCTTCTGTTCCACAGAAGAGGAATATCTTTATTTTGCAGCCAAGACCCTTGAAGAAGGAAAGGAAAATCCAAAGGAAAGACATGATTCATCCATAAAAGATACAAAAAGCAAGCAAAAGAAGAGAAAGAAATCATCTAAGGCTGAAGAAGAGGAAGAACCATTTATGGAAGTACCGAAGAACTTCAAGAAAGATGAAATAGAAGATAGAAAAATTATGGTACGGATACCTAAAAGGAAAGCTGATGTTGAAGAAGTATATGATAATTGAGAGAAAACCAAAAAAATCATAGACACCATAGAAGGAGAGGAAGAAAAATGTACCTACATAGGGCATGATTTGACGAATGAAGAAGAAGAAGAGTTAGTTGCCCTATTGCGAGAATATAGAGATGTGTTTTCTTGGAGTTACAAAGACTTGAAAGGAGTAGACAGAAACCCCACATGTACAATGATAACTACGTAGCTAAGATCAAAGAAGAAATAGATGACTTGATAGAAGCAAGATTCATTTACAAAATTGAGCACACTGAATGGGTATCCCCCATTGTGGTTGTGCCCAAGAAGAATGGAAAATTGTGCGTATGTATTAACCTTAAAAAAGTTAATGCCGCCACAATTAGAGATAGTTATCCTCTTCCTATCCCGGAACACTTATTGGAAAGAGTTGCGGGCAAGGAAGTTTATAGCTTTCTTGATGGATTCTTAGGCTATACTCAAGTAGCCATTGCTCCTGAAGATCAACACAAGATGGCTTTTGCCACAGAATGGGGCATCTTTGCATTTCGTGTGATGCCATTTGGGCTAACAAATGCACCCGCCACTTTCCAACGACTTATGTGTCATGTTTTTAAGGAATTCTTATGCAAGAATTTAGAAGTTTATGTCGATGACATATGTGCACATTCGAATATAAGGAAGACTCACATCCTACAACTAAGGCAAGTATTTGACAAATGTCAAGAATACCAAGTTTGTTTGAACCCAGAAAAGTGCGTTTTTATGGTCAAACAAGGCAAAATTCTAGGACACATTGTGTCAAAGAACAATTTCAACGGATGAAGAAAAGGTGAGTTTAATTGTAGATTTACCTAGGCCAAATAATGTAAAAGAAGTACAGGCCTTCATGGGTCATTGTGGTTATTAAAGACAATTCATACACATGTATGCAATCATAGCCAAACCTTTATACTCTCTTTTGAAAGTTTGAATGGACAGATGAATGTGAAAATTCATTCAATAAACTTAAACGATGTTATTGCTCGGCACCTATATTAACAACCCCAGATTGGAGTAATCCATTTCATGTACATGTGGATGCTTCCAACTATGCCATAGGATGCGTGTTGGCACAACTTGCTAATGAAGGCAATGTAGATCTCCCCATAGCTTATGCAAGCAGATAGTTGAATGCAGTAGAAAGAAATTACACTACTATAGAACGAGAAGGATTAGGAATGATCTACTAAAGAAATTCAGACATTATTTGTTGGCAAACAAGTTCAAGTTCTTCACGGATCATCAAGCTTTATTGTACCTAGTCAATAAGCCTTGTAATACTGGACGATTGATACGTTGGTTTCTATTACTCATGGAGTATGACTTGAAGTAGTAGTCAGGGAGGGAAAGACACACCTTAGAGCTGACCACCTCTCAAGATTAACCACATGAGAAGCTCCTCAAGGAATAGTGGATGAATTACTGGATGCATATCTGATTAACTTTGAGATAGTACTAGAATGGGATAAGCTGATGCACACACGATTGCAAAATTCTTATTTGAAAATGTCTTTACAAGGTATGGACTGCCTATAGAGCTAGTGAGCGATCGAGGAACTCACTTCCTAAACCAAGTCATTGAATATTTGTTACAAGATTTTATGGTGATTCACAACAAATCCGCACCATATCATCCTCAGACCAATGGTCAAGCAAAAAGTACTAACAAGATCCTTTGTACTATATTGACGAAACTCGTGAACAACAAACGTTTAGATTGGGACAAACAATTACACCACATTGTTTGGGCATATTGAGTGGCCTACAAGACCGTACTCAATGCAACGCCCTTTCAGATGGTTTTTGGTCAAAACACTGTGCTTCGTTAGGACTTCTTGATACCCACCCTCAAGGTTGCACAAGAGCATCAGTGGAACAGTCATGAATTATCATAAAGGATAATGGACTTGGAACAATTAGGAGAAATCAAGCTGAAAGTAGCAGCGGGCATATATGCAGCAAAGAAATGAAAGAAAGCCTATTTCGATGCACATGTGAAAGATAATGGCTTAAAAGAAGGAAATTTAGTCCTAGTATATACTTTGAGACAACATGCACAAAAATTAGAAAAGCGAGGTTATGGACCTATGATCATTAACAGACTCTCGATAAGTGGAGTAGTACAATTAGCCACCCTCGAAGGAGAGATAATGCCTAATTACATTAGTGGCTGTAGATTCAAGCTTTATCAAGAACCTCTTACTCAGGATATGCTTAGACAACTCATGTTGGCAAAGAAGCATAAGGAGGAAAGAAACAGAATATGCGTGGAAGCTCAGGCAGAAGCTATAGAATGCATTAAGCGCATGAAGCTAAGAAGATAAGAACTAGGGAGAGAACATTATAACCAACTAGAAGAAACACCGAGATACCCCATGGCCATGTGTCAAGCAAAGTCAACCACTCATCCTAGCATAGTGGATAGGAGACCATTCATTACAGTCAGGCTAGAGCATGACAATCATTGCCAAGAGCTCAGGGCTTTAATAGATTCAGGTGCTGTGACTAGTGCGATTAGATGGTCCCACTATAAGGACTCAAGAATAGAAATGCGGCCAATTGAGGCATACCTCATAGGGCTAGGAGGCATGGAAACCCCTTCCATGGGTGAGGTAGACCTTCCTATCCTCATACACGAAGTGACCATGATAGTGACGGTCCTAGTGTGCCATAACGACGACCTGATAGAACCCCTAATCCTTGGCCAAGATTGGCTATACAATCACTCTGTGGACCTAAACCTTAGACAAGGCTCCTTGCACATGAGGGCCTTAGAACAACAACGAGCGATATCGCTGGACTTCCCTAACAACACTCTGCCTTAGGTATGTAACCCTAGACCATATGAGTTGAATGCAACGGAGGACCGAAAGATCTTTGACCGGATAAGTCACGTCATGTCTATCCCATCCTACATGGGTTTGGAAATGGACAATTGTTATTCAGAAGAACATCAGAAAATTTTCCCCTAGTCTTCCTACAAAGTAGAAGGGGTCAACACCCAACAACTGGGACAAATGGGGACCATGAGCGGTCAGATGGGTTGCATTAGTGGTTAGGTGGACTACATCAACGGACAAACGGGCATGACACCTTGCAGTGCCCATCCTTCCACACTTACGGCGGATTGGCCTAGATCTTTGAAATGGCATGATGTACCACCTAATGGGCAAGTTTCGCAAGTGTTGGATCTCCCTTCTTTTCCAAAGCAGAGAGTCAACCATACTTCTGATTCCCCACCACGAAGGAGTCAACCACAAATTAGGAACCCAAACTAAAAACCATACCGATCAATGCAAAGAAGGCAACAGTATCAACATCACAAAACAAGGGTCACAAGACAAATATGGGTGCCAAAATGATAGACCACATTGACAGTCTTCAGCAATGCTGACAGGGATAAGATGAAGTTTTAGTAGGATCAAAGACAACAATCAACATCTCCTCGACCTTCTTCTATGAGTACGAACAATCGACAAATTTGGATCGCCAAGAAGTACCTAACAAATCGACCCATACCCACGTAGATATGGGTACCCAAACAGTATATTCTAGCTCAACACTCAAGCCATGTAATATATACCCCTCAGAAATCTTTTTCACCCCTCAATACCACCACATCCAATATCACCTTTTGTCCCTTAGTATAAACATACCAGCCGCTCAACAACTCTTAGGAACTGGATACTGAAACGTATCCAAATGTCTCCTCAAAAACCGTTGTCTAACATTACTCCCACCCCGACTAAGCACTACCCTTGTAATAACTCATTCACCACTGAACTTTGTACAAATTTGCACATTATAACCCAACATCACTTGTAATAACATCTCATCAAGCAATGTATGCATTATCTGAAGCATGTAGGTGTATAGAGACCTGCATTAGTTTTGCAAAAAAATCATTCCATACACCACATCACAACACTTGGCTACACAAGTTACACATCAGTCATGGAAAGGCATTGCGGTCTCACCTTATTGGGATCATGATTAATTTCCATACTAATGTGTTAATCTTTTGTAGCAAATCTCCTCCACATTCACATCATTCATCATGCAAGCATAAGGACCGTCCACTGCAGGTCCCAGTGCACTGCCAACAAGTACAATTGGCGATTTACTGGCTGAATCATTTATCACAATACAACCGCCAGAGTTTCAGGGTTTTCCCAGACCAATGCCCATTGATGATCCCCCTAGAGGATATATCGACAAAGTTCACAATAATTCTCATTGGTTCCAAGGACTAGCAGGACCCTTGGTGGATGCAGACTTCATCTTTGATGCCACATTAAGTTTTGATGGTACTAAGTGGGGAAAATTACAATTCTTCTCTAGAGAGTTTGAAGAGCTCCAGAACTCCGAAGAGTTACGGCACATTTAGGCTAGAGCGGGCTTTATGGAGTATTTTAGTGACCTTCTTTCATCTTTGGTAAATGACCCCCTTACAAGAAGTTTTACCTCTCTAAAGATCGCATTCAGGCAACAATTAAGATTCGACAATCACACCAGAGCTCTTGAAGGCGCGATGTATCTATCTACAACATTTTGCGATCCCTGCCTAGGATCGCTTCACTATACCACACAAGCGCATTTGGTTCGGCCTATATCTGGCCACGAATTTGAAGGAGAAAGAGTTGAAAGGGAGAGACATAGAGCACATAAGCATCAAAGAGATGAACATGAGTTTCCATTGCCTAGATCCAGAGATCATCCAAGAACCCTTAGATCCTCTCAAGTGGTCAGGGCAATGAAGAACTATTTTGACGGGTTTGGAGATCCTTACGATCATGTGGCCGAGTTCAAACAAGTGTTAAGAGATGAGCCAGTCGAGGACTTGTTCACTTAGTTTGAGGCATTTGGTTTGACTCTCAAGGGTACTACCTTTGCTTGATTTCAACCCCTGAATAGTCACAACTATGGAGAGATAGGTCAACTACTAGAGGAATTCATTGTAGAATTCTCCAAGAGTGGCATCATGCATGACACATCATCCTTGATCCACAATTTCAAGCAGACACCCCAAGAGACGGGGCAACTTGCAAGAAGATGGTTTAGGTAGTACTTAGAAAGATGCCCTATTGCAGAGCTACCCACACCAGCCAAACAAGTGGCCTTGTTTTTAGATGGCTTAGTGAGCACAAAGCTAAGGTCATATATGTACTTGAAAGAGCCTAGATCCATAGAAGAGTGTGTGCGGATGTGCATAGACATAGAAGACAAGTTGGGTGAGGAGTTAGAATTGTCCAAACTCTATAAGGATTCTGACTATTCTACTAGTCATAGCTCCAGAACCTCCACTGAGATAGATGAGATAGCTGAGCAGGTTGCCAAGAGGTTAGGAGTTCGAAATAGACAAACACCAAGGGTCACCTCATGGAAGCGATATTACAAATGTGGAGGAGACCACATGGCTAATGTTTGCCCAATGATGGCTCAACCCCAAGGAAACCCTAATGCTCTATATTGCACCATCGAGAGGAAATACACAAATCACACGGCTCAAGATTGTTCCTACAATAGGCAGGCTGTTAGACAAACTTATCAGCAACCTTACCAACATGGTAGGTATCCAAACCAACACCAACAACAATATTATAGGCCACAACAGCAATATCAGCCTGAATACCAACAACAATATCAGGCACCATATAGGCCACAACCAGTCCTAGGAAATCAACTGCCAGCTCCTTCCAACATGATTCCAGTCAAGTATGCAATGGTAGAAGAGAACCTTAATAGAGCATTGGTGCCACTAACCCCATTGATCTTAAAAATGAGTCCCATGCTCATATTTCAGACTACTGCCATGAAGATAGTCCACATGCTTATTACACAGAGTCACCCGAGCATATTGAGGCTTATTCTTATCAATGCGAGACACCGCTCATGGAACAAAATTGGGAGCCAGAATACTCGAGTATCATGTACACGAATCCTAACCCTAAGCCCCAAGTGAGACAAGTGAGACCACAAGCCCCTAGAGGACCATGTTTTAGATGTCAAGGTGACCATTTTATTTGTGATTGTCCCCACTCACTCACTCCAGGACAAGGACATAACATCACAATACAGGGCTTTTGTCCTCAGTGCAGTAAGGAACACCTTCCCAGAGAGTGTCCCGAAAACCCCTCTAGCACCCAAGGTTACACCAATTAATGTGGTAGGCTTAGTGGTGGATTCAAGTGCAAGTAGCAATAATGTGGCTTCGGTATAGGCAGTTACTAGGGCACAAGCATTAAAACAGGATAAGCCAGCTGATCAATAAGAGTCAAGTGAATCAAGAGAGCCGAGTAAGAGGAAAACAAGAACTTGGAAGGATGCCAGAGAGAAGGCCAATCACAAGTGGAATAAAAAGTTATCCGAGCTCAAAGAAAGCCTAAAAGATGCAAAGAAAAAAATAGAAGATATTGCCTCTCAAGGCCCCTCGCAGGCTAAAACTCTATCCACACCACCTCATTTCGCCCCACCACCCATTGTAAATAAACCACAATCAGGGTCTGTTCTTGCAGATCAAACCCCACAAGACTTGGACATGATTGTTGCTCTAGCACAATGATAAGTACCACGTTAAGAATCTCCACCTCCTTAATGTAAAAAAAAACTATTGATGGTTTTGGAAAAGTATTTTTAAAACTTATTTCTTTGAAAAAATGATCCGACTGGCTTCCCACTACTTTGTTGTGATCCGCCTTCACATGCTTCTGTGTTGTCAGTGCCTCTGGCTACTGCCAACACCCCCCTCCCTCTCGCTTCTGTCATCCTCGAGAGAACCTTGTTGCGGGGTCTATCGGATGTAATTTTGTAGGAGGTCCTGAGCGAGGGTGTTCTCTGATATGCGAATACCTCTTGCTAGATCTACTTGGAGTTTTTCCCAATCTATGGGTTGAGGTTCATCTGTTGGCGGGATTCTGTAGTGCATTGAGTACACCATTTGTTCACAAGAAAATAATTGGAGTAAGTGTGTGGGCCTGCTTATGAACACTTCTGAGTGGTATTCCCAAACACCGGTAGTAAACATTTCTTCAAAGGTCATTTTGTAGCACGTCGGTAAATACTTGATGCGACAGTGCCAGACATAACACACTTGGAGGGATGGTTTTGTGCTCATATCATACGCTAAATCTTGATTACCATGCTCAAAACCCGGGGTGCATGCCTTGATGCGATGGAAGACTTTGAATAGTATTTGCATCATGTCAAATATTTTGACCATCATATGTGCAACTACATCGTCCATTCGTTGTAAGCGGGGGAGCCAGTGGCGAAACACGTTGCCATCATATATCCTACAGTGGGTGGTCCGATGGGCGGAGTGAAATACGTATAGTTTAGCCAGTCCTGGCACTAGTTGTTCTATACTTTAATTGCAAAGGCCTTCCAGGAGCGGCATCTTGGCATGGGTCCCCAACATGGGTTATACTTTAAATGCAGGGGTGCCTTGACCCATGTGCCCATCATTTTTGGATATTGCCATAATAAGTCTTGGCGCCAAGTTGATTGAAAGATTTCTTCGCTGTGTGCTTCTGATGGAAAGTCTTCAGGCTCAAACTGAGTTGCATGGGAGGGTTTCTTGCCTGTCTCCTTTTCGATCGCCAATTGGTATTCTGCTAACATAAAATATGGCTTATATTGCACCTCATGCCTAGATATATACCTGCGAGGGGCTAAGTGAGCAAAATAAGGGGATTGTAGAATACCTTCCTCTATCATAGCCATGGCGTATAATTGAGCTTCCACACGTGCTGAGTGGGTCTTTCCCAGTTCTTCTACGGTCTTCATCCATGCGGGGGTAGGGAGTTTAAAGGTGGTCTGACCTTCAGCCGTTACACATCTACCTAGGATGATTTGTGGTTCGTAGGCTTCTTCATACCTTTCTTCCACCCGGATAGATAGAGTTTTGTCATCTGCTGCTAGTTCCAATGGGGAATCTAGCCCAGGGGGTGCTTCGTATGCTGCTATCTACATTTTAAGAGTCAGTACCTATTCACGTTTAGCGTTGATTTCTTCTATGATCTCAGGAGATGTGGCCGCATGAGCTAGTGATTCTTGCTGTACAGGTGCTTGCAATTGTAGCATTTTGTGGTCTTCCTTGAGCTTCTGATATGCCTCATTCATACTGTCATAATATTCTAGTAGTCTGACATGATCTTCCAATAGTATCTTCATAGAGTCAGAGGGGACAACTTTGAAATGGATGGGACTCAAAGGTTCATCTGGTTGATCTAAAGCAGCTTCCAGGTTTTCTCTATTCTACTCCTACAAGCGTTGATTCTCTTCTTTGGATACTGCTAGGTGGTGTCTGAGTAGTCCCATGTTGCGAGTGAGTATGGCGTTTCAAATAGTTTGAGGTCTTAACAAATTGTCAATATCTGTAATGGCCTCTTTTGTCTTCTGTTCACTTTCTAGTTCGAGTGTATGGTAGGCTTGGCGTAGCTCTTGGCAGCATGTGTTAAGGGAGGCATTCTTGATGGTTAAGGAATTTAGCTATGATTGTAAGTCGGCTTGTTTGTTGTAATGTCTGGTAGCTGGTCCCGAGAGATGCGAATTCATCTCTTACTTGTGTCATACATGCGAACATTTGACGGAATGCGGTGTCGATTGTGGGTGATAAAATTAACAATGGAGTGAGTGAAGATGTTGTGGGTGTGGGTGTTGATGCAGGGGGACAGGGAAAGAGGGATGGGAAAGTGGATGCAGTGGTGAGCATGGAAAAATGTGATGTGCCTAAGTATGGTGGTGAAAGAGGTGAGGTCAGTGATGGTGTGGTGGGTGGCGATATGTCCATGTCACTAGACATCACATCTAGTGTTCTGACTGTGAAAAGTATCGTGATAGCTGGTGCATGGGTGGGTGTGAATACTGGATTTACAAAAGTTTCCGAATAATTTACAGATGGGGTTTCTTGTATTGCTGGGTGGAGAGGGGGAATACAGAGGGGTGCCGAGGTGAAATAGGTGATAAGGTCAGTGGAGGGGGAAATGGAAATATAGGTCGTGGAGGGGTGGGAAAGGAAGGAAAGGATGGATGGATAAATGGACAGAATGGAAGGGTGGTAGTCAAAGGAGGAAAGCTAGGTTGTGTGGGTGTGGGAAGAGTGGGAGGAATGGAGGCGACAAAGGATTCTGCTATCATACTATCGAAAGACGTAGATGGTCTAGGAGAGGTAGGATGTACAGGCAAAGTGGGAGGAGCGGTTGGTGTGGTGGGTACGTCAATGATGTTAGTGGTACTTATAGGAGAAGTACAAAGTGGGGAGTCGATCATGATGGTTGCTTCGTCAATAGGATTTTCTAGAAGGAGTCATGCTTCTCTCACCTGGTGTGAGGATTGTGCATCTGTTGGTACACAAATATACTGAGCGGGTTTTGATAGTAATCGAATTCGGCGTGGGTCAAACTGTGGTAGTGGTTTCCTCTATAAATAACATAATGCTTCATTAGTGCCTATTGACTTAACCAGTTCTCTGAAACCTTGAATGTAAGCTTCTTCAAAGCCTCCTATAACGAGTTCCTATTCTACAAGCGCTTGGCTTTCTTCTTCTAAGAGTTTTCTGTGTGCCGAAACTACTTGCATGGTGCAGTATAGCTTCTTGATTGCCAATGTGTAGGTAGCGGCTTCAAATGTTTCGTCTTCATGTGTGCTTGTGTCACCCTGGATGTCAGTTTGTTATTCCTATGTGTTAGTTTATACATGCTCTTGAGAGTCGTAGCTAGCGTAACTGGCTTCATCATCTTCGTCTTCATCATCTGTTTCGGTTCTCTCTTCTTCTGAGCTAGAGACGACTTGTTCTTGAGGTTGATCAGGGGGTGTGGTAGGGTAACTTCGGCGTTCATACTCCTGAGAGAAAAATTGTCCTTCTGAAAATGAAATTCGTTTGAAAAAGCATCTGGCATTTCAAAATCAAAAGTTGTATTCGTTGGTTCGACTTCCAAATTGGGTATAGGAAAAGTAAATGCTTTCACACTGAGGGAGGTGGGAATTTCTGCTGTCGTAGTTGTGGGTTCCTGAATGGTAATTGCTTGAGAGGTAACAACACTCGTAGTACCTTTTGTAATAACCGATCGTGAGAGACGTATAAGGATTGGCTGTACTAGTTGTGGTTTGGTTGGAGACTATTGGGGAGAGGGTTGAGGCGATGGGGACTCTAGGACATTCAAACAGGGGATGGATCCACACATGGATTTACCTACCCATGCCTTGCTAGCTTTTCGGGCCTTCTTGGCTGTTCCTTTGAATGCTTTCAATTCTTCCCCCATCAATGCACATTCTATAGGAAAGTCATAAGCCAAACACATATACACAATTCGAGTGAGAGTGCAACAACCATGGAGGACACATTTGTGTTCCCAATGTTGTTGAGCCAGATAAAATTGATCCATGATCCAACTTGCCAAATCGATGGTTTGGGCAGATTTGTCTCTACCCACTGTATGTGCAAAACTTACCTCAGGTCTCTCTCAGGCTCTTTCCCTCTGTTTTTCATGAGCCTTAGATGATCCGACTCCTTCGAGACCATGGTAACGCTAGATCTTGGTGGAGGGAAAATTGATCCACCCTCGCAAGTGTATGCATGCCTGTCATGCTCTGATACCAAAAATATTTTCTTTGATGTGTGATCTAGATAGACAACTTTGCCTGGTGTCTCCGGATCCTTGAACTCATAGATGATGACTATTGGGCTTGGTTGATATGGCTTGAATCTCCAAAAGGATCCCTCCGTTTCTCTATTCAAGAAAAATTTTATGCTTTTGTTGTCTTGAGGGATCCAATATGGAGAGATTACTCTAGTCAAGACTAACTTACCTCTAGGAGTCTTGGGTTCTCGTCCTAGGTCTCCTTGCTCTAGGTCTCCTATCTCGTTCTCTCGAATGATATTCCCAAACTCATTCATCCTATCTGGTAAGTTGATAACCACATACATGGTTCCTTCCTTATCAATGTATGACCCCTCTTTGAACTTGACCATAGGGTGTTCAAAACCAAAGGGTTGATCTGGATTTTTAAGTTGGACCACTGATCGTCTCAAGCCATCCTCATAGATGTGTGCACCTAATTGGTTGCTCCTAATGTATTCCAATTGTGTTTTATAGGGACCTTCTGGTGATTGTAAATAAGCAGTACCTGAGCCATGTGTGGGTCTCTCCATGCTAAAAGACATTTTTGAGACACTTGTTTCAGAACTTAATGTGTAGGGATAACCACTAAGTTGTTGAGCCCAAGACTTGGCTGTATGGTTGACACTGGCCTCAGATGATCTAATGCTTTGCCTATCCTTGTGTAGGTGTCTGCCACATCTCAGGTTCATAAGCCTTGTCTTGTGGTCCCAATGTTCTCTTGTATTGCTCAAAATCCTTTGGAACTCCTTGGTTTCCTAGTCCACGTGAGGGTCAACTTCAAAATACTATATCTAATAATCCATGTATTAGTCTTACTGTAACAAACTTTCCAACGAGCTTTCCAACGAACCCAAAATCACTACAAACAGATTTCTTATGAGAAAGTTATGCCAGTTCAAGGTTTTGGGGATTAAAACAGGGAAACATGACCTCTTTGGGATTGCTTCAAAACAGGCAATACATGACACTAAGTCAGTATCGGTGATACTTGGAAGGAGACGAAACACGATACTTGGAATTCCACGACACACGACACTTTGCAGATGTTGTGAAACTTGTCAGATATCGCGACACTCGATGGAAACGACACACGACACCTGGTTGGTCACGACACTCGACACTTGGCAGATATCATGACACTTGATGGAAACGACACATGACACCTAGTTGGTCATGACACTTGACACTTGGTAGATGTCATAACACTTATCAGATATCACGGCACTTGGCCTTGACCACGACACTCGACACCTGAGGAATATCGTGACACTTGATACTTGAGTGGTCATGACACTTGACACCTAAAGAATATCGCAACACTTGGATATCCTAGATATCGCGACACTTGGAGGTCATAGATATCACGACACTTGGAGGTCACATATATCGCGACACTTGATATCTACCAAATATCGTGACACTTGATATCTACCAAATATCACGACACACGGGAGTTCAAGTGTTGCGACACTTGAACTCAACCGGTCACGATGCTTTTTTTGGAGTCCAAATTCAAAAATTTACCTTGTGTCCTCGTTGTCATTGCTATGTGCTTGTAGATACAAAATCTATCTTCAAACCCGCGATACCACACTCACAACACTTGGCATGGATTATGTCATGTCCGGAACTCATCACTTCGTTTTTTGGGTATTTTTAGTATTTCTTCAACACTTCAGTTTTGCACCCCCTCTAAGCTTCTTGCTCGGAACCGCAAATGAAAAACGTGGTGAATATACTCTAGAGAATGGAAAAAATTGAGAAGATGAAGGTGGGTGGAGATGGTGATGATGATGAGGATGAAGATGGAGAAAAAATCAAAAACTGAACTGAAAATGATGATTCTTTTTACCTTCTAACATCACTACTCTACGTCTTACCATTACACGCTCGTCCTCCAAGCTCTCTCCCCGGAAATGGTGCCAAATTTGGTGTCCTCGAGCTTGAGGAGTATTAGAATCATCGTATAAATTTTCATAATTTTTTACGAAAATGGAAAATGGTATTTACAATGGTTTTTAGTGATGAAAATCACTATTTTTATAGGGATTTCTTCTAAAAATTTGACATGCTCTTCTTGGAGCTCCCTATATGCTCCATCTTCTTGTGTGTCCACCTCTTTGATGTGCTCCTATGCTTTGTCCTTGACCTTGAGCTTCAACAATATGCATGGGTGCTTGTGGATGGTGCATGTGGGTCATGATTTATGAATGAATAGAAATTTATTCTCTCAATCTCAATGGATCATCCTCACTAGTTCAACGCCAAGATTGCAGAGTGTTCTCACACATAGAAAGAGATAGAAGGAGACATGTAAAAACATATAAGAGACTAAGAGACAAGAGACATTAATTAAAAGATATTGTAATGACATAAATGTACATGAATGTTGTGATACATCAAGCTAAGCATTCGACTGGTCAAAGGCGGTCTGCGCAACCCTCTCACCATGACAATTCAATTGAATGTCACACGTAAGAGGAAAGGTTCCACTTCATTGACCCTATATCTTTCTAGGATTGTAATATATATCTAAAGATGTCTAAGACTCATAAAACCAACTCTAACTCACTCACACGCTTCACTGAGGGTGAGCAAAGAAAGAGAAACCATTGGGTTTATGAGCCTATCCTAGATTGGAAGTCTAAAAATTGACTCTAGGAAGTATGCTCTTACTAGCCCACCTTGGATCCTCATATGCTCAACTCAGGGTGATCATCTCAAGGAAACCATGTGCTAGCAAGGGCCCTATGGATGCCTAACAATGATGCTCTATGAGTTTGAAGGGGGTTTTTTATAGTTTTCTGAATGAATTTGGGCGTTCGATCTAGAGAAATCAACTCGCAACCCTAAGATCAACTGCTTTTGATTACAATCATTGGATTTATCAAATAGATGTCTAGGATTGGTTCTTTATATGATACCTAGGGAAAAGGGCAGAAAATTAGGCGCATTCATTCTTCACCATTGGATCTAGGTCTGATCTAGACCATCGGATCAGTGGTCACATCAATTTGGATAACACAAGCTGCTATTTTTGGATAAACTTTGCATTATTGATCTTGGACCATCAAAAAAGGCTTATCCAATGAAAGAAACTCATGGATCCTCCTGGCTTTAATTTTTAGTGCATCTCTATCCTTGAATGTGAGCTCATCCTAACCAGACAACATGGCTCAATCATTGTTTGCCATATGGCAGCCCTTCAAGCCTTCAAGTTGCTTATTCTAGGAAACTGCGATGATCTTGAAAATTGGATTTTTGTGCTCTTTAACCCTCCAAATATCCTTTGATGAAGATGAAAATTTATAGGGCAATGTTTTGAAAGGTATCCTTTTGGAATATGCAGAAAAAACACCCATCAAAATCTCCCTTATACAAGTTTGACTACATTTGGAAGTTTGCAAGGTGCCATTAGAGTGCCTAGGAAGCTCTAATAGCCTTGAAAATTTGTACAAATATGTCACATATGATCTTTATACATGCCAAACAATATGGCTAACAAAAATTCCTATACAAGATTTTGTAGGATCTAAGTGGAAAATTTACATTTTTTTCAAAATGCACATGGCTATAGAGTGCCTTTGATAGGCTTCACAAGTGTATGAATTCTCATGTGATTTGGAGACATTGAAATTTTTGCCCTAATTTCCAAAATTTAACCAGCTTTGACCACTACCCTAGATTTGATTGATTTCTTCCAAAGTTTGCATGTGAACTCCCTATGACATACTTGATGCATCTTGGACTTCTGAGGGAATTCTCGCTACCCTCATTGAATGCATTTCTTGTAGGCCTTCATGAATGCGAGATGAGAGAAAATCTCGATGACAACCATAAGCTATGCGGCTCACCTACACTAACTTATATATGAAAAATTACAATGTTTATATATGATACAAATTGACAATATCTATATTTAGGCAAAAATAGGAACTACATTCAAGAGATTGTGTGCCTAAGAGATATGAAGAGTGTGTGTGTGTGAGAGAGAGAGAGGGAATATGGAGAATAAGAATAGTTTAGAATGGTTTTAGCGCAAACCCAAATTTTGATCAACGTAAATAAAAAACGAGTGACCTACCAAGTAAGAACGGAAATAGACTTGCTACTCAGTAGATCAACAATGATGATGGTAATGTGGTAGAATCTCCTTTAGATAATCACTAAGATGTAGACCAGAACTCCTCCAAGAGTGTGAGAACTCCTCCTCCAAGATGGCCTCCAAGATCTCCTCCTATCTTGAGAAGATTGATCACCTCCTTCAAGTGTGTGAGACTCCTTCTTGATCTCCTTGAGAGGATTACTTGTTTGATGATACAAAATGAGTTTGGTTGTTGTTATATAGCCTTTGACCACCTTCAAAAGCAAATACCAAAAGCAATAATAAAAGAAAAAACACAAAAGTCATCGTCATGGATAAAATAAAAGCGATCAAAATTGCGACAACATTGTCTGGTTTATTTGTGCTCAAAACATCAAATAAACAATCAAATCGCATTACACTTTTGTGGATGTCAAGAATCGATCTCAGACACTCTTTGAGAGGCAATTAGCCTAGCCAATGCACCAAGTTTTTTTCTTTGAAGAGAGACAATCATATGCTTGGAGTTCTAAGATTTTGGAACTAATTATGACCTTGTTCCCAACAATCCCCCCTTCAATATCATAATGGTACAAGGTTTAATAACCTGTAAAATTTTTGATATCCCCAAATATCTCTTAATTAATTTCCGCATAATGTTGAGCCCACTGTGTATTAACCTGTATACTTGAGAAAGTGCAAGCTAAATGTCATGTTGTGTACTGCATAGATATATCAAACAACCCATTTCTTGACTATATAATGTAGCATCAAATGGTTCTAAATCTGCTACTGACTGTAATAACTTATTGACATCCATTGGTGTTTTTATGGGGTTAGAATCTTTCATCTCAAACCTTTCAAATAATTTCTCAAAGTATTTCTGTTGTATCATGTAGATACACTCATCTCTATACTTGAACTCAATCCTAGGACTTGTGATAATCATATCACTTTTTAGTGTATCTTGAACACTAGCTGGTTCATTCTCAACTAAAGTAAGGGCTAAAACATTATGAATCTCAAAATGTTTTGCATAATTTACCTAGTGTCCTTGTTTTCTCTTAGTCTGACTTCCAATTCTTCCAATGTATTCCTATATACCACTGTCCTTCCAAGTTTGATATAACCACTTTGGGGTATTCCTAAAAAGTGGTGGTATCCTTTTTGGTTCTTCAATATCTCTTTCTTGTAGAACAATAGCACCTTCTCGAACTTCACAAGTCAAGACTTCAAGAGATGTTGATGATGAACTAGGTACTGATGTAGGTAATGAAATTCTCTCTTCACCTGTATCTCTTAGGGTTTGAGAAGGCTCATCACCCCCCTTCTATGGCTGAATGTAAGCATCCAAATTCCTTATGAGAAATGCATAGTAATCTCCCTTTATGAAATGTGGAATTTCTTCCTTCTTATCATAAATCTAACTTTTTGCAATATATGCATTGCATGAGAGTAGGGTATCACATGTATTTGGAACATAGATTCTGTATCCTTTGCTTTCAGTTGCATAACCAATAAAGATGGCTTTAATGGCTTTTACATCAAGCTTACCATGATCCTTCTTCTCAATGTGAACATAAGTTGGGAAACCAAAAACTTTGAAGTAACTCACATTGGGATTCTTCCCGCAATAAGCATCATGAGGTGTAATGACCTTTAAAGCTTTTGTGAAAGACCTATTTAGAATGTGATTAGCTGTATGTACTGCATCAAACCAAAACTTGGGAGAAAGCCTTTTGGATGACATTGTACTTTGCATCATGTCAAAAAGTATCCTATTCTTTCTCTCCGCAATTTGATTTTGTTTTGGCATGTAAGAAATATTGAGATGATGAGAGATACTTTTGTCTTCAAGAAAAGACTTAACGTCTTTAGACATGTACTCCCTTCCTCTATCACTTCTCAAAATCTGGATCTTTGACTAACTTTCATTTTCAACCACAGTTAAGAACTTCTTGAAAGTAGGAAAACCCTCTAACTTCACTTTAAGACTATAAATCCATGAATATCTTGAGAGAGCATCAATGAACATAACAAAATACATATAAACTTGAATAGAATATGTTCTCATTGGACCATTTACATCTGAATGTATGATCTGAAACTTCCTTGTGACCATGATAAATCCATGTTTCTTGAAAGGTGGTTTGTGAGTCTTTCCTTCAAGACATCCTTTACATGACTCGGCATCATCTAGTAATGCAAAAGTAGGCAAACTATCCACCATACCTTGATCTTTGATATGCTTGAGAGCTGTGTAACTAATATGAACAAATCTAGCATGCCATAACTTCATGTTCTCCTTAGGTGTAGTAGTCCTAGCAACATTAGCATGACTTATTTTGGACAATACAAACATTCCTCTTTTGTTTTCACTTTGAAGTAGACAGTGCTCCTCATGAGGTGAGAGGATCAGGCATGAATCTTTCTTTAAAACTACTTTATAACCATCTGACAAGAAAGTCAGGCGAGAGAGCAAATTCTTCTTTATTTTTCATAAAGAACATTGGAAATTGTGAAATCTCCACCTCCTCCTAACTTAAGTTTTTCTCCAACACCAACAACATTTAAATCATGACCATCTACAATGGTCTCTATTCTACTTGAAGAGTTAGAAAGAGAAGAGAATACCTTTCTACAACATGTCATATGCTTAGTAGCTCCAGAATAAAAAATCCAAGGATTATCTGAGATTGCATTTAACGCTACCTCATCAAAAGCTATTTCTTCAATAGTAGCACATGCATATGAATCTACCTTTGAAGATTAGGTTTTGAATCATCCTCAATACTATTACTTGATGCTTTCTTCTTCTCATTAAAGCTCCTTACTTTGCATTATACTATGTAATGACCAAGTTTCTTACAAAAAAAAAATATTATTAAAATAAAATTAGCTTTCATTCACAAACTATCATTAACTCTCTCTGCTCATCTAAGATTCCTTTATTATTTGCATTGGCTCGTTGCAAACAAGTATATAGCCAATTTGTGAAAGAAGATATATTTGTAATCTCATTATTATCAAGTTTAAGTCTATATCTTTTGTATGTACATATGTATATGTATATATGCATGTATGTGCATGTGCATGTGTAAGTGTACATGCGTATGTATGTGTATGTGCATGTGCATGTGTATGTGTGTGTATATGTATGTATGTGCATGTGCATGTGCATGTGCATGTGTAAGTGTATATGCATATGTATGTGTATGTGCATGTGCATGTGTATGTGTGTGCATATGTATGTATGTGCATGTGCATGTGAAAGTGTATATGCATATGTATGTGTATATGCATGTGCATATGCATGTGCATATGCATGTGTGTGTATTTGTATGTATGTGCATGTATATGTGCAAGTGTATGTGTAGAGAGAGAGACTTCAAAGAGAGAAAGAGGTAGAAAGAGAGAGAGAGAGAGAGAGAGAGAGAGAGAGAGAGAGAGAATAAGATAGAGATTAGACAAAACAACAATTCAACAAGCGATTGTTTCAGCTCTTAAGCACAACGTAATTGTGAACATTGAAGAGCTCTTCGATCAGATGTGTGTAGATGCCGATCGAAGAGCCTCCATTTTTTTTATTTTTTCTCGTCAAAAACCCATCATGTAACCAATGCTAAAGCATTGTAAATCTTTGTCCAAGTAGCATCGCGTATGTGACACAAATCAACCTTACTAATGTGACTCTTTTTTAATCATCACTTTATCAACACTCCATGTAGCTGTCACATTTTTTATTGTGCCACATGTCGATAAAAGCATCGAATTTCTTGTCATTTAACCGACGTTCCATGCTTGATGCTTGCTGCGATGCTTTATGCAATTTTACAGCGATGAAATTGTGTCATGTTAACAGTCGCTATGCACTCCTATTCCTTGTAGTGGTAGAATCTCCTCTAGGTAATCACCAAGATGTAGACCACAACTCCTCCAAGAGTGTGAGAACTCCTCCTCCAAGATGGCCTCCAATATCTCCTCCTAGCTTGAGAAGATTGATCACCTCCTCCAAGTGTGTGAGACTCCTCCTTGATCTTCTTGAGAGGATTGCTTGTGTGATGATACATAATGAGCTTGGTTGCTGTTATATAGCCTTTGAATACCTTCAAAAGCAAATCCTAAAAGCAATACTAAAAGCAAAAACACAAAAATCATCATCATCATTATACATACACACATACACACACATACAAATACATGCATACACATATATACACACATGCACACATATATACACACATGCATAAACACACATGCATTGGCACCAATACACACATATACATATACATACATGTATATACACATACACACATACATACATACATGCATACACATACATACACACATATGCATCATATATGGATGTATGCATACATGCACAGATGCATAGATGCATACACACACATGCATATATACACACATATATACATGCACATACACATACATGCAAATATCCCATACACATGCACATACATAAATATGCATCACTCATGCATACACTCTGATATTGCATGTACATGCATACATGTCTATAAGAGACTCACAAGTATGACCACCACCAAGTGCTATAGAGATGACTCTCCTCCCAACCAAATGCCTCTATATATATCTTCGTTCAAGGGACTGCCTTCTTGGGTAGGGTAACTCTAACCATCCATGTGTTGGCCATGTAACTGCATGTGCATCGTGTCCTAGTTATTAACGCAAGTGGATCCTTCTAGAAGGCTCTAGATCTTTTTTGGAAAAATACTCTTCCCATGTGCCCCATGGGGGTTGAACTCAAGACCTCCTCCTTCACACCATTGAGACTTAACCACCAAGCTAAGTTGATCACTTGTTTACAAGAGCACATGACCTGCTACATAAGTCTAGTCTCGAGATCTTTGTTCAAACACATGGGTGACCAAATGGTGTTTGATTTTAGATCTGTCTAAACTGGCCAAACCCTTAGATCATAACGTACCTTATTGAATTCTTTGCTCCTTAGAAAATGTTTTTGTCCTAAAAAATAGAGGTATTAAATACTATAGGGAACCCTCCAACCTCATGTTCTAAAACTAGAAGAACGTGTTGCATTTGTGTGGTGGGATCCCTGCCCTAATGATTCAAAACACCATCTGGCTTCGCATTTTGATAAACTAGTCAAACTACAAAATAGTAAATGAATAATAAGGGTGGATCTAAAAATATCCCTAGCCAAGTCACTGTTTTACTAGGTGCAATCTAGGCACGAACATGTGAACTAGGTGGATTCAAATTACTAGTCCATTTTTTGGGCATGAGTGGTACATGGACATAGTACCTAAGGTAGGATTCTTATCCCTATCAAGACTTTGAGAACTCTTGACTCACTTGAGTTTGATTTGAAAAAACTTGAATTTCGGTTGGTCCAAACATCTAACTTTCATATTTGTACAATGGTTTACTCCCAATCAACAAATACTTGATTTTTTTCAATCGAGTGGAGGTCTACTTTGTCCTAATGGGATTGAAAATACTATGTAAACTCTAGAAGAAAGTTTTCCAATGACTTTGGTCAACCATACTATAGCTTGACCAAGTCAATTCCAAAATGAAAATTATTCAATGTAGGAAATCTTTATCAAAGAATTTAGCTAAAAGATCTTGGGAATTATCCATCTGATGAGCAATTCCTAGCTTTTCTATTCTAGAGGATATTGGACTCTAAAAAGTCACTAGAGTTATGCTAGAAAATTGAAAGCCAACTCAAATGAATAAGTCAACTTAGACTTAACATCTTTTGAAGATTGAAAGAGGTTCTTGTACAAAAATCTATATGGGATGTTTAATTTAGTTACTTGGTTCTAATTGGCTAACCCTTGACTTTTGTGAAAAGAATCAGATACGGTATTTGAGTTAGTCGAAAAGATTCAAAAAACGAAAAGAACTAAAAATCATGTACAACTAATCCAAACTTCTAAGATTCGTGAACTTGCTATGAGACAAATTCTAAATGAATCAAGACTTTAACTACTCAAAGATCTATTTCAACAAGGTATTGAAGCATTTTGTCTATCTTTAAGAGAAATAATCTAGATTCTTGAAAAGGCTTAGAGGAAATCTAAAACATCATCCAACTACAAAATATTAGTGTGCTATCCAACATCAGTGTGTCAACCCACTGAGGTTCTACTGATGATTTCTTAGTCAAATAATGCTTCACTTGAGATTAAGTTCCTGCATGTATTCAATCTTTATGACTGCTTATTGGGAGTGCAATTCTTCTACATTTCTTTGAGTCAAGGGATTGAATATACCGAGTTTCACTAGGAACTTGGTGATTTAGTTAGTCGGTCTATTCCTTAGTTGAAAGGATCATTTTAATATCAAAGTCCTACTTCTTTAGAAATTTAGTAAGTATTTCTAAATCAATCAACACTTTATCTTGAAGTGTTCCAAAATTCAAATAAGAACAAGTCTTCTCCTTATTTGAAAAAAGAAGATCGTGGAAGGTACTTAATTTGTATCTTCTTACTTACTTGATCTTAAAGTATCTTGAGATTATAATTATTGGAAACAAGGTAATAATTAGGTCCAAAATCTCAGAATTCCAAGCATGTGGTTGTTTTTGTTCAAAGAAAATTACTTTGCACATTGGCTACACTAATCACCTCTCAAAGAGAGTTCTTGAGATCGATTCATGGAATCCGCAAAAGCATAACATGATTTGATTTTTGTTTTGAGCATGAACAAATTGGATAGCATTGTTGCAATCTCGATAGCTTTTATTTTATCGATGTATACGTGTGTATGTACATGTTTTTGTATGTCTGTATGCATGTGTATATTTGTATGTGTGTATGCATGTATGTGTATGTGTGTGTATGTGTATGTATTTGTATGCAATATGTGTGTATGATTGTATGCGTATGTGTGTGTGTATTATTGTATGTGAATATGTGTGTGTATGTGTATGTGTATGCATGTATGTGTATGCTTTTGTGTGTGTATATGTATGTATGTTATGTACATGTGTGTTTTTGTGTGTGTGTGTATGTGTATGTGTAAGTGTATGTATATGTATATGTGTGTGTATGTATGTGTATGTGTATGTATATGTGTGCATGTGAGAATATGTGTGTGTATATGTGTATGTGTATGTGTATGTGTGTGTGTGTTATGTATCTGTGTGTATGTTTGTGTATGTGTATCCATATATGTGTATGTGTGTATGAACGTAGGTGTATATCTGTGCATGTGTGTATGTATGTTTATGTGTGTGTATGTGTACATGTGTATGTGTTTGTGTATGTGTAGATATAGATGTGTATGTTTATGTGTGTATCCATGTGTGTGTATGTGTGTATGCTTGTGTATGTGTATGTGTATGTGTGTATGCATATGTGTATGTGTATGTTGTTGATATATTTAGGTAGTGGTGTATGTGAACAAAATAGGACCGTCGGTGAACTTTTTTCCCTCTTTAGGAGGTCCCCCCCCCCCTCCCTCATGTATATACACCTATTGCCCTAACGGGTGACTTATCTTTGTATGTTCTAGTGGTAATACATTATGTATTGTGTGTTGTGCTCCAAGCTTCTTCTTCTTCCTTGTGATGTTTGTGTGCTTCTGCAGACATCTAACTCCAACAATTGGTATCAGAGCAGGTTGCCACTTCATCTAGGGCATCATCAACGCCTGTACGGTCATAGTGTCAGAATTGCATGAATTTTGGTGAGCATACTCAATTGATTAGGAGATGAAAACAGATTCACTCTATTGTGTCGAAATTGCAATCTGAGCTCGTTTCGACCTCCAAATGCACTTGCACAATTCTTGCATAGGCTATTTTTTTTGTTTTGTGTCAAAGAGATATATAGGTTTCAGTTTTCCAATATAAACATCTCAAAGTCTACTATAGTTTTAGCGGAACTTGTCAATGTTCAACTTTTTTAGATACTGTCACTTTTCTACATCACGGTATTTAATTCAGTGGCCATGGTTGAAAGCAGTGATGTATTTTGTATGTTGGCTATTGAGGATAGGTTGGATGGTATGAATTACCCATTATGGGCTTATATGGTGCATCATGTATTGGCCGCAATAGGATTGTGGAATATTATGCAGGGTGTTGAAAAATGTCATGTTACACTTGCAAATACAATATGTTAGCTGATGCGGATGGCATTGAAGATGATGATATTCTATAGATTCCTATTCATGGTGTGGTTCCTGTTGCATCTAATGTGGAGCAAATTTGTTGGGATGGCAAAGATGCTCAGCACATGCATTGATAGCACTGTCTGTCAAACATGCCATTATTCCTCACCATTTGCTCTTGTAGAACAACTAGTACACTTACCACATTATACTAGGCTAGGAATGAGGTTTGTGTTGCTTATCTCCAAAATCAATTGGAGAGTGAGCATATGAATGAAGGTGATAGAAGATCAAATATTTGAAAGAGCAGTTAATTTTTGCTTATGAAGTCTTGCCTGACAATTCACTTGTCTAGACTATTCTGAATAGTCTTCCCAATTCATACCAGAGTTTTGCTTCTACTCTTCATTTGATGATGAAAGGCAATCCAGGTGCTTTATCATTTGAGGAGTTAGTATCTCTTCTGCTGCACAAAGATGAGTTTAGGCAAAACATGTCCATTATGCATGTTGTAAATCAAGCTTTCCTGGCTAGTTAGAAGGGGAAATGTAAATGGAGCTCTTCTACTAGTAAGCAGAAATCTGCTTATTCTACACAATCGAAGACGGAAGATAAAGATGAGAAGAAATCAGAAAACCAGGAATTGTTTTGCAAGTACTATAAATGAAATGATCATGTCATTAAGAGCTCTCCAAAAATGGCTGCTAAAGAGGCAAAGAAGAAAGAGATTGGAATGGTTGTTGTGGAGGCCTCTACATAAAAAATAGAGTCTGCTAATCTAGTGCAGAATGAAGAATGGGCATTTACTTATCCATCTTGTCTTGAACAATGTATGTTTATAGGAGACTTAGATGTTTGGTAATTTGATAGTACGACAACCAAAGATATTACCTCACAACATAGTTTCTTCACTTCACATGAGCCTACCCCTACAAGAAATACTATCACATGTGCGAACAAATCCTCTTATCTTGTTATGGGAGTTGGAAAGATCATTCTAACTACTGTTGATGGTAGTTCTTTTACATTATAAGATGCTTTATTTGTTCCAGGCATCAAGAAGAATATGTTATCCATTTCAGCTTTAGCCAAGATTGTCTTGGTTGTGAAATTTGTTGATAACAGATATACAATTCATGATCTATCAAATGGTGATTTGATTATTGCTTCTGGAATCTTATGTCATGGGCTATATGAGCTCATAGACTATGAGAAATCTATGAATGATTCGACATGTGTAGTACATGATTCTCAGGCTATGTGAGATGCAAAGCTTTGGCATGCACGCTTGGTCATCTAAATTTTGCTAGTTTGCTATGCCTGTGGAAATTTGAAATGGTATCCTCTTTGCGATTCTATTCCCACTACTAAGAAATTGTAGCTTGTTCACAATGATGTCTATGGTCCTATGCAGGCACCTTCTTTTGGAAATGATCTTTAACTGGTGACTTTCATTGATGATTTTTCCAGGCATGCATGGGTATATCCATTGAAACCAAAGTCCAAAGTGTTTATGTGCTTCAAATAGTTTTTGGTTTTGGCTAAAAATCGATCAACATGTAAAATGGGCACTCTCCATTCTGATCAGGGGGAGTATATGTCCTTTGATTTTAATGCATTTTTGGTTGAACGTGGGATAAAACACCACTATACAGTGCCGTATACACCTAAACAAAATGGAGTTGGTGAACGGAAGAACAAGTCACTCATGGAGATGGGAGGTGTATGGT
>CM035413.1:72698426-72943426 GCA_020310875.1 Ceratopteris richardii | reverse complement strand
TTGATTTGGGTGTTGGTCAATCTTCTGCCACCACCATCTTGATTGATAGTAAAAGTGCATTGGCAACTACGAGGAACCCTGTGTTTCATGCTCACATTTAGCACATTGAGGTGCATTATCATTTTGTCAGGGATAGGTTCTCTATTGGACAAGTCATCTTAGCATATGTGCCCACAGAGGAGAACATTGCAGACCTTTTCACAAAGCCTCTGCCTCGGGAGAAGTTTGAAGCTTTCTGCTTAGGCTTACTTCCTTTTGTGGATTGACTCCACATAGCTTGGCACTTCCTTATACATGAGTGCCAGCTCCTTGTTCACTACATCACTCCTAGGGGGGAAGGGGGTTTGTTGATATATTTAGGTAGTGATGTGTGAACACACTAGGACTACTAGGGCACTTTTTCCCTCTTTAGGAGGTTTTTTCCCCCCGACTTGTATATACACCTATTGCCCTAATGGGTGACTTACCTTTGTACATTCTAGTTGTAATTCATTCAGTATTGTGTGTTGTGCTCCAAGCCTCTTCTTCTTCTTCATGTGCTTCCGTAGATGTCTAACTCCAACATATGTATATGTGTGTGTATGAATGTATGTGGATGTGTGTATCTATGTGTATGTTTGTGCATACGTGTGTATGTGTGGGTATCTCTGTATCTATGTATATGCATTTGTATATGTGTATGTGTGTGTGTATTGTATGTACATGTGTGTATGTGTATGTGTTATGTATGTTTGTGTATGTGTGTGTATGTATGTGTATGTGTATTTATATGTGTTTGTACATGTGTATATGCATGTGTGTATATGTGTGTGTATGCATTTGTGTATGTATATGTGTGTAGTGAGTGTATATTTGTGTGTATATGTGTATGTGTGTGTATATGCGTGTGTATGTGTGTGTATGCATGTGTGTATGTACTCATATGTATGTGTATGCATGTGTGTATGTATTTGTGCATGTGTGTGTATGTATGCATGTGTGTGTATGTGTGTTACATACATACCTTGCATGTGTGTCTAAACCGGTCTTCTTGTCTTCTCTCTTTCTCTCAATCCATGCATTCAGATGATCCCAACACAAATGTGCTGAGAGAAATTGATTTTTTTTTTGTCCTTCAGATAACATCGCTCATGTGATTCTTTTGCATCATATGCAATTTGCCAGCATTGCGATTAGCATCCCTCATGTGCAATGCTGTTACGGATGTTGCTTAAGTACCATCGTATAAGCAAGAGTTAACATCCCATATGCGATAGTTGGCCCTTTTTTATGCGTCTCTTATGCCTCTATAATATCCGATGCAAGGCTTACGGTTTCGAAAGTTAACTCTCAATCGGTTAAACGGTCCATTTCACTGCTACGTGTCTATAGTATCTATCCGGAGTCTGATTGTGGGGAAATTTAGTGTTGATACGAATACATCGCAGAGAGGTGAGTAAGAGAATAAAGCTGATATCACAAACACTTCCATTCCTTCAATAAATATATGGTTCTTTTATATGCTAATGTATCATGTCTTCTAAGATCAGTAAATAAAATTATCCGTCCGAGAAGTCTATTACATTTCCGGGTAGTTACTCACTGCATAGATGACACCACCTCAGACTTTTGATCGAACTCCCAAAGACCTGAAGAGAAGAAATCAGCCAGAAACGTGACAATCACAAAGAGATTCTTTCCCTTCACGTATAACAGACTTACCGAGCATAAGAAGATGAAGTGCATACTAAAGCGTGGGATACTGATGTTTAAATTTATTAGACGTATAACACTTATTCACGATGAATTGTGTCTGAGAAAGCTTACAAATTTGATGATTTATGTCCATTAAATTGATTGCCAATTTCAGTAAAGCTCTGATGCGTTTACAGTCTTGCTGCCATACAAAGCAAAGTTCTAAGCCCGAAACTTTCAACTTCCACGTGCTGCCTGGAAGAGGTCCTCCGATGTCGAAATCATGAATATTCAGGGTGTCCATAATTACCCATGTTTCAGAGAGGGTGATTGAAGCGTGTAATGGGCTGCCATTGGCATTCAAAGTTGCTGGAGCGTAAATGTCTAATCAGCACTTACGTTGGTGCGGGTGATTCACCATAGCATTACCTTCATCATTCGTGTTAAGGATTTCTATCATTCTTGGACATCTTTCAATAATGTTTCTTTTCTTAACATTATTTTTCACAACAAAGTTCACCATTTCTTTAGGTTGCTCTTTTCTGTAAATAAAAGTGCAAAAGAGAGAAGTGTCGCATTGTGATAGAGTTCCGCTTCTTTGGCTTACATAATTTTCTCCTTTATCCAGTGTAACTCTTTACGGCATGAGATCATGAAAAACGAATGGTTTATAATGATTTCTTCTCTCTTGTTTCGAAGAGTAGTTTCATTGAACAGATGGCATGCATCACCATGGGAATTGATGAAGAGGATCATTTGAACTAGAAGATGTGATAAAAAAAGCAAATCTATAAAAAAGAGAAACCAGCTAAAAAACGAAGAGGAAAGAAGTAGTAAAGAAATGTCAAATTGGAATGTTATAAGGGTATGACTGAAAACCACTACTACTGTGAGAAACTATTTGAGCACTACTTTCTCCAATTATATGATTCCATAATCACATGGTTTAATGAATATGGAACACGTCATTCCTATTTACTTTGAATTCTCTTGATCTCTCATTAAAGTTACATTAGAAGAACAACAATAGGTTTTGTTATCAAGTCCCTCAATGCACGCACACAGAGGCAAAAAGTAGATGAAACAGGAATCAGAAACAGAGAAAAATCAACGCGATATTGGGTGGAATCTCCCCCCGTGTACTCTAGGAGTCTCTCAGAGTACACATATTTATAGGTTTATTTCTATTATGTCCTGAAAATAGAAGTTACATGAGGGCCATCGCTTTTAGAAGCATCTTTTATGAAAAACTACTTTACAAAAGGTGTCGCTTTCTAAAGCGAACCACTACTTTTACAAAAAGATAAACCTAAATATAAATATTCTAGAAGTCTTCGATTTAGTCTTTGAGTTTATTATTTATGTGTATCCATTTGTATCCACGCCCTCATGCTTCTTCACCTGCTAGATCAAACACAACCACATTAAAACCTTCTGGATATTTAAAACATTAAAAATCCATTTAACCTTCCATGATTCCATAAATACATCATGCCTCTGAGTTGACAAGCAATTGACCTCAGTTGATAAATATAAAAATAGACATGGATGATCAGTTGCATGTACCATCACTGAACAATATTAAGCATGAACCATGTAAAACACATGCATAGAATTGAAAACCTCAACGTTTAATGTAATTGGGAATGATATGCAGAAATTAAATGATCATAATGAGGTGATAAGGAGGTCTTATGTATCCATTGTGATTCCTCAAGTGAGTTATTTTTATATTTGACTAAATACCTATGATATTGCTTACCAGTTCGTGTAGTGGTAACGCCATAATCGATTACTTTCTCGGGAATTAATATTTCCACATCCTCTTCAAGTAAAGGAGGATCATCTAAAATAGGCGTGAGTGGTAAAGTACCTTGAAAAGATGTCAACAAACTTATATGGAAAGAATTATGTATACCCCAATGAGAAGGTATATCTAATTGAATAGAATTTTCATTTATTTTCTCAATCATGCAAAAAGGTCCATAATACCGTGGGGCAAGTTTTACCTTAGGATGTTGAGAAATATTTTTTAAATGCCTTTTAATGATTCATAAACAAACTAAATCATTTTCATTAAATTGTTTGGTTATGCGCTTCTTATTAATACTACACATGTAACATTCTTGACTCTTCCTAATATGCTCATGCACTTCAGCAAGTGTAAAAATATGATCTTGTGCAAAATAATCAGCCATAGGAATGTCAGTTTGAGTGAGACTCATGGGAGTGGGAAGCTTTCTTCCATAAACAATTTCATATGGTGCACGACCAGTAGTAGTGTGTGGGGTGTTATTATATGCAAACTGAAGTAAAGGGAGTTTTTCATCCCAATTACTTGGATTATCTAAAGAGTAACAACGTAATAAGTCCAATATAGTACTATTTGTAGCCTCACTTTGACCATTACTTTTAGGATGAAATGTAGAACTAAAGTCTATTTTTTATCCTAGATGTTGAAATAATGCCACCCAAAAATGGTTACAAAAATGAACATCTCGATCTGAAAGAATAACTTTAAGGAAAACCATGATGTGGAAAAATACGTTTAATAGATAACTTAGCATCTTGAGGTGTAGTTAAAGTCTTTTTAGAAGGAATGAAGTATGCATGTTTACTAAACCTATCAACAATTGTCCAAATCATATGATTGTGAGATGCAGTTGTAGGAAGACCAGTAATGAAATCCATAGAAATCTGTTCCCATGGTCCATCACATATAGGAAGTGGCATTAATAATCCGAATGGTTTACCATGATGTCTTTTTACACACTGACAAACAATGCAATGAGAAACATACTGTGCAACATCTTTTTCCGTGTTAGGCCAAAAGAAGAAATCTTTACATGCAAAAATAGTACTTTGTATGCCCCTATGACCCATATATGGTGGTTCATGCATCTCTTTCATGACAAAATCTTTGAATACTTGTGTAATGCATAACTTGTGTTGGAAATACAAGAATCCATTATAAAATGTGTAATGATCCTCATGATGTGATGTGGAATTATTGAAAGCAGTCCATGCTTGTGAAAAATACAGGTCACATGCATAAGTGGAAATCATATCATGAAATGAATGAATCTGAATAGCAAAAATATTATTAATTGAAACAGTAGTTGTTTGTGGGGATGGGAGACGACTTAAAGCATCAGCTACAACATTAGCTTTTCTTGTTTGATATTGAATCAAAGGTTGGAAGTTTTGTAGAAATGAAGCCCATTTAATATGTCTATCGGAAATCAATGGTTGATGCAATAAATGCATAATAGCTTGTCGGCCGGTTTTAATTAGAACTTCTGAACCCATACGGTAATGTTTCCAAATTTTCAATGCATGCACAACAACTAACAGTTCCTTATCATATGTACTATAATTGCGCTTAGAACGTTTGAGTTTCCTACTTTCAAATGCAAGAGGATGATCGTTTTGCATTAAAACAACACCTATACCAGAACCACTAGCATCAGTAACTATGTGAAATGGTTGTGCAAAATTAGGTAATTGTAGAACAGGCGCATGGGAAAGTGCATACTTAAGTTTATCAAAAGATTTTTGTAGGGCTACTCCCCACACAAATTTTAGATTTTTCTTCAATAATAAAGTAAGGGGAAGGGCTATATAAGAAAATCCCTTTACAAACTTTCGATAAAAGCTAGCTAATCCTAAAAACGAATGGACATCATTCACTGATTGAGGTTTAGGCCATTCTTCGATTACTTTAATCTTCTTAGGATCTACATGAATGCCTTGACTAGAGATGATATGTGCAAGATATTCTATCTCGTTTTGGAAGAAACAACTCTTTTCAGAATTAGCATAAAGTTTATTTTTACGTAACAAATCAAAGACTGTTGCTAAATGAGTTTCATGTTCACTGTCATTCCTACTATAAATAAGTATATCATCAAAGAAGACAAGAACAAAGTCTTGGTATTCAAGGAAAATATTCTTCATCATACGTGCAAAGGTGGCGTGTGCATTGGTAAGTCCAAAAGGCATTACCATGAATTCAAAATGGCTGTGTTGAGTTCTAAAAGCAATTTATAAATGTCATGCCATGTCATTCTTATCTTATGATATCCAAATTTGAGGTCGATTTTACTGAAGACACAAGCTCCACGAAGTTTATCTAGCAAGTCATCTATCCTAGGGATAGGATACCTATTCTTAATGGTAATTTTATTAAGTGCTCTATAATCAATGCACATTCTATACATCTTGTTCTTCTTTTCGACTAAAATAACAGGGGCTCCAAAAGGAGAAGAGCTAGGCCGTATTAGTCCTTTTTTGAGTAAATCTTTAACTTTTCTAGCTATTTCATTTTGGTGTAAAGGTCCATGCCTATAAGATGCTTTATGAGGAGGAGAGCTACCAAGAATTAAATCAATCCTATGGCCAAGAGATCCCCTAGAAGGTGGTAGTGCAAAAGGAAAATCAGACATAAAACAATCCTTATACGAGTCCATAAATGACTTATGTGCACTTGGAAGTGTATGTGTATAATCAATTATATTATTCACAAAGACAATACATGAGTTATAACCTTTCCTAAAAGCTCGTTTGACTTGTGTATGACTAATGAACAAAAAGGGTTGAAAATCATGCATCACAGACAGTGAAACACCTTTATTTCAAAATTTGAAAGTTATCGTGTGTGTATCATAATCAATGCAGGGGTTGTAATTATGTCGAAACGGAATGCCAAGTATAACATCATATGACTGCAATGGAGCAATTAAAAATGAACGTACATCTACATATGAGCCTATACAAATTTGAACATTGTGCACCTCATTCGTAACATTATACCTATTACCAATAAATGTAGCCTTAACCTTATACATAGAGGGACGAATAGTAAGGTTAAGAGTTTTAACTCGCTTATGAGAAATAAAATTATGCGAGCTACCATCTTCATGTAAAATATTTACTACTACACCATTAATAGTGCCATGCATGCAGCGTAGAGAATGGTTAGAAATTTCGTTACCCAAGGTGCTTAGTTCTTGCTCTAATACTTCTTCAAACCAGTTAGGTTTAGTGTCAATAGGAACAACCTCCATGTTGTGTACTTGAGCTTCAATGGGTTGCCTATTAGTTGGTCTCATCCTACAGGCAGCTTTGGTATGACCAATCTTTCGACAATTCCAACAAGTTATATGGGGTCATTTTTGTTGAGCATTCATCATCATATTTTGAAGAGTGGTAGGTTTGTGAGGGTGGCCAAGGGTTGATTTGTTGGATGGTACTAAATGGGATTGAGGAGGGCGTTGGAAAGTAGGTGAAGCGAACGTAGGAAAATGATGCTTAGAAGGAAAATTGGCTTTGATGGGTGGTTGACGTTGATGAATTTGTTGTAATTGAAGTGTTTCGGTGATAGATTGAAATTCCTTTTCAGCATCATGCACGAAAGAGATACCTTCAAACAAGTTTGTAGGTCGGAGTGTATGGAGCTTTGCTTGGATTCCCATCTCCAAGACATCTTCATATTTTCGTTGCAAACTTGCTTCAGGAACCTACTCAAGTGAACAAAGTAACAAAAAACATTGCCAAAAATGTTGAGTATAAATGGATACATTATCTCCTTCTCTCCGTCCATGCACGATGCACATGTAGATGGAAATGGGAAGGAAGGAAAGACTCCTTACTTTGTTTCCTGAAATGTGTCCCATGTGGTAGGATGTTTGGTACTATTCTGTAAAACATTCCACCATAGCTGAGCTCTTCCTACCAAATAATTGGTAGCAAACTTGACTTTCTCATTTTTTGAATATGACTCATCGGAGTAGAAATCATCGAATTGAGAGAGCCATGACAGGACAAATTGGCCATCCTTTCGTCCATCGAATCTGGAGAATTGGAAGTTCTTAGCACCTATCTTGGAACTTGCACCTTCTTCTTGTGCAATGATAATTGCTTTCACCACTCTCATTAAGCTACGATCATCAATTTGTACTTGCTGGAGCATATCATCGCATTCTTGTATAGCTTGTTGAGTTTCTTGAAGTTCTTGTCGCATAATCTCTAATTGTTGCTCGAGTGAGACCCTAGGTAAAGGTGAATTGGCAAAATCCTCCATTGTTGTAGGGTTCATATCTAGAGAACAAAACCCCTCTCTCAAACTATGTTGGATTCTCAATCTAATTGAATAGCTAAAAAGCTCGTTCCGAGATCTTTCCAATGATATATTATATGCTTAAAATTCGAGTTATACAGTGAAAGTTATGCCCTTTTTTTGTGATGCACTCCCTTAGGAAAATCGACGGACGCTTCCACCTGTATGAGCTTAACTTGGGAATTCTAAAAGGAAGAGGGAGGTGAAAGTTGATGTAAATATGACAAAAGGGAGATAGAGTGATAACTCAAAGAGATGGAGTAGTGGTTAAAGTACTTCCCTTGTAAGTAGGAGGTTATGGGTTCAAATTCTCCTACCTTAGGGAGTCTAAAAATCTCTATTGCCACTCAAAATTAAAATTTCCTCGCACGTAGCCAACGGTCGCCAAGGGAGCCTTGGGTGCCAATGTTGCCAATGTATTGCCGAGTAAACATAGGTGTAAACATAGGTTCTAGTTCTGGATCTGGAACAGAAACTAGAACTTGAACTGGAATTGAAGGAGAAGTAGAAGCAAAAGCCGAAGCAGATGCAGATGTGGATGCGGATTCAGATTCAGATTGCGAACAGAGAACACAAATTCCGATTCGGATTCGGATCGCGAACAGAGAATGCTCGGATTCAGATCACGAGTAGAGAATGCAAACATGAATGAATCACAGAAATAACCCCTCTAGAGTGATACAAGCTTCACTCTGATACCAACAGGAACACGCACACACAGAGGTAGAAAGTAGACGAAACAAGAATCAGAAACAGAGAAACAATCGATGCGATATTGGGTGCAATCTCCCTCCATGCACTTTGATGGACGAGTCTCTCAAAGTACACATATTCATAGGTTTATTTCTATTACGTCCTGAAAATAGAAGTTACATGAGGGCCATCGCTTTTAGAAGCGTCTTTTATGAAAAACTACTTTATTTACAAAAGGCGTCGCTTTCTAAAGCAAACCACTACTTTTACAACAAGATAAACCTAAATATAAATAGTCTAGAAGTCTTCAATTTAGTCTTCGAATTTATTTATTTACACGCATCCGTTTGTATGCACGCCCTCATGCTTCTTCACCTGCTAGATCAAACACAACCACATTAAAACCTTCTAGATATTTAAAACATTCAAAATCCATTTAACCTTCCATGATTCCATAGAATACAACATGTTCTATGGCCAAAAGCGGGTAGTTTTCATCCACTTTTCCTCACAAGTCCTTGATCAAGTTACAATTTTCAAACTAGGAGAATCTTTTTGATGTTATTCTTTACGCTGTGAAAGAAATGTTATCATTTGGTGTTATGATGAATCTTTTGAAAAATCATATAGAAATCTGGCACAATGAAACATTTGGTTGGAGTACTGAAAAATCTCTTGAATGATTATATGAAATGAGTTCAACTTGTAGAAACCTTACATGCTATCAAATAAAATCATATATACCATAGGTGTAGAAGCACATTAATGTAACACAACTAACATGTGTCCCAAACATTGATAGTTAGTAGTGCTAATTTGCATATGTTCAGTAGTGCTAATTCATATACGTTCTCATCAATCATTTCAAACATTTGCAACAAGTTGTCTCATGTAAAGAAACCAAGTTCTGATAAAGAGCTATTTTTTTTCCATAAACTCTAGATTTTCAATGATCCTAAATTCCAATGAGAACATGCCAATTGGCAAAACTTCTAGGGACTTGAAATTTGGTTCTCGCATTCTGTACAAAGAAAGATCACATCTTCACACTCACAACTAGAACACACAACTCCCATTTCAATTCAACTTCAAATGAACTCCTAAAAGAAGTGAATATTATTAGGTGAGATCTATCAAACAACCACTTTCAAAAAGTGTACTCATACAAGAACATAGGATTCTTCAATTATGCTACTCAAACCCTATCAAAGGAAGAGATTTGGTGTAAAAGATAGGCTCATATTGGAGAACCATTCCTAAAAGAAATAAATAGATACCAAAGTATACTTGGAAGACATTAAGATTTCAAAGAAATATACGATTTATAAATGTGGGAAATCTCATAGGCAACCATTCACAAAGAATCCTTATGAAGCTAAGAATGGAATAGGACCTAGCTTCGATCATTGTAGGATATTTGGGTGCATTGGATGTGCACATATACCATCACAAACTAGAGGTAAACCTGATCCTAAAGCAGAGAAATGAGTCTTTATAGTCTATGACCTAAATAAAAAGGTTTATAGGCTATATAAACCCAGAATCAAAGGATTCATAGTAACTCAAGATGTAGCGTTTGAGGAAAATGAGTCGTGCTCTGAAGATAGGACAAACAATTTGCCCTATAACTTTGAGGAAGACTTTCCTGCACGCTTACGCAAAACTACATACACTTGAAAATGTGTTCAGATTAAGGGGATTTTTTTATGATATAAAGCAAGCTCCAAGCTCTTAGAATCATAGACATAACTTAATTGTATGATAAAGGGTGTGTAGTGAGTAAAGAACATCCTTCCCTGTTCATGAAGAGATCAGATAGAGAAGTCATATAACATTGTGTATATGTGGATTATATTATACTTACAAGTAATAATGCTAAAGCTTTTAGGAGAATCAAGCATGAAATGAAGGAAAAATTTAAGATAAAGGAGTTAGGATAGCTCAATTACTTCCTTGGATTGTGTTGCTACATTTGGAAAGCCTTGATGCTTGACCAAAGGTCAAAGGTTTACTTCATATGTTGAGGATGAAGATTCACAAGTCATATGTGAACACCTCTTGTAACTTTTCTTGAGTTTAACTCAAGATAATTGTAAAAGACAAAGCTTGAGGGAATCTCGTAACATTTCGAGTTGTAAGTCACAACAACCAAGTGATTGGAATCAAATCAATTAGGAACCTAAAAGATAGGATCACGTTTAGGTGGCAGATTCCAAATTCAAATTTGAATTCATCTATAAAAACACGTAACTCTTAGTCGCGGATATAAGTGAAGAAGAAGGAGACTCTAAAGTTCACGATAGTGGACACATCTTTTCCACACATGTATGAGTAAGCCTACAACATCTCCCTTTTATCATACATTCATTACAATATACATTTGTTTAGATTATGCAACTATCGCATGTTCACTACTGCCTACTGCTATACTATCATTTTTAGTGAATTTGTTTTGAGGCATTCTCTATGAATACTTACTCTTTTGTTGTGATTGAACTTGGAACATGTAGCTTACAAGGATATGAGAGATACATTCATAATAGTCTGCCTACGTCTGTAGTCTGTCATCTTCCTGAAATGTTGGGACTACACCAACAAGGAGGCTACAACAACTACAATAATCAAGGAGGCTATAGAGGAAGAAGAAGATACAACAATTATAATGAAGAGCAGGCACAAGATGACTCACTTTTGTTAATGAACATGACCATGAGGCAAGGTAAAGCAGATGAGCATGTGTTTTATATAGATTCTGGTTGTTCAAATCATGTAGCAAGAAATGTGGCATTATTATCTAACTTGGAGGATCCAAGGAACAAGCATGAAGTTCAGACAGGAGATGATACAAGGCACTCAGTTGAAAATATTGGAAATGTGAAAACCTCAGATGGAAACATGAATCTACTCAGTAAGGTATTGTATGTACCGACCATAACCAAGAACTTGATAAGTGTTGGACAAATTGTAGAAAAAGGATTGCAGGTAAGGTTTACAAGGAATGGAGCATTTGTTGAAGATCCTCAACAAGGATTCAAGAAGATAGCCAAAGGTGAAAAGACAGGTCGACTCTTTACATTTCAAGTACAAGATATTAGAAATATAGCACTTTTCAATTATGGAGGGCAAACCTTATCAGAATTAGAAATGTGGCACAAAAGATTAGCTCATATAGGTGAGAGAAGTTTAAAGCAAATATGCAGGGATCAGAGCGTGCTTGGATTGTGAAATATATCCAAGCAACATATGATATATAAATGCAGTTCATGTAAATTTGGGAAGTCTCATAGACAACCATTTATGAAGAAAGGTTGCATTCATGGTGATCTATTGGAGCTAGTCCACACAGATGTTTGGGGACCTAGCAAAGACCCTGCAATCTTAGGATCCAAGTATTATGTATCATTCATTGATGATTGTAGTAGATGGAACATACTTTATTTCATGAAGCACAAAGATGAAGTGTTCAATTTTTTCAAAAAATATCTTGCTCTTGTTGAAAACCAAACAGGGAAAACATTAAAGAGGCTAAGGTCAGATGGAGGGGCAGAATACTTCTCCCATGAGTTTGATGCATATCTCCAAGATAGAGGCATCAAAAGAAAGATTACCACCAGATATACTCTAGAACAAAATGGAGTAGCAGAAAGGAGGAATAGGAACATTGTGGAGGTAGCAAGGTCCATAATCAATGAGAAGAAGTTTCCCAACTACCTATGGGCAGAGGCTGTATCCACAACCACCTATCTCATCAACAGACTCCCATCTAAAGCATTGGATGGGATGACACCATATGAAGCTTGGAATGGAAGAAGGCCTAGCCTAGATCATTGCAAAATATTTGGGCATTGCATATGCACATGTTCCATCACAAATCAGAGGTAAAATGGATCCTAAGGCAAAAGAATGTGTGTTCATAGGTTATGATCTTAATAAAAAAGGGTACAGATTGTATAATTCAAGTACTAAAGGTTTCATTGTTAGAAGAGATGTTGTTTTTTATGAAAACAACTCGTGGTTTGAAGATGATTGCAGAAGAGTCAAACTACCTTATGACCTAGAAGAAGATTTTCCAACAATTTAGAAGGTAAAGAATCAACAATGTGAAGATTCAAGTGATTTTGATGATGGCCAGAAAACACCAAGGAGGAGCTTCAAAGTATGGAGCAACAAAGCTAAAGAGAAGATGCAAGACTTGAGGGATATTGCAAAATCCTCTCAAAAAACTATAAGAAGATCAACTAGGGAAAAGAAGAAGCCAGAAAGGTATGGATATGACACCTCTTTAGTCACTAAACACTCAATCTATATTGCTCAGGATATCAATTCAGAAGAACCATCAACATTTGAAGAAGCAAACTCCAAGAAAATCAGACTTGGGACCTAGTTCCCAAGAGTCAATCCATGAAGATCATTGGATCTAGATGGATCTATAAGGTAAAGAAGAATTCTGATGGATCAATAAATAGGTACAAGGCAAGACTTGTGGCTAAAGGGTTTGCTCAAACCCAAGGGATTGATTATGAGGAGACATTCTCTCCTCTGGCAAAGATGCCAACAATTAGAGTTCTCATAAGCATAGCTGCTTCAAGAAATTGGAACATCTATCAATTAGATGTAAAAAATGCCTTTTTGAATGGATGGATTTCAGAGGAGGTATACATGGCACAACCTCCTAGATTCATTGATAATGCACATCGTGAGTATGTGTGCAAACTCAGGAAAGCTCTCTATGGTCTCAAACAAGCTCCTAGAGCTTGGAACCATAGATTGGTCACATTTTTGCAGGACAAAGGATTCAAGATGAGCAAAGTTGATTCTTCACTCTTCACCAAGAAGAATAGCTCTGAAGTCATATATCTATGTGTATATATGGATGACATTATTCTTACAGGTAATGATGTAGATGGAATAAAAAAGATCAAGGCCCAAATGAAGGAAGAATTCAAGATAAGTGACCTAGGATTGCTCACTTACTTTCTTGGATTAGAAGTTGTTTATACAGATAAAGGAATCTTCCTTACTCAAAGGAAGTATGTTAAAGATGTAATTGCAAAGTTCAAGATGTAGGATACTAAGATTGCACCTACTCCCATGGAGGTCAATCACAAGTTAAGTGCTCATGAAGGGGAACCCATTGAAGACATTACAAACTATCAAAGCTTGGTTGGAAGCCTAAATTATGCAACCCTAACTAGGGTAGATATCTGTTTAGCCAATTTATGCACACTCCTAGAAAGCCTCACATGGATGCAGCAAAGAGGATAAAGGGAGCTATTAATGAAGGATTATATTATCCTTATACTTCTGATTTAAGTGTAAAGCTATTCACTGATGCAGATTGGGCAGGATCAAAAGATGATAGAAGAAGCACATCTGGATATTTATCTTTTGCAGGTACAAAGCTCATTTCTTGGTCTTCCAAGAAGCAACCCACAATAGCACTCTCTTCAACTGAAGCTGAATACAGAGGATTGGCAAATGCAACTATGGAAGCAATGTGGATCAAATCCCTATATACAGATCTAGGATTGGAGTTTGGCACTCCATACATATTTGGAGACAACATGAATTCTTTACATTTAGCTGCTAATCCTATCTTTCATGCTAGGACTATGCATATAGAGGTTCATTATCACTTTGTTAGAGAGAAGATAGCAAGCAAAGAAATACAATTTTCTTATGTGTCTACTCAAATGCAATGTGTAGATATGATGACCAAAGCACTTGATGGGAGCAAACTTAACAGGTTCAAATCAATGATTGGAATGCAGGAAATACCTATGGATTGAAGAATCACGCATCTTAGTCTTGAGGGGGAGCTGTTGGTACATTTGGCAAGCCTTGATGCTTGACCAAAGGTCAAAGGTTTACTCCATATGTTGAGCATGAAGATTCACAAGTCATATGTGAACACCTCTTGTAACTTTTCTTGAGCTTAACTCAAGATAATTGTAAAAGGCAAAGCTTGAGGGAATATCGTAACATTATGCGATGTAATTCACAACAACCAAGTGATTGGAATCAAATTAATTAGGAACCTAAAAGATAGGATCACTTTTAGGTGGCAGATTCCAAATTCCAATTTGAATTCATCTATAAAAACACATAACTTTTAGTCGCAGATGTAAGTGAAGAAGAAGGACACTCTGAGCTTCAAGATAGTGGACACATCTTGTCCACACATGTATGAGTAAGCCTACAACATCTCCTTTGTATCATACATTCATTACAATATACATTTGTTCAGATTATGCAACTATCTCATGTTCACTACTGCCTACTGCTATACTATCATTTTTAGTGAATTTGTTTTGAGGAATTCTTTGCGAATACTTACTCTTTTGTTGTGATTCAACTTGTTACATGTAGCTTAGACCTTCAAGTTCTATGGTATAAAAATTTCATATCATTTGGTTTAGGGATCTATGAGATACATTCATTATAGACTGCCTATGTCTGTAGTCTATCATCTTCCTGAAATGTCGAGACTACACCCCTAACTTCTTAAGATTAGTTCTCAGCACATACTCAGTCTAAATTCATGAAATCACTTCCTATAGCAAGCTTAGGGGTACAATTAGGTATGGCTAAAATCTCTTGGGTCAATTGTATGTTGGAACATACCAATCACAAATTGGTGATTATAAAGACTTTGAATCAAACTTATGATCAGATTGAAGTGGAAGAAGACACTTGAGAAAGTGAAGAAGATTTCAGAATGATAGCTTGTATACATATGTACATTACAGTTGGAAATTCTTGTAATCTGAGTATAGATAATTCTTAGGATGATAAGGAGTAATGTAATAGACGTGGGATAAGTCTACAACCATATGTATATAAGTCAATGATGTAAATAATTATGTATGAGAGTCATTAGAAGAAAAAGTTTTTGGAGATAGATATGAAGAGAGTGTTTTCTCAGAAAATAGCGATAGGTCTTCCTCTGAGTTCTCTCAGTTTGATCATGTGGATCAGAAATCCTTTTGTACACATCTAATCTAGAAGCTAATAAAGCTATGCTCAAAGTTTGATGATCTAATTTCTTTCCTACTGTGAGAATGATCAATAGGAACATTTGTATGTAGAATCTGTAGACAGACTTCTCAGAGTCGCGCACTTTTCCATGTCAATGTTTTGCCTAGATCTCAGTGCATAGTGTAAAGTTTTTAATGAGTGAGCATTCAAAATCTAAGTTAGAAGGTAAGGAAGCTATGGCTAAGATTATTTAGCAAAACCGGATTTGTGCTATGAGAAATCAACTTAAGAAGTTGACCATGTCAAAGTCGCCATTTTTGGAAGACAGTTTTTGACATGTATTTGATCTTAAAGATCAAATTAAAGTCTTGATGAATCATTTGGTGAACTAATGGTTGATATGATTGCACAAATGGAGTATGAAGATTTGTACATCATTGGTTTGAAGAAATCTGAAGATATGTGTAGGTATTGAAGTCAATTTCTGAAGCAGACTTTTCTGAAGAAGGAGTTTCTTCACTCACAGAAGTGCTACTGAAACTTTTGATAAATGAAAACAATATTTGTGTAAAGTTTGATCTATAACTGATATAGAAGTGTTCTTAGATCAGTATAGATTAAATCTTTGGAGATTAAGAGGTCTCCAACAGTGGTATCAGAGCTGAAGGTGCAATACAAGGGAAGTAAAGGCATTCGAAGTCCTGACTGCTGCAGATATTGAAGTTCTTTCTAATCGAAGGTGGACAAGGATAAATTTGTGAAGATAATCTGCAGAAGTACAAAGCACGAGTTTGAAAGATCAAGGAAGATTGGAGCCTCATATCAAAGGTACACTCTACTATCATAAATCATAGTAATTGCAGATACAGAAGTTCAAGATGGGAGAAAGCCTACAGATTGATAAGCTAGATAGGGAGAACTATCCAGCTTGGTCCATGAGGATGGAGGCACACCTCATGAGCAAAGATTTGATGGCATTCATTACAGGGGAAGAAGAAAAGCCTGAATTTATAGATTCTAGTATTACAACTAGGGAAGAGCTTGCAGATTTGAAGACTTGGATGAGAAAGGATGCTCAAGCTAGGAGCATCATTTACATGGCTGTAAATGATTATCTTCTACCTCACATTAGGGGATTGGAAAGTGCAACAGATGTTTGGAATGCTTTGGAAGAGCATTTCCAAAACACAACCAAGTCAAGGAAGTCTTCATTATGGGCTGAGTTCACAACTTTCAAGAAGAAGAGCTCACAATCAATTTCTGATTATGTGGCAAGGATGAAGGATATTGCAGATAGCTTGGGAGCAGTAGATGAAGACATTGAAGAGGATAAGTTGGTAAGGCAAATACTTACAAGTCTGAGAGGAGACGAGAAGTGGAAGCCTTTCGTATTGTCCATAGAATTGTCACTTGATCATTTTACTCGTGATCTTAATCAATTGCTAGGACACATGCTAACTTTTGAGCAGGACATTAAGGGAGATAATGATAGGAGTGCAAGTCAAGCTATGTACTCCAAGGACAAGAAAAAGAATGGCAAAGGGAAGCAGTCAACTGATGATGGAGGATCTTCAAGCCAAGCTAACTTTACAAAAGGAAAGATGAATTTCAGAGGTAAAGGAAGAGGAGGTAAGAATAAAGATAATACTAAAGCTTGTTGGATTTGTGGCAGAACCAATCATTTGGCAAATGATTGTTGGTATAACAATCAAAATGGTGGAAGCAATAATTAGAGTTTTAATCAAAGAGGTAGAGGAGGCAGAAACCAAAGAGGCAATTTCAGAGGAAGAGGTGGTAGGACATCATATGCTAGAGGAGGTGGAAGAAGCTTTCAACCTCAGTCCTACAACAACAATTATTATAACTATGCATCAGATCAGAAGGATGATATGACTCTTATCTTGAATGAAACTCATGAATCAGTAGGAGAAGATCAAAGGGTGTTTTATATTGACTCAGGATGTAGCAATCATCTGAGTGGCAATATATCCTTGATGCAAAGGTGAATGGACATACAGTTCAAACAGGTGACAATACCAAACATAAAGTGGAGAGCATTGGATCAGTGAAGACAAAGAGTGGAAGTACACTCTTGAGCAAGGTACTTTATGCTCCTACTATTCCTAAAAATTTGATAAGTGTAGGGCAAATTGTGGAGAAGGGATATGAAGTCAGATTCACAAATGATGGTGTCTATGTGCAAGATCCAAATCAAGGATATAGAAACATAATTGTAGGTAAAAAGGAAGGAAGGTTGTTTACTCTCGAAGTCCAAGGTAATGTGGGACATGCTTTATTTACTTATGGAAGTCAAAAGATGTCTGAGTTAGACCTATGGCATAAAAGGCTAGGTCATTTCAATGAGAGAGCTATTAAGGAAATGTCAAAGAATCAAGTGGTGCTAGGTTTGCCAAAAATTGAAGGGCAACACATGGTGTACAAGTGTGAAGCTTGTCAATTAGGTAAAGCACACAAAAGTTCATACAATAAATCAGGGTACAAGTATTCAAATATGCTTGAATTGGTTCATACAGATGTTTGGGGTCCCTCAAGGGACTATAGCATAAATGGATCCAGATATTATGTGTTGTTTGTTGATGATGCAACCAGATGGATTACTTTATATGTAATCAACGATAAATCAGAAGTCTTCAAGACATTCAAACTTTATCATGCTTATGCAGAAAGGATTACAGGGCAAAAGCTTAAGAGGTTGAGATCAGATGGAGGGGGAGAGTATTTCTCTAAAGAGTTTGATGATTATTTGTGGAATGCAGGTATAAAGAGAGAAGTAACTTGCAGGTACTCTCCTCAACATAATGGAGTTGCAAAAAGAAGAAATAGAACTCTTGTAGAATTTGCAAGAGCAATGATGAAGGAAAAGAATTGTCCAAATTACTTATGGGCAGAAGCTATCAACACTGCAACATACCTTGTGAATAGGTTACCTTGTAAAGCTTTGGATGGAAGAACTCCTTATGAAGCATGGTGGGGTAAGAAACCTACTCTTGATCATTGTAAGGTATTTGGATGCTTATCATATGCCTATGTTCCTTCACAATTGAGACATACGCTAGAACCCAAAGCAGAGAAGTATGTGTTTATTGGGTATGATGATAGACAGATGGGTTACAGGTTGTGGAGTCCATCCCCAAAGCAATTTCTTGTTACCAAAGATGTTACATTTGATGAGCAAAGCACATGGTTTATAGGTTCAACAAATGATTATGCAGATGACAAAGAAATACAAAGGAAAGGGAAGGCAAAAGTAAATGTGTATGAAGAAGATATTGATGATGTTGATTGTAAAAGTAAATTGCAAGATAATGTAGAAGATGGGCCAAGATTTGATCCAGAATCAAATGTGGCTGAGACTTCAAGAAGTGCAGAGGTCAGAAGATCCTCAAGGGAAAGGAAAGAGCCTATAAGGTATAGTTATGATACATCCTTTCTAACAACAAAAGATTATGCTTACATTGTAAAGACAGAAGAGGATCCAATAACATATGAAGAAGCTAAAGGTAAACAGAATTGGGAGAAGGCAATGCAAGAAGAGTATGATGCTCTACTTGAAAATGAAACATGGGAATTGGTGCCAAGACCAAAGAATCAGAAAGTCATTGGATGTAAGTGGGTGTATAAAACAAAAAGATTTGCAGATTGAAAGGTGTCTAGATACAAGGCTAGACTTGTGGTCAAAGGTTATGCTCAAACTTATGGGGTAGATTATGATGAAACCTTTAGTCCTGTTGCTAAGATGTCTACAATTACATCATTGATTGCTATTGCTGCTTGTAAAGGATGGAAGTTATCACAATTAGATGTGAAGAATGCATTTCTAAATGGATACATTGCAGATGAAGTATACATGGAGCAACCAGAAGGTTTCATGGATTCAATTGGATCAAATTATGTATGTAAGCTCAAGAGAGCTTTGTATGGGTTGAAGCAGGCTCCAAGAGCATGGAATTATAGGCTTTTCAAGTTCTTGAATGATTGTGGATTTCAAGCATCAAAGGCAGATAGTAGCTTGCTAGTGAAGGCAAGTGAAAATGGATACATATACATGTGTATTTATGTTGATGATATTATTGTCACAGGTACAGATGCTCAAGGAATCAATGAACTTAAGAAACAAATAGAGAAGGAGTTTAAGATAAGTGATTTGGGAAACTTATCTTATTTCTTAGGAATGCAGATTGTGTATACTCAACATGGAGTATATGTTACACAAGAGAGGTACTTGAAGAATCTTCTGGTCAAATTTAACATGGAGGATTGCAAGCCTTCAAGCACACCATTGGAGGTAAATCATAAGTGGAGCAGGTATGGAGGTGAAGAATTTAATGACATGAAGAAATATCAGAGTTTGGTAGGTAGTTTAATCTATGCTACCTTGACAAGGCCAGATCTATCATATGCAGTAGGTGTGTTATCACAATTCATGCATTGTCCAAAGAAGACTCATTGGATTGTAGCTCAAAGGGAACTCAGATATATTAAGGGAACCCTAAGTGAAGGTCTGTATTATGGATTTACTTCTGACACAAGAATCAAAGTGTTTAGTGATGCAGATTGGGCAGGTGATTCAGATGATAGAAGGTCCACTCATGGATATCTTTGTTATATTGGAGATAAATTGGTTTCTTGGTGCTCAAAGAAGCAACATACAGTTGCTTTGTCATCCACAAAAGCTGAGTATAAAGGAATGGTAGAGGCTGCAAAAGAAGTAATATGGTTAAAGATCTTGTTGAAGAGTTTTGGAACTAATCACAGTACTCCAATTATTTTTGGAGACAATATGAGTTCTTTGTATTTGGCAGCTAACCCTGTTTTTCATGCCAGGACTAAGCATATAGAGATTCAGTATCATTTCTTGAGGGAAAATGTACTTAACAAAGAGATTGAAGTGATGTATACTCCAACAAAAGAACAAGTTGAAGATATGATGACAAAAAGCTTGGATGGATCTAAGCTACAGAGATTTAAAGAGATGGCAGGAATGAAGAAGAATGGAATAATCACAATTAGTGATTGAGGGGGAGCTGTTGGAACAAACCAATCACAAATTGGTAATTATAAAGACTTTGAATCAAACTTATGATCAGATTGAAGTGGAAGAAGACACTTGAGAAAGTGAAGAAGATTTCAGAATGATAGCTTGTATACATATGTACATTACAGTTGGAAATTCTTGTAATCTGCGTATAGATAATTCTTAGGATGATAAGGAGTAATGTAATAGACACGGGATAAGTCTACAACCATATGTATATAAGTCAATGATGTAAAGAATTATGTATGAGAGTCATTAGAAGAAAAAGCTTTTGGAGATAGATATGAAGAGAGTGTTTTCTCAGAAAATAGCGACGGGTCTTCCTCTGAGTTCTCTCAGTCTGATCATGTGGATCAGAAATCCTTTTGTACACATCTAATTTAGAAGCTAATAAAGCTATGTTCAAAGTTTTATGATCTAATTTCTTTCCTACTATGAGAATGATCAATAGGAACATTTGTATGTAGAATCTGCAGACAAACTTCTCAGAGTAGCGCACTTTTCCATGTCAATGTTTTGCCTAGATCTCAGTGCATAGTGTAAAGTTTTTAATGGGTGAGCATTCAAAATCTAAGTTAGAAGGTAAGGAAGCTATGGCTAAGAGTATTTAGCAAAACGGGATTTGTGTTGTGAGAAATCAACTTAAGAAGTTGACCATGTCAAAGTCGCCATTTCTGGAAGACAGTTTTTTGACATGTATTTGATCTTAAAGATCAAATTAAAGTCTTGATGAATCATTTGGTGACCTAATGGTTGATATGATTGCACAAATGGAGTATGAAGATATGTACATCATTGGTTTGAAGAATCTGAAGATATGTGCAAGTATTGAAGTCAATTTCTGAAGCAGACTTTTCTGAAGAAGGAGTTTTTTCACTCAGAGAAGTGCTAGTGAAACTTTTGATAAATAAAACAATATTTGTGTAAAGTTTGATCTATAACTGATATAGAAGTGTTCTTAGATCAGTATAGATTAAATCTTTGGAGATTAAGAGGCCTCCAACATTGTAATCAATGATTGAGAACTTAGTGAAACATTGAGCAAATTCCAATCCATAAATAGCAAATTTCTACTACTCTTCAATCGTGAAGTTGTTTGTATTGATGCAACTATTTGAAGATGATGCTCCAAGACTCATTATGGTTTCAAATGAATATTTGGGAAGCTAAAGGTGTGTAATAAGGTAATTTGAAGTAACATTGGCAGGTGTAGAGCAGGATTTGTGCAGCATCAGCTCATTTCTGGAGTGTATCCAACCATCTCCTCACAGAGTGGAGGTAGTCCATACAGAGTATGGCATTTACCTTACTCAAAAGAAGTATATCAAAGGTATGTTAGCAAAGTTAAAAATGGAACATGCTAATGTTTTAGGCACTCCTATGGAACTAAAGTCAAAGCTAAGATCTCATGAAGGTGAGCTCATTGAAGATATGACAAGCTATCAAGTCTTGATGGAAAATCTTAACTATGCTACTCTAAATAGATTAGGTATCTGTTATAGTATGAGTGTCTTGAGCTAGTTCATGCATACACCTAGGAAGCCACATATAGAGGCTTCCAAAAGGATTCTCAATTACCATAATAGAACAATTAATGAAGGCCTATTCTATTGATATACTTCTAATATAGACATTGAGATACTTTCTGATCCAGATTGGTCAAGATCAAGAGAGATAGGAGAAGCACTTTTGGTTATCTTTCATTTGTAGATTCGAAGTTCATCTCTTGGTCATCAAAGAAGCAACCTACTATTTCTCTCTCATCTAGAGAGGTTCTATACAAAGGATTCACTAACACAACTCAAGAAGCAATACAAATTAAGACACTTTACTCAGATTTAGGAATGAAATGATTAACTCCTCATATTTTGTAGTGATAACATGGGTTCTTTGAATCTTGCAACTAGTTCCATTTATCATGCTATGAACAACCACATTGAGGTCCATTATTACTATGCTAGCAAGAAGATTACAGGCAAGGATATTGTGCTCTCAAATGTATGTACTCAACAACAATGTACAAACATGATGACTAAACCTTTGGATGTAGTGAAGCTTAGCATGTTCAAATCTATGATCATTCTTCAGGAGATTACAAAGGATTGAAGACTCAAGTAAACTAGGCTTGAGGGGATCCATTGGTGCATATGCATATGGCAAGCCTAAGTGCTTGCCCTAAAGCTTGATATTCATTGGACTTTGAGTAAAGTCATGAATACATATATATTTTTTATCAATACTAAGGTTAAAAGGCGTGTCAGTTTTATCCAGTTATAAAAGGATAATTGAAGAGATAATCTCGTGAATGTACTGTGAGTCAAAACCCATAAATTCCATTTGAATTCAGATTCAAAGGGACTCCTAAAAGTAGGGAAGAGTATTAAACAAGATCTATCAAACAATAAATTTAAAAAAGTGTACTTATACATTGTTAACTTAGTTGCGAGGAAATGATCAGTCATCTGAGTGTTGCACCACATATGGAAACGAGTGATCTCTAGTGAGAAAAATGAATGGCCTAGCAAGAAGATAAGTCTTAAACTTTCATACACCAAACATGAGAGCATACGTGAGCTGCTCTATACTTGTATACCTCTTTTCTTTGTCCTTTATCACTTTGCTTGCAAAGTACACCAGTGCACGTGGGATGCTTTTACATCCTTTTGTAGTAAGACCACTCCTACTGCTTCTTGTCTTGCACTTGGACATACATAGAAGACATCTTCCATGATTGGAGGTATTAATGTAGGTGGGACGCTAAGCACCTTTTTAACTTCTTCAAAACATTATTGATGAATGTCATCCTAGGCAAAAGTATCACACAATGCAAGCTTCCACAAGGGAGAAATTATCTTTGATAGAAGATGGATGAATTGTGACATATAGCATACCTTTTGTACATGAGGACTTGCTTTGTTGTTGTTGAAGCTAGTACTGCCAATAGATTTTCTACCTTGGATGGATCTACTTGGATTCTTTTCTCTGAAATAAGGTGTTCAAGAAGTACTACTTCTTTTTTAGCAATATGACAATTCTCTAGATTTAGTTGTCCCCCTAGCTCATGGAATCTTTATAATCTTTCCTCAACCTTTTGACCATCAATTATTATACTACTATATATACAAAAATCATGTGTATACACTCTTATTGATGATCCAAAGAGCTTTTGGATTACATAATTCAAGAATCTCTGAATTTTATAGGTGCATTAATGAGACAAAATGGCATCAATATATATGCCAAGCATCCCCATGGTGTGATGAAAGTGGTCTTCCTTTGATCGTTATCCACTATAGTATTTGAAAATATCCTGAATATCCATCACATATAGTGTATCGTTCATGGCTTACTACTTCACTCAGTATTTTATCATGGAAAGATAGTAGAAAGTGATCTCTATTGGTTGTAACATTCAATGGTTTGTAATCCACACACATCCTTCATTTACAATTCTTTTTAGGAGTACCAAAAATTGGACAAACCCATTCTTAATAAAGAATAAGATAAATAAACACAGCCTTGAGAAAATGATTATCTCTATCAATAAAGCTTTTTGTTATAGAGTATAAATCCTCCTAAGCTTTTCCACTAGTGGCTTGGTATCTTATTTGATTTCAATACGATGTTGGATGGCAACTACTCGCTAGATCTCAATGTAGTCTCTAATGAATAATCTCGGACATCTCTTTAGCATGTTGATATGTTCGGTCTCTTCCTCCATTGTAAGGTCGTCTGCCAATATCATTTTGAAATTTTATTCTTGCGTAGACTTGTCACTTCTTCTTCTTCCTTTCCTTGGAAGATTACTCCGATGACTTCTAGTGTTGATGAGTCCCTTTCACTTATCAATTCTTTGTTACTAGAATCACTATCATAACATGCACTCTCTTCATCTATGATTATTTCATCCCTAATCGTCTTTCTTTGCATCTTTCAAATCATAGGTAAACTGACTTTGTTTGTTCATTTGATTTGAGAATAAGAAAATCAGAATCCTATTTTTTATCTCCTTTCACTACAATTAAGCATGGACATCCTAATATGATGGGATAGCCCTCCCCCTTGCTTCCAATCACATATATATCGAAGACAACCTCTATATCACAGACTATAACTCTTAAACTTTCAATGACACCAACATATTTAATGACAATATTATTTTTCATCTTTTTCTTGGTACGCAGATTGTCGTGTCATATCCAAGCCTAACCTATGCATTGTTTTCTATGTCATTAGACATATTTTTGCTCCACCATTCACATGTACATTTGATTTTTGTTTCCTTTTATATATGCATCTATTGTAGATACAACAACATCACATGCATTTTCTCTTATAAGTTATCCTTATTTTGTAGTCCTCCTTGTGCTCACTGACTTAGATCATTCTCCTCTATTTTTTGAAGATATTTGCAATAATTGTGGTGAAGTGATATTTGGCTTTTGTGTGTAGATATCCTCAATAAGAACATAACGTTCAATGCCCTTACCTAGAGGAAAGTCTTCCATCGTAATCATCCTTCTTCACTTTCTATTTATTTTACTTGTTTCTCCTTCTACAACTCTTCCTTTATTTGTTTGTGTACTCAGGCTGGAATCTTCATCTTGAGGCTTCTCTCTATCTTGCACCCTTGTCCTCTTGATTGGCATAGTATCCATGGTTTCTTGTTCCGTAGTCAACTCCAAAATGTTTATCAATCGTTCTTCTTGCGTTGGTGGAACACATAGAAAGTTCTTTAGTTGTTGTTATCCTTGTGCATATTGTGGTGGCCTCTTCATAGGATACATATCATCTCGATTCCTATGAGCATGAGAACAATTGTACATACTATGACCATGTTCATTGTAATTGTAGCATACAATTTTTTTTGCTTGTTGCTATTCTCCTAGATTTTGTTCCCTTCATAAATTATTTTGTTTACCCCTTACTAGGTTCAATGTCAATTGCTCTAACTATTATGTGAGCCTCTATAATAGGTCCTGTTGGGAGTCTTACTCTCTCTCAACTGTGCTTTTTTCAATAACTATATGATTGACTTTCTCATTTTTATATGTATAAGATGTGTGTTTAATCATCAATTTCCTACGTTTTAACTTGGCTATTCCTATTGCTTCATCAAAAGTGACCGGAGAATGAGATTCCATCTTTTGTTTTAGTGAGTGAAAAAGTCCAACAATAAGGCTATCTCTTTTTAAAAATTGTGATCCCAATTCATTTTTTTGTATTGTTTCAATAAGACTTATCATACTACTGCCCAGCTATGTGTTGCTTCTTGAGGTAAGCTTGCAAACCATATCCTTGCTTCTTCCTTGAGATGTAATGCAAATGCTTTGAGTTTTACATCATCCTAGTCTCTTCCTAATATGAGATAGACCATCTCCAGATTATTCAATAACTCCATTGCATCTTTTGGTTTCCCATGAAATTGAGGAAGGATTATAACCATGTTTCCCTTGAAGTGATAGATTCCTCAAAATAAGATGAAGATCCAAATGTTTGTTGGGAATTTAGTAGGCGCATAACTAATACCATAGGTCCATGGTTCCATAGGTCCAAGACCTACAACAAAGAATCCAACAATCTTCCAATATTGACAAAACATGAACATACCACACTTAATCATACAAATGATGAGACAAAGATAGAGAGAGATTAGGCAACATGTGTAAAGTGTTACGTAAGCCACTGCTTACTCACACTGTCATATACTCAAATGTCAATTTACAATGTGGGAGTCAAAATCTCAACCACTCTATGTGAACAGAAATAGATGGAAGAGTGTATGTATAGAATTTAGAAGAATATTCAGATGTAGGGATAGAAATCTGAATGTGTATGAGATGTATGACCTGATAGGTTATAGAAGAGTGTATATGAGTGACAAAAAGAGGAAAGATGAGTTGGAAACAGATATTCAACAAACCCTAATATGATTTTAGGCTATGGAAGACCCTAAATTAGATGTGTGTGTGAAGATCACATACTTATAGAATTAACAAAGAATGCTAACATGTTGCTGTCAGAAATCCTCATACTCATGTGAAACCACCTTCTCTAACACCTCATCCAAATGCATGTAGCATGCATGTACTGATTCTCCTTTAGATATATCGAATAGGACTCCTCCTAATATGGATGCCACTGCCTCCATAAACTCCAAGTAGTACCTATGACCATAAAGAAAATATGTACCTCAATTCTTAACATAAGATGCAAATCTTATGTTAACCTCCATCCAATGTCTTTGAAGTACACTGAAATCGTCATGTAGAAGACAATCTTCAAATGCATCATGTAGATGGATGATCCACACCATGAAGCTGCTGAAAGGTAACTATTCTCCATAAGCAAGAGTGTGAGAACACTCTTCTCCAAGAAGAACTCCATAGTTGTTCCTCAACATGCTCGTAGAGTGCACCATGGCTGCCCCATGTGTACTAGAGCACCACCTCTACTGAGGGACCAAAGCTGGTGTTGCAATTGGTGTAGGACGACTCTAAAAGTGACCCAAGGACTCTCTTTTATAGGTCTCAAGAACTTCTAGGGATAAAAATAAAGCTAGGGTAAAATTTTTCCAATAAAAGTTGATTTTTTTAACTTGGATCGCTATTTTTTAAGTGAGTTTGCTTTGTTTTAAAGTTACTTTTAGCTAACTTTAAAAATAGCTTCTTGACCTACTTTTTCACACTTCTAACTACCTGATGAATGATCTAACAACATTTTTATGATCCTGATGCCGAGAGCTATCATATGAGGTCAAAACCCTAAATTAGCAAAAAATTAGGGTTAGGGGTTTCTCCCAAATTTGATCTTTGATGACTGCATCTCATATACCATTGGAAAGCTCTCTTCAAGCTCTACAAGGTAGGCTCATAAAAATTTTACCCATTTTTGTGCCACAAAAGATGAAGTACCAAAATTAGGGTTTTTGCCCTAAATCGATTTTGGACTGATGTGACATTGTTTTCCAACAATCCCCCGTGCATTGTCATATTGGTACAAACTAAACTAGATAAGAAACTTCATTCATCTACAAAATGTCATAAGCTTCGAACTTGTACTCTTGAATTAACCTTTAAACCTTTTCTTCAAAATTCTTATTCAAAATTGAATTTGACTTTCTTCAAACTTCAAAAAAATATGAAACTTGCTGAATATGAACCATAATACTTGAGAAAATATGCAAACTAGATATCCCCCTGTAATCGTGCACTAGAATCCACATATTTGCATTTTCCTTACAAAAGGTTTCTCAACACACTTTTGCTGTGTCATGTAGATACACTAAACAAAATCAGGAAATCAATCTTGGGACTTATGACTAACAACTCACAACTTAGTGTATTATGAACTCTACTAGTTCAAGTCTGACTATACTCAACTCAACGCAACTCAACCCATGAGTCTCATCAAAATTTCATATCTATGATGTCATCTTGTCTACATCCTCTTTCATACTTGTTTCCTTCAGAGTATGCTATAAACATATATGTGTGCACCTCTGAAACATACCTCTCTGAAATATCAAATTTCTCTTCAATAGAATTCTAGAACTTTCTCCTGAACAGGAACACCTGACATGAACTTTCTCTAGACATTCTCCTTCTTCCTTCTTCTTTCAAAGCTGGAACATAAAGAGAAACTGACAAAGGAAATATAGAAACACCTGATATAGGAAATACCTATAAGTATGAATCTGCATTCTTTCACATATGGCTGAAAATAAGTCTTCATGTTTCATCACCCCCTTCGATGATTTAACAATAGTATCCAAAATTCTTCAAATTATATCAGACTTTATGAAATCTGGAACATCTTTCTTCTTTCAATAAATCTGATCTTCAGTGATCAATACCTATATGTGAAATTAAATTTTAGGATCCATAATCTTCTACAACATAACAAGTATCTTCTTCTTTTTTTCTGCAACATAAATCTGATAGAATCTAAATCTTTGACTTACTTCTTCCAATGCTAAGAACTTTTCAAACAAAGGATAGACAATTGACTCACAAATACTTCAAGATCTTCAAGATCATTCAAGATCTCTCTAGCAAAATACTTGTGTAGAATCTGCTTTCATCAAACCTTCATGACTGAATGTTTGATTTGCTACCTCAATGTCTCTAAGTGTCCATGCTTCTCACATAAAGTAGTAAAACATTTCTTTAGCCAAATCCTTCCCAAGAATCTGCAACTCCTACTTGAAACATAAGTGCAAAAACTCTCACCTTGAGAACTCCAAAAGTTGCAAGTTGATACTTCATATCTTCATATTCTACCCGGGTGAAATGTAATAATATCTGCTTGAATTTCTTTTGGCTAACTCCACTTCTCAATCAAGTGATAGGATCTAATGGAACACCTTTTTGAATACAAGCATGTATCCAAAAGTCAAGAAAAACATAGAAAGTAGATTCTCCAACTGATTGGCTCATCCAAAAATCTGAATTTTCCTAAATTTTTTGAAGTTTATGGATTTTCTCAAAATATTGAAATTTTTGAATTTTCTAAAAATACTGAAATTTCATAATTTTCCTACAAATTCTAAAATTTTGATTTTTTTGAAAACATTGAAATGATGAAAATAGATTTTTTTGAATTTTTATCCTGAAAAACTCTGAATTTTCTGAATATACTGAATGTACAGAATATGAGGTATCTTTTCCAAACACAAAACCTCACTCCAAGTCTCCAACATCTACTACAAATACTCTTTTACCTCAAGAGTTAGGTCAAGACGAATCTCTGCAACTTGTCATATATCAAGTAGCTCTAAATTGACACTCCAAGAATTCTTTGAGGGAACATATAGCTGCCTCCTCAAAATCTTCAACTTATACATAACTCATACATGTATGAGTCAAAACATATAAGCTTCCTTTCTTTCTCTCAATGCAATTCTTTGTCAAAATCTACTAAAACATGACCAAGTATAGTGTAAAACAAGCAACTGCTTCTTCTTTAAACTATGTTCTTCACAAGATGTTCTCGTAGACTTGTCTTTGGGTGTAGAGGATAAAGTAAGAAAAGTTGTATGGAAAATATAAGAGAAAAGGAAGTCTTACTTTCCCTTTGGAAATGTTGGACTTTCTTCTTTTGCATCTTTCTTCCACCTGATGATGTCAACATCTTCAAACTTCTCTTCCACACCTTTTGTTCTCTTCATCTTGAAGTAGCAAGCATTCTTAACTTCTTCGAATGAATTTTTCTCTTCCTCTAGTGCTAAGAGTAAAAACAAAACAAACATGGTATAAAAATGGAAGTGAATATAGAATCATGTTTTACCATCTCTTCATATCTCTAAATCAAAACTTTGCTTCAAATGTGATTGATATGACTGAATTCACCATCCTTTTGGCTAAATGCTGAATTACCTCTCTAGTGTACCTAGATCAAATTGTGTACCTAGATAAAAAACTTCCAACCAACTTACAAAACAAGATTGGCTGAAAAAAAAACTCATCTCATCTCCAAATTTGTCTTCTTAGATGAGCTTTCTTGCCATGGAAAGACATTTATCAAAACTCATCTAATCTCCTTGTTCTTGATAGTTTTGATGTAGCTAATGCTTTTACTTTCACAAAATGAAGGTGTATAAAAGCAATTCTTGAGTCCTTCAAATCTCTTCATAACTGCTCTTCTAATATATTTTCTATAAATGATAATCTGATAGTAGGAACTAATACCTATGAATTGATATTGATCTAGTTGCTTCATCTTCTCCAGCCCATTGTTTTTCCTTGAATTTGAAGCAACCTTCTCTTCATCAAGTCTTGGTCTGCAAACAATACTTTGGTAAAGTACCTTTACTCTTCAAAAGTATTTGGCTGCTAACAGATCATCAACTTCATACTCCACACTGATAAAAAAAAATGTGACTTAATTGTCTAATTCTCAAATCTCTACTCATCTAGATTGTGTGTATGTTATATGTCAAATGTTAGAAGATGCTCTTAAATCATATGTTGTAAACTTGGGAGTCTGGGAACCTGAGAATTTGAGAGCCTGGAAGCTCTGATACCAAATATTGGAAATTTAGTAGGCCCATAACTAATACCATAGGTCCATGGTTCCATAGGTCCAGGATCTACAACATAGAATCTAGCAATCAACCAATATTGATAAAACATGAACATACCACACTTAATCATACAAATGATGAGACAAAGATAGAGAGAGATTAGGCAACATGTGTAAAGTGTTACGTAAGCCACTGCTTACTCACACTATCATATATACCAATGTCAATTTACAATGTGGGAGTCAAAATCTCAACCACTCTATGTGAACAAAAATAGATGGAAGAGTGTATGTACAGAATCTAGAAGAATATTCAGATGTAGGGATAGAAATCTGAATATGTATGAGATGTATGACTTGATAGGTTGTAGAAGAGTGTATATGAGTGATAGAAAGAGGAAAGATCAGTTGGAAACTGATATTCATCAAACCCTAATCTGATTTAAGGCTATGGAAGACCCTAAATCAGATGTGTGTGTGAAAGATCACATACTTATAGAATTTGCAAAGAATGCTAACATGTTGCTATTAGAAATCCTCATACTCATGTGAAAACACCTTCTCTAACACCTCATCCAAATGCATGTAGGATGCATGTACTGATTCTCCTTTAGATATGCTGAACAGGACTCCTCCTGGTATGGATGCCACTGCCTCCATAAACTCCAAGTAGTATCTGTGTGCATAAAGAGAATATGTACTTGAATTCTTAACATAAGATGCAAATCTTATGTTAACCTCCATCCAATTTCTTTGAAGTACACTAAAATTTTCATTTAGAAGACAACCTTCAAATACATCATGTAGATGGCTGATCCACACCACCAAGTTGTTGATAGGTAAGTCTTATCCATAAGCAAGAGTGTGAGCACACTCTTCTCCAAGAAGAACTCCATAGCTGCTCCTCAACATGCTCGTAGGGTGCACCATGGATGCCCCATGTGTGCTAGAGCACCACCTCTATTGAGGGACCAAAGTTGGCATTGCAATTGGTGTAGGATGACTCTAAAAGTGACCCAAGGACTCTCTTTTATAGGCCTCAAGAACTTCTAGCGATAAAAATGTGAGCTAGGGCAAAATTTTTCCAAGAAAAGTTGATTTTTTTAGCTTGGATCGTTATTTTTTAAGTGAATTTGCTTTATTTTAAAGTTGTTTTAAGCTACTTTAAAAATAGCTTCTTGACCTACTTTTACACATTTCTAACTACCTGATGAATGATCTGACAACATTCTTATGATCCTCATGTGGAGAGCTATCATATGAGGTCAAAACCCTAAATCAATAGAAAATTAGGGTTAGGGTTTTCTCCTAAATCTGATCTCTCTTGACTACATGTCATATACCATTGGAAAGCTCTCTTCAAGCTCTACAAGAGAGGCTCATAATAATTTTACCCATTTTTGTGCCAAAAATGACTAAGTACCAAAATTAGGGTTTTTGCCCTAAATGGATTTTGGACTGATGTGACATTGTTTTCCAACAATGTTAAAGCAAATTGTGTATTCTAAGAGTGGAAGAATAAGTGGCTCCTTTGACGCAAAGATTTCTACTTATTTCTCTGCTCTAAAGTATCGAGCAATCCATTATTGAAAGTGGACTTTTCGATTATACAAGATATTGATACGAATGAAATGCCTTGGCTGATGATATGGTTGGTTAGGGTGTATTGAAAGATTTGGCTGATTATGGGTACTATTTTGAGCATCATTTCCTTAGTGGGTGCACCAAGTTATGAGAGGGCATTAAGAAAATGACCTCTAACACTTTTCCAATGCTCAACTAATAAATAGAGAATGCAATTGAAGATTAGAGATACTAGGCCCTAAAAAACCATTCACATAAAAAACACATAGAACACTAGCAAGGCAAGCATGGTGTGTGTTACCTTGTCACACAAATACAATGGCACTCTTAGGATGGGGATGATCCATGCTACACTATTAGTACACTTAAACACAATCAACACAAAGGTACTCTTAAGGTAGTGGTGATCCATGCCACGCTCTTAGTACCAACACATAAGCACTACACAAGTACTCTAAAGGCATGGGTTATCCATGTCATCCTCTTAGCACCAACAAATAGTGAATAATCACAAGAGTGAGATTCTGACTAATAAGAGGAGACATGTAGTTACACAATCCCCAATGGTTTATGATGAGGAATAGAGAAGGAAGATGGAAGAAGTAGACAATGAGGGAAAAGAGAGGGTATAGTGGATGGAATAAATAAAGATACAGAGTAATATAGATAGAAAGAACTAGAGAAATGAACTTAATTAAACTAAAAATATTAAAGATATTGAGAGCTACAAGTTAAGAGCTTACATAACTTTTTCAATATAGGGACATAGGGTAGACTCCTTCTCCTAGCTTTGAAGGTCCACTACATTTGCAACATGTACTTGCATACAATTCTTCTTGATTTTGGAGGGCACCCAAGGAGTCCTTTTAAAGGCCTTTTGGGAAGGTATATGGGGATGAAATTTTGAAATGAATCTTCTATATATTTTATATTTGTGGTGAAATGAGAGATGTTTTCAAAGATCCAAAAGATTATAGATTTAGGAGTGTTTGATATTTGGCCTATGCTTACATATTTCTTAGATGTTTTGGAGATTTATTAAAAGAATATGATATTTTGATGAAAATTCATGCTATGGATCCTCTCTACTGAAAGTTGACTTTACATCATGATATTTTTGAGCTTGGGGTCCAAAAAAATTGAGTCTCAAATTCTTTTATTTTTGAGTACATATTTTTGAGTTCTCCATTTTGTTTGTGTTGCTCCAACATGGTATGAGAGCTTTATGTCGAGTTTAAGTTGTTCTCATGGAGGTCTTGATGGTACATTTGAAGGTCTTAACTAAATATTTTGTGTTGTTAGTTCTTCATCAATACAACGCTTTCTATTCATATGTTGTGTGGTTTGAAAAAGTTATGGAATGTTAATAGCCATACTTCCATCCATCCTCTCTTTTCCTACATTCCTACCCTCTTTTCCTACCTTCTTACCCTCTTTTGTGGCAAAATTTTTTTTATCTTTGAAAACATTTGGTGGTTCTCCCCAACGTTATGGCCATTTCCATGGAGTTGGTAAGTCATCTTATGATTTTATAGTGCTTATAGACACTCTTTGTTGGTGGTTTTGTGACACTCCTATCACTCTAATCCTCACTGATCGTGAAGATTCTAAATTTGCAAATCATTTCATGTAGGAAATCAAGTTCAAATATGCACTTTGGCATCTTTTGCACTCTTCTAACTCTTACTATGTTTTACAACGTTTGAGAGAAGATTATTTTGCTATGAATACAACATAAAATTATGAAGAGCATTGTATGTCTTCAACAAGAAAAAAAAAGGTATAAGTGTTTATATTTTCAGCATTAAGTATTTCAAGTCTGTATAGCAAATGGTAGACATGCTATACGACATCCATACATAGTGGTATCCATGCTATAGGATAGTATGAGGGTGCAAAAATGAGAAGTTTTATCCCTCTCTCTAAACCCTTACACTAAAGTAGAATTTTACTTTTTTATATCACATTTTATTTATATGGACATCGATGAATCTATTTATCCCAAGGTGCAAGAACCTTACTATTTGGAGAATATTTTCTAATGGCACCTTAGGGCTGTATGAGAGAAAAATACTTTTTTTTTTAGAAAGTATGTGCTAGCCCCTGAGTACTTAGAATGCATGTGATGACCCTTGAAAAAGTGTCCACATGAGGGACACTTGGAAGGTTCTTAAGACATGTAGCTCCTTAGCCTAGAGGTATATATATGGGTGGAGGTGGATGGGTGGATATGTAATCTCTCATTCCAATGATGGTCTTCTTAAATAAATTAGCTAGATATTTGGTAGGATAAGTTTTTTACACAAGAACTTTCCATGAATAGAAATTTCACTTTGTGCAAAAGCACGTGATTGCATCATCATTTTTCCATCATTCATTTGCCAATATGTTGGAGTTAGATGTCTGCATAAACACATGAACAATAGAGCACAATGCACAATATGGAATGTATTACCATAGAACGTACAAAGATAAGTAGCCTATTAGGGTAATGGGCATATATACAAGAAGGGGAAAAAAAATCTCCTAAAGAGGGAAAAAAGTGCCTCGACAATCCTAGTGTGCTCACACACATCACTAGAAAAATATATCAAACCCCCTGCTCCCCCCATTGATGTGGCAAACAAGGAGTTTGCACTCATGCATAAGGAAGTGCCAAGCTATGTGGAATCAAACCACAAAAGGAAGTAAGCCCAAAGCTTTGCAAAAAGCTTCAAACTTCTCCTTAGGTAGAGCCTTTGTGAAAAGCAAAAACCACTGCTAGACACACGAGTGTCATAGAAACTAGCCCAATCACTATCAAAAAAAGCATGCGTCACATTTGGAGATGCAAACACAAGTTGAGTGGTAGAAATAAGACTTTGAAATCTACGCCAAGGTAACCGTCGTGCCTCTAGCTATGCATCAAAATTTAGTGGGTTGATATGTAATCTCACTTAGCATGAAGATTATTTTATAAGACAATTTAGATGGGGTTTTAAAGATGATGTGAAGGACCTTCTACTCACGATGCCAACATTTAAGATATTGAATTAATACATCATGCAAGTTCTGGAGCCTCCTCATGTTTCATCGATGAAGGGTTAGTTAAGAAACATGGAATTCCTGACTTTAGAAGAACAAACCAATAGTAGCTGAAGTAGTAGATGGAGGATCTCTAGCACCTGGGAATATAACCATGGAAACCACACCATTAAGATTACACCTTGGTGACCATGAATCCCACTTATGTTTCAATGTAATATCAAGTCGAGTAAATCTAGTTATCATTAAGGTGCCTTGGTTAAAGAAACATAATCCAAACATTAATAGGGAAAATAATAAAATCACCCATCAAGATATCCAGAAGAATCCAACATACGTGGGAGTCAAAGCCTTCATACATGTAGTAAGGAAGGAAATGACATATATGATCTATGCCATACCAACTCAAGAGCCCAAGAAAGATGATTTAGTGAAGCTACCTAACCAACACCAAGATTTTGAAGATGTTTTTGAAAAGAAGAATGTAGATATCCTCCTAGAGCATAGATCTTATGATTGTGCCATAGAACTTCAAGAGGGAGCACAACCACCCTTTCGGCCAATCTACAGACTATCCCCATAAGAACTTAAAAAATTACGCAAGAATATTGATGAGAATCTAGTCAAGGGGTTCATCCAACATTCAAAGTCTCCTACAGGAGCCCCTATCCTATTTGTAATGAAGAAGGATGGGACTCTCAAAATGTGCATAGACTATCCTAGGTTGAATAAAGTCACAAGAAAGAATAGATACCCTCTACAACTTACATCAGAGCTCTTGGAATGCCTCGAAAGAGAAAAGTTTTTCATGAAGATTGATCTTCAAGGATCCTACAATCTTGTCAAGATTAGAGAAGGAGATGAGTGGAAGACAACATTTCGAACATGCTATGGGCACTTTGAATATGTTGTTATGCCATTTGGTCTCACAAATTCTGCAGCTCTCTTTCAAAATATGATGAATGATATCTTTGGAGAGTATTTAGACTACTTTGTGGTAATATATCTCGATGATATCCTGATATTCTCCGAAAATCTAGAGGATCATGAATGTCACATAAAGATAGTCCTAGAAAACTAAGATAAAAAGGGTTATATGCCAAATTGGAGAAGTGCTCTTTCCATCAGTGAGAAGTGGAGTTTCTAGGGTACATTGTATCAAAGAAAGGAATCTTTATGGACCCTAAGAAGATCAAGACAATCCTTGATTGGCAACCAAATTCTTGTGTCAAAGATGTACAAATTTTTCTAGGGTCTGCCAATTTTTACAGGATATTCATCAGAGATTACTCCAAGATAGTGACACCTCTTACCAAGATTACTAGAAACTCAAAATTCTCATGGATCAAAGAAGTAGAGAAAGCCTTTTGGACATAGAAATTAGCACTCACCACTGCTCTAATTCTTGTTCATCTTGATTCTAACATGCCTTTCTTCCTAGAGACAGATGCATCAGACTTTGCCCTAGGGGACATTCTATCCCAATATGGAGTTGATGGACACCTACATCCAGTTGCATATCATTCAAAAACTTTTTCCCCTTCAGAGATTAATTATGAAATCCATGATAAAGAACTTCTTGCCATAGTAGACGTGTTTGATACCTTGCATCACAATCTAGAAGGAGTATCTCACAAAGTTATTGTGTCTACAAATCACAAGAACTTAGAGTATTTTATGACCACCCACATCCTCAATAGAAGGCAATCTCAATGGATTACCTTTCTATCTAGGTCCAACTTTGTCATCACATACCATCCACGATGTCAATAATGTGAATCAGATGTCTTGTCCAGAAATCTTACCTTACATCAAAGAAGGGTGAAGAGGCCTTTGATAAAAAAGAGAGTGTATTACTCAAGCCTGAGCATCTCGAGTTAGCAGCTATCTCTTCAAGCCATCATGAAGATTCAGCCTTGAAGCATTTGATCCATGCGAATCTAACACAAGATGAATTGTTTTTTAATGTTAAGCAGAAAACTAAAGAAGGAAAAGTCCAAGAAGTAAATGAATTTGAGGAAAAGGATGGGTTACTATTCTATAAGAACCTATTGTATATCCCTCTAAGAAAGCCTAGGATCCAAGTACATCAACAACATCATGACAACCTTGCAATAGGACATTTTGAGTGAATAGAACAATAGAACTCATATAAAGGGATTTTTGGTGGCCTCAAATGTCAAAGGAAGTCAAAGAACATATCTATACTTGTGACACTTGCAATATAAACCTCATGGCCTCTCGCAACCTTTGCCTATTCTGGAAAGTCCATGGGCTTCATTGTCTATGGATTTCATCATCATAGATCTACCAAATTTAGATAAGTATGATGCCATTCTTGTTATTGTGGATAGATTTACAATGATGACATCACACTTCATTCCAACTACCAAGGCAACCATAGGTGCAGTCACTGCTAGACTTTTTCTCAGATACTTCTTTAGGCTTCATGGATTGCCTTATGATATTGTTAGTGATCGAGGTCCACAGTTCATATCCAATTTTTAGGATAGTCTTTGCAAGCTCCTTGGTATTCAAGTTGAATTATGTATAGAAAATCATCCATAGACTGATGGACAAACAGAACGGGTGAATGAAGTCCTAGAGCAACATCTCTATTGCACCAGCAACTATCATCAAAATGATTGGTTTGAGTTGTTATCCTTTGTAGAGTTTGCCTATAAAATTAGTGCTCATGCATCTACTACGTAGACTCCCTTCTTTGCAAATTATGGAAAACATCCAAGGATGGGTATACAACTCATTAATCATGTCAAGAACCTAGTTGCCAAAGATAAGGCCCAATACCTCATGGACATTCACAAAGAACTCAAGGAAGAGATCCATAAAGCTCAAGAAAATTATAAGTATGCAGATCAACATCGTCTTCAAAATCCATCATATCCAATTGGGGATAAAGTATGGTTACTCAAAAACAATTTCCAAAATTCAAGGCCTTGTGCAAAGCTAGATCATCAAATATTTGGTCCATTCACCATCTTGGCGAAGATAAATCTAGTCACCGTCAAGCTCCAACTACCAAGCACCATGAGAATACATCTAGCTTTCCATGTGTCCATGTTGGAACCATATCAAATTTCACTAGAATATCACGAGAAATATTGGAGTATCTTGTTCATTGGAAAGGGTATGACAATAATGATCACACTTGGGAACATGTAGAGAACCTTCACAGCGCACCAATCAAGGTTTGCGAATTTCATAAAAAAAAATCCAATGAAGCTGAAACTACAGATCCTGACTGCTCCTCTTGGAACTCGTCACTTGAGGGGGAGGTAATGTCATGGACAAGGGAACCATCCTAGAAGTCAGATTCCATGTAGACTTCTATATCTCATGATGGGTTTAGAATTTGGGGAAATCAATGCTTCCATTGTGTTTGGAGCATGTCAAAACCCTAAGATCGTCTGTATACTTGCCTCATTTGGATATCTAGAGCTCATGGTTCGAATTGATGACATCATCAATTCGTAACTCCCTTTCATGAACCGACCTTGAAAACCCATATAAGGAGGGGTTGGCCACATTCATAATCAATCTTGCCAATACCAGTCTTGTGTATATGGATGACTTTTGTATATACCGTAGTAGAATAATTCCCTATCAGAAGGTTAAGGAACGATTAAAAATATTGCATGATCTAGGAGGACAACTAAACCTAGAGAAGTATCACATTGCTCAAAAAGAAGTGGTGCTTCTTGAACACCTTATTTTTGAAAGAGGAATGCAAGTAGATCCATCCAAAGTAGGAACTCTTTTTGCAATGGCCTAGCAAGGAAATAATCCCTAAAATTTTGTACACCCACACATGAGAGCATACATGAGCTACTCTATACTTGTATACCTCTTTTCACTATCCTTCATCACTTTTCTTGCAAAGTACACTGGTTGCATGTCTGATGTTTTTACATCCTTCTATAGTAAGACCACTCCTATTGGTTCCTATCCTGCATTTGGACATACATAAAAGGTATCTTCTATGATAGGCCACATTAAGTACGTTTTTAACTTCTTCAAAACATTGTTGGTGAATGTCATCCTAGAAAAAAGTAATACACAATGCAAGATTTTGTAGAGAAGAAATTATCTCTAATAGAAGATGGATTAAGCATGACATATAGCATACCTTCTATACAAATGTCAGGACTTTTGTTGTTATTATTGGAGATGGTGATGCCAATAGAGTTGCTACCTTGGACGAATCTACTTGGATTGCTTTGTCTAAAATAACGTGTTCGAGAAGTACCACTTCTTTTTTAGCAATGTTACACTTCTCTAGATTTGGTTGATCCCCCTAGCTCATGCAATCTTTTTAATCCTTCCTTCACCTTTTAATAGTGAATTGTTTTGCTACTATGAATACAAAATCATCCATATATACTCTTATTGATGATCCAAAGAAAGTTTGGACTACATAACCCATGAGTCTCTAAAATGTTGTAGGTACATTTGGAGACTAAAGGGAATCATTCTATATGCAAAGCATTTCCATGGTGTGATGAAAGTGGTCTTCCTTTGATCTTCGTGGACTGTATGTATTCAAAAATATCTTGAGTATCCATCACACGCAATGTATCATTCATGGTCTGCTACTTCATTCAATATTTCATCTTGGGAGGGTAGTGCAAAATGTTCTCTTTTAGTTGTAGCATTCAATGGTTTGTAATCCACACATACCCTCTATTTACCATTCTTCTTAGGAGTAATTGGAGATACTCATTCTGAAATAGAAACAGGATAAGTAAGGCCAACCTTGAGAAGATGATTCACCTCTATCAATAAAGCTTTTTGTTGTAGAGTCCCAATTCCCCTAAGATTTTGCACCACTAGCTTGCTATCTTGTTTGATTTCAATACATTGTTAAATGGAGGTTACTGTCTAGATCTCACTATAGTCTTTGATGAATAATCTGAGATATCTGTTTAACATGTTGATACATTTGGTCTCTTCCTCCATTGTACGATTATCTACTAACATCCTTTTGAGACCTCCCTCTTGTGCAGACTCCTCACTTTGTGGTTGTTCATGATCATCCCCTTTGGCTCCATCTTCTTTTCCTTGGAAGATTAACCCTATGACTTCTAGTGTCAATGAGCCACTTTTACTTCTCAATTCCTCATTGTTAGTATTGCTATCATAACATGAACTCTCTTCATGATTGTTTCATACTTATGATCTTCTTTCTTTGTTCCTTTAAATCATAGGTAATTAACTTTGTTTTGTCATCTACTTTGAGAACAAGAAGGCGAGAATCCTATTTTTTATCTGTTTTCACTACAATTAACCATGGGCTTCTTAATATGATCCGGTAGTGCTCCTCTTGGATGCAATCACATACATATCCAAGGCAACCTCTATATCACACAGTATAAATCTTGAAATTTCAATGATACCCATACATTTAACCATGGTATTAATTGTCATTTTGGCTTGGTATGCACTTCCAAGCCTAACCTATGCATTGTTTTCTCTATAATTATACACATTTGTGCTCCACCATCCAGATGTACATTTGAAATTATTTTTCTTTTTACATATACATCTAATTAAGGTACAATATCATCACATGCATTTGCTCTTATAAGATTAATGTCCTTATTTTTAATCCTCTTAGTGCTCACTAGCTTGAACCATTCCCTCTTAGTTTTTCAAGGTCTTTTCAATAATTGTGTTCAAGTGATATTTGGTTTCTATGTAGATGTATCCTCAATAAGATCATAAGATTCAATGCCCTTACCTAGATAAAATTCTTCCATCGTAATCTTTATTCTTAGTCTTCTCTTTTTTTAATTGTCTCTCCTTCTACACCTCTTTCTTTATTTGTTTGTGTACCCAAGCATGAATCTTCATCTTGAGACCTGTCTCTATCTTGTATCCTTATCCTTTTGATTGACATAGTATCAACGGTCTCTTGTTTCTCAATTAGCTCCAAAATATTTATCGACCATTCTTCTCCTTTTGGTGGAACGTTCACTGGCTTCTGTTGTTCTTGTGCATATTGTGGTGCTCTCTTGATAAGGCACATATCATTTGGATTCCTACAAGGGTGATAAAAATTGTACATATCGTGACCACATTTGTTGTAGTTGTAGCATATGAATTCTTGTGCTTGTCATCGTTGTCTCTAATTATGTTCCCTTTGTGGCCTATTTTGTTGACTCTTTAATGGAATCAATGTCAATCACTCTAATTGTTGTGTGAGACTTTGCAATAGGTCTTGCTGGGAGTCTTCCCCTCTCTAAACATAGTTATTTTGTATACTTTATTGAGCTACAATTTTTATATGATTGACTTTCTCCTTTTCATATGTATAAGATGTGTGTTGAAACTTCCATTTTCTGCATTTTAACTTGGAAATTCTTAGTGTTTCATCAAAGGTGGTCGGAAAATGAGATTCCATCTTTTGTTCTATTGAGGGAAAAAGTCTCTTAATAAATGTATCTCTTTCTAAAAATTATTGTGCCAATTTATTTTCTCCTAAGCTCCTCTCCCACTTCTTCCACAAACTTTGAAACTTACCTTCATAATTAATAAAATCATGAAGAGAAGCTTGCCTTAATGATAGAAGTTGTTGCTACAATCCCTCTAGAGTGTTCTTCTTTTTGTATTGTTCCATGAAGGCAACTCATACTGCTACCCAACTATGTGTTACTTCTTGAGGTAAGCTTGCAAACCATATCCTTGCTTCTTCCTTGAGAACTAATGTAAATGCTCTTAGTTTTACATTACTTTAGTCTTTTCCCGATATGAGATAGCCCATTTACAAATATTCCGAGAACTCTGTTGCATCCTCCTTTAGCTTCCCATAAATTTGAGAAAAAATTGCAGCCATGCTTCCTTTCAAGTGATAGCTTCCTCAAAATAAGACGAAGACCCAAACATCAAAGCTGGTTGTGTAGCCCAAGAGTGGAAGAATAAATGGATCCTCTTAATTAAAGATTTATGCTAACCACTCTGCTCCAAAATATCAAGCAATCCATTGCTAAAAGTGCATTTTTTGACCATACGAGATATTGATGCAGATAAAAGGGCCTGGTTAATACGATTGATTAGGATGCATTAGAAGGTTTGGTTGAGTATGGTTATTGTTTTGAGCATTCATAAAGAGTTTACTTGATGGTTGCACCAAGTTATGAGAGGGGCATTAAGGCTCAATTCATAAATAGAGAATGGAATTGAATATTTGGGATACCAAGCTCCTATAAAATCATTCACATAAACGACACATATGCTATTACCAAGGAAAATATAATAAAGATTCTATACTCATGTGGATATGATGTTTGTCTTGTTTTATATATTACTTGGATATTTGAGCTTCTATTAGAAAAAAAATATGATATTTTGTTCTTAAAATGCATGCAATGGGTCCTCTCTATCAATATTTGACTTTGGGTCATGATACTTTTGAGTTTCAGTACCAAAAAAGAAGAAATATCCATAATCAAAAGGTTTCCTTTGTTGAAAATTCAAAAAGGTGTAGAATATGGGGCCTTTGAAAAGACTTTTGTTTCATTCTAAAGAGAGTGGAACAAGGTTTAAATACTTGACTCTTTTAATTTTTCCATCTCTTTTTGATATTTCTCTTCTATATTGACCATTTCTCTTTTACTCTAGGGATAGCTAGTTATATCTTGAAGGATGAAGCCCATTTGACTTCTATCTTTCATATTTTGTTTAAAGATATGCATAGCATATGGAAATGATAAATACCATATTACATTTATAGAATAAGATTATTGTTAGAGGAGTGATAAAAAATATAGCCCTCATACTTATTAGGAGAGGGCTAAGTATGAGAGCTATATTTTTTTTATACCTTCTCTAACAATAATTGGATTCTATACATACAATATGGTATTTAGTTTCTTTCTTTATGATGTAGATATCTATAAAATAAATATGAAAGATACAAGTTAAGTGGACCCCACCACTTAAGGTATGACTAACTCTCTTTACATTAAAAGAGCAATTGTCAATATGGAAGGAAAATATAAAAGAGAGATGAAAAATCTAAAATATTCAAGTATCTAAACCTTATCCCACTTTCTTTAGAATGAAACACAAGTTGTTTCAAAGGCCTCATAGCTCCACCATATCTTTTTGAATTTTCAACAAAGTAGACCTTTTTTTTATAGAAATTTCTTTTTTAGAGTGACTAGACCATGAAATGGGAAGATTCACAAATCAATTAGAGTGAGCGTGCAAAGAGCATGAAATGAGCCCTCAATTTGAACTTATGTGAATGTTTATTCCAGAAGCTTGTCCCATGTGTGTTGGAGCAAGACAATCACACAATTGATGATTACAAAAAGGATTGAAGAATGAAGATTGAAGAAAAGGATAAAGGATGAAGCATAAAGTGAAGTCAAGATTTAGAGAGAGAGATTATTTGTAGACACGATTAATCTTGTAAATAATTCATATACATCTTGTAATAGTGACGAATCCAGACATATACACCTAGATATACTTGTATATAAATGTGTCATTAGAGTGAGAGAAGAACATAGATGAATAGAGGATGAGTAGATGATGAATGCGTGAGTCTTAGTATGAGAATTATCTATCAAATGTATTTTTCAAGAGAGTAGAAGACATTTTTGAGAATTGGACCTCGATCTTTCTCCAGTTTCTCCTTCTGTGCTTAATCAATTGAAAATCCTTCTGTACGTATCTAAGTCCATAGGTGACACATCTATGATAAAGACTTGAGACCCTAATTATAATCATGCTGAGAGAATTGTGAGTAGGAACATTCATATGTGTGAAAGGTGATGAGAGACTTCTCAAATAGGCACAATCTCGATGGTCAAAGAATTGATCAAATCCTAGTGTAGAGTGTAACATTTTACACAAGTAAGCATTCAAAATCTAAGTTCGAAGGTAAGCCATATATTTCTAAAAGCATTTGATTAAACATATTGTAGATTGAGAGAACTAAGTGTTCAAATTGTATATTTGAAAGTCACCTATAGAGAAAGATTGTTTAAGTTTTGAAAGTTATTTTGAAGAACTTTCACTTGAAATAGTTGTAGAAGCAGTAGCAGAGTGTCTTGATAAAATTTCATAAAAGAATTTAATCATTCTATTATTGAATGAGTGAGTTTTATGAAGTAGACTTTCTTGAGTGAAGTTATGTCTCACAGAAGAATTAATTTTTCATATTTTTTTTAAGACTTCCAAAAATTGGTGAAAGTCTTGAGCTACGCTTGACATAAAGGTATTCTAAAATCATTCATAGCTTGTCTTTTGGATATTAATCATCTCCATTAGTGGTATCATAGTAGATTTTATCAAAATTGAAGGAAAGAAGTGTGAAGAGAGATGGTGGATGCAATATGAAGATGAGTTGGTGTTGCTACAATTGGCTTCTCATCAGCCAACTGAGACTTCAGAGTTGATTAGTAGACCGTTTGAGCTTCCTAAATCCACCAAAATAGAGCCAAGTACTTTGGAACATGTATCTCAAAAGTTTAACTCAAGACAGACTAGTTGTAAGATGACTAGCTCCCAGAACTTGCTATTTTTGTACATACACCTGCTCGAAAAAATGAACAGAGCTCTCAACCTGGTTGGAATTAGAATAAAGCATTTTGGACATAGCAAATAGACTTAGGTAGCTTGCTAATACAAGTTAAAAAACTTCAAATGATAAACTGAGCACTGAGAACCAGATTCATGAACATCAGGAACATGCCCGCCATTCTCGGGACCTTGCAGAGATAGACCGGTGAGCAGTAAAATGCAGATATCTCCTAAATTATTAATTCAATAACCATGAAAATTTATATAAAAAAATTATAGAGTGAGAGATATCCAACACATGTTAAAACTTTGAGAAAGGTTGAGTAGAACGCGAGATATGAGCTTCTGAAGTTACTGCTCTCAATGAGTATAACAGAGAACAAAATGGAGTAGAGAATGATGAATGTATAGATTCACATATGACTACAACCACATTGGCAATGACTATTTGCACAATGGAAGTAGAATGATGGAGCTATGGAGTGAGATCTTCAATCTCTACAAGGAGTAGAGAATGATGAATGTATAGATTCACATATGACTACAACCACATTGGCAATGACTATTTGCACAATGGAAGTAGAATGATGGAGCTATGGAGTGAGATCTTCAATCTCTACAAAATGGCATGAAGTAGTCACGTACAAGGCTTGCTGATCACCTCTTCCTTCTTGCTCTTTTTATAGCTATTCTTGGAGGGAGTTTTGAATTCGAATTCGAATGGATCCACCTAAAAGTGATCCCCAAAGTTAGGAATTATTCCCTCAGCTCACTAATTCATGGTTTTAGGTATTTAGAGCCACGAGTTTGCTTTTTACATCATGGATGAGGTAAGCCATTCTTTTTCTTTTTTTCTTTTTCACAACTACAAGAGATAAAATGTACTCTTTTACAAGAGGTGTTCACATGACTAAACATATGAACATAAATCAAATAATATCAAGCATGTAGGCTTGGGTAAAATGCACCAATAGCTCCCCCTCAAGTCTAACATGCTTTGCGTCCAAATATATCTTCAATTGTCCTTGATTTCCTGCAAGCCAATCATCAACTTGAATCTACTTAACTTTGTACCATCAAGAGCTTTAGTCATCATGTCTGCACATTGCATATCTGTAGAGACATAGGATAGTTGAATATTCTTGCTCATTAGCTTCCCCCTTACATAATGGTAGTGAACTTCAATATGCTTGGTTCTAGCATCGTATACCGGATTAGCGGCTAGATGTAGTGAGCTTGTGTTGTCACAAAAAATTTGAGGTGTTGAAGAATGAAGTCCAAGATCTGTGTACAGAGACTTTAACCACATGATTTATTGAGTTGCATTAGCCAAACCTCTATATTCGGCTTCAATAGAAGATAATGCCATAGTTGGTTGCTTCTTGGATGACCAAGGAATGATCTTTGAATGTGCAAATGATACATACCCGGATGTGCTTCTTCTATCATTTCTAGATCTAGCCCAATCTATAGCTAGCTCAATATCTGAAGTAAATGAATAAAACAAACCTTCATTCATGGTCCCCTTTAGGTACTTGAGCACTCTCTTGGCTGCTTCCATATGTGGTCTTCTCGGCTTATGCATAAACTGACTCAATATGCTAACACTATAGCATATATCCACCCTTGTGAGTGTTGCATAGTTCAAACTTCCAACCAAGCTTTGATAGCTTGTGATGTCTTCAATTGTCTCTTCTTCATAAGCACTAAGCTTATGATTTTGCTCCATAGGTGTACCTGCACACTTGGAATTTTCCATATTGAACTTGACGAGCATGTCATGCACATACTTCCTTTGTGTTATGTATATACCTGAATCTGTGTAGATTAACTCCAATCCAAGAAAATAAGTGAGTGGTCCGAGGTCACTTATTTTGAACTCCTCCTTTATTTGATTCTTTACCTATTTGATTCCTTCAAGATCATTGTCTGTGATAATAATATCATCAACATACACACATAAATAGATCACTTCAGATCCAATCCTCTTTATGAACAAAGAGGTATCCGCCTTGCTAGCTTTGAATCCTTGGTCCTGCAAATAAGTCACCAATTTGAAATTCCAAGCTCTTGGAGCTTGCTTCAACCCATACAAGGCTTGCTTTAACTTGCATACATAGCTGGGATGATGTACGTCCTCATATGCCATATACACTTCCTCTCAAATCCATCCATTCAAGAACGCATTCTTTACATCAAGTTGATAGAGCTTCCAATTTCTAGATGCAGCAAGACTAATGAGAACCCTAATTGTAGGCATTTTTGCAACAGGAGAGAAATTATCCTCACAATCAATACCATGGCTTTGAGCAAAACCTTTAGCAACTAACCTTGCTTTGTGTCTATTTATACTTCCATCTCGATTCCTCTTGATTTTGTATATCCATCGAGATCCAATTACCTTCATAGATGGCTTGTTAGGTACAAGCTCCCAAGTTTCATTCTCCTTCAAGGCTTCCATTTCTTCATCCATTGCATCTCTCCAAGCTTTCTTGCTTTGTGCTTCTTCAAATGTGGTAGGTTCTTCATTAGTTGAATCCTTTGCAATGTAGATTGAGTGCTTAGTGACCAAAGAACTATCATAACCAAACCTCTCTGGTTTCTTCTTCTCCCGTAAAGACCTTCTAAGTGGTTGTTGTGAGCTCTTAGGTCCATATGTAGCATCTTGCATCTTTGCTTTCCCTTTGTTCTTCCATAGCTTTAGTCTTTCCAAGTCTTCTAGGTCAATCTTCGAATCACTTTCTTCAATTTTCTTTGGCTCCTTTGGTTGAAGTGATGGAAAATCTTCATCCAAGTCATAAGGCATCTTCACTTTCCTGTCATCATCAAATGATGATTTTTTTCATAAAAAATTACATCTCTACTCACAGAAGATCCTTTACTGGTTGGATTGTACAATCTATATCCTTTTTGGTTTTGATCATAACCAATAAATATGCACTTCTCTACCTTGGGATCCAATTTCCCTCTTACTTGAGAAGGAATGTAAGCATAAGCTAAGCATCCAAAGATTTTACAATGCTCTAGACTAGGTCTTCTTCCATTCCACACTTCATATGGAGTGGTTCCATCTAGTGACTTAGATGGAAGTCTATTTATGAGATATGTGGTTGTAGACATAGCCTTTGCCCATAGGTAGTTTGGCAATCCCTTTTCATTGAGCATGGACCTTGCAGCTTTAACTATAGCTCTATTTCTCCTCTCTGCTACACCATTGAGTTCGGGTGTATACCTTGTAGTGACTTCCATTTTAATGCCTCTTTCATGCAAGAAGGCATCAAATTCAGAAGACAAGTATTCTCCTCCACCATTTGATCTAAGTCTTTTCAAAGTCCTACTTGTTTGGTTTTCAACAAGAGCAATATAGTTCTTAAAGCAATTAAAAACTTCATCCTTCAGTTGTGCTTCATGAAAAACAAAATGGTCCACTTGCTACAATCATCTATGAAAGACACATAATATCTTGAGCTTGATATAGATGGCTCCTTATTTGGACCCCACACATCCATGTGCACTAGATCCAAAGGATTTTGATACACATATCCCTTCTTATTGGAAGGTTGTCTATGAGCCTTGCAAAGTTGACAAGCTTCACACTTATAAATCATGTGTTGCCTTGTGATATTAGGCAAAGCAAGTACACTTTGGTCCCTGCAATTTTTTTTGAGTGTCCTCTCACTAATGTAAGCAAGCCTTTTGTGCCATATCTCCAACTCTGTGAGAGTTTGAGATCAATAGCTAAACAAAGCTATGTTCTTTGTATCTTCCACTTCAAAAGTGAAAAGCCTTCCTGTCTTTTCTCCTTTGGTAATCCTTCTAAAGCCTAGCCTTGGCTCTTCAACGTATGCTCCAAATTTATTGAATCTAACTTGTGTTAGCCGTTGAGGCTACAGACTCTGATTTCGGACTCCGAATACTTTAGAATGTTGGGCGTCCCCGACTCTCTACTCTTCCGTGTGCAGGTTAGCTGGTTGATCTGATCACTTCTACCGTGATAATTAATAGTAAATTAACTCTTAGCCACGTGGGTTCTTGGGAGTGGTAGGGGTCTGTTAGACAGAGGCCCTGTACTATTTTCCCAGCTTCTTACACAAGCATAAATGCTCTCTCGTGTCTTAGCTCAGTACTCAACTCTGAACAACCGATAACTGTTCGGTGTACTGGACTTAGAACTTCCGAACTGATCCTGCTATAGCTATCTGAGCAGTAGTCCGATTACTTGTATCCAATAGAATAATATACTTCCGTAAATGAAGATCACCTAATACGCACTTCTTCAGAACAGACAGGTATACCAAACAGACATCTATACCCTGAAGTTATGCAAACTCACCGTATGCCCAACTCAAGCAACAAATCGTCTAACAACAACCGACTAGTCGCAAGTTTAACAGTGTCCTACTCGCACCTCGACCATTACAGATACTAGTCTTCCTGTGATCGGAATCAACAGTGAACGCAGACTACTATATCAAACTTGGTCACTTATAGAAAATGTTAACACGCAAACAGTTCGGGGTTGCTTTTCACATTCCCTTGTTCATCAGAAAGACTGACAAACAACACACTGCAACTTAATAACACTCAGAGACACACTCAACCATTACCGAACAGATTCGTAACACAAGACTACCCATTCGTAACTCTGCACTACAGTGCAAATAAACGACTAGACGGAGCACAGAACAGAGCAGAACAGAGTAGAGTTCAATCTTCTCAACAACATACAAACTTCAAACAGTACGCTTACAATTCCCCAAACGGGCCCTCGACCACTCTTTTCTCATTGCCTTATATAGAAGATTTTTTTACAAGGGTGCGTGAATCTTTAGTTACCTGCGCGTTTCCCGAAAGGTTCTTTTACATTTAAGACGCCTGTCCTAGTACATTTGTCCTTGTTCGGCGGCTGTCTAACACTGGCACGCACGGTGGACTCGAACCCGCAGGTTCCTATGGTTCTGCTACGAGACCTTCTAAATACATGCTTCGGGCGAGCCTAAATGTTCGGGTAATTTTCTTTTTAATGGTTTCTATCATCTGAACTAGAGTAGTCGGTTCTAATAACTGAGCGTCCGTTCTAACGGAGCTAAGAGCTATGGCTTGGGTTAACAAAATTTTGGCCTGGTTCTGTAAGAAGGCCTCTTGTAAATAAAATTCATTGGATAATGCAGCGTCCCGGGCTGTCTTTATTTCGGTGACTTTCTTCTGCATATCCGTGACTCGTTCCTTCTGATTTCGCAATTGGTTATCTAGTCGCTCGAGTTGCTGGTTCTGAAATTCGATCGTTTTGTAGTAGGCATCCCATTCTCTACGAGCATTTGCTAGATCTTTTTGGTATTTGGCTTCCCTGGTTAATTGGCGTCTCAGCATATTGTTTGACTCGTCCGAGCAGTCCTGAGCTCTTCGGAGCTCGTCTTCAACTTGTTTTGCTTCTCGCTGCTGTTCCTAATTCTTCTGGGTTATCTCCTGCAATTGTGCTTTCATTTCTACGACCAATTCTTGGAGGGATGTGCTGATGTCTTCCTTTTCTTGTAGTGCGGTCTTCAGTTTCCTGATTTCTTCTTGGGCTGCGTTCAAGAGTTGGTCTTTGGAGGCAAGTTTCTCCAATGCGTCATTTTGTTGTTGTATCAGGCCCTGTTGTGCCGAAACTTGTCCTTGGAGATCTGCTAATTGTGTCTGTAATTGATGATTCTCTGCTTTTACGGCATCGATTTCTTCTTGGAGAGGGATGATGTCGGCTTCCATTAGGTCGACTTTGTGCTGCAAGTCTTGACGAATTGTGTTCGTGACTTCACTCAGCTGTACCGGAAGTTGTTGTGAAAGGGTAATGAGCATTTGGCCCATGGCGACCAGTTCGGAAAAGACCGGAACGGCGGGAAGGAGAAGGGGGTGTTGCGGGTGCGCAGAGGTTTGGGTTTGGATTTGGGGGGATGTTGGGGGCGAGTAGTTGAGAGAGGAAGAAGAGGATTCAGAAATGGGTGGGGGGGAGAGTTGACTGGTCGAGATTGAGGACCAGGGGATGCAGTGTGAGTTCCCTAATGGACGGGTTGGTGTTCACCTGTAGTATGGGCGGTGGTGGATTCGACGGCCTTCAGTAGGGTGTCGAGTGCGCTGTCGGCCACTTGCTGTTCGTCTTCTCATCCTTCTGATGCTTCTTCGGTTGAGACTGGTTCTGTTTCTGTGTGATTCTGCTGGTCGTGGTGGTCGGCCGATGATTCGTTGTGTATGGAAGTGGCTGTGTCGTGGAAGGTCTCTTCTTGTTCTTCATTTCCGGTGTCCTGATCCTTTCCGGCGGATCCTTGTGCTTCGCTTTCTGAGGAGCTGATCCGGATTCTCTTATTGCAGAAGAGTTGGTTGATCTCCTCATCCTCTTCTTCATCGTCGTCGAGTGGTTGGACTGATTCTTCGTACCTAAGTACGGGACCTCGGGGTGGGGGTTGTGCGGCAAGAATGGCTGGAAAAAGGAAGGATAGGATATGGGGGAGGCAAGAGTGTGGGGTGTTTCCTTTGTTTGTCTGCTTTACTATAGCTACGCACTCTTTGTGGATTCTCTGAAAAAAGTAGGAGGCAAAATTGACTGGTTCTCGGGCAGCTAAATCTAGGGCGGAATAAAATGGGCGTGAGATGCCGTAGGTGCGCTTTTGAAGATTGATTATGGCGACTAAGAATTGCAGGGCGGATCGTTCGGGTTCAGGACGGCAGAGAATAGCGTACTCGTTGGAGGAAGAGCGGGGGAATAGTTCGGCCATGCGGGCGAGGGGGATACTGGGGCCATTTTCTCGGCCTTGCTGGGAGAGGCGGAAGGCTTCAGAGAATGCTTAGAAGGTGATAACGGTTCGCGAAGGTAGCGAAGGGAAAACCCATTGGCGTTCGGTGGCGGGGGACTGGGCAATGGCAGAGATGATTTGCACGAAGAAGGGATGGGCTTCCACTGAGTGCTAGGGCAACTCAGCGAAGTTGGCCAACCCTCTGCAATGCAGGTATTCACCTACCTCGGTAGGGATACCATCGCTGAAGGCAGCGTAGTTTGCTAGCGCTTCCATGGCGTTTGCTGATACAGAATACAAGCACGGAGACAGAACACAAGAGTTACACAGAATACTAACGCAAAACACAATAGCTATTTTTGGTGCTGCCGAAGGGGTTAAGTAGGAACGTCACAGTGGGGAGGGAAAGGATGGGGGGTATCATTGTGCGGTGCAGGAATGATACGGTTTGCATGCTGGCATGCGTGCTTGAGTGACTGGCAAGGGGGCGGCTGGTAACATAAAGATTTTTTAAAACGCAGCTATTTATAAAAAGGGAGAAAGAAAAAAAAGAAAAAGATTAAACAAAACGCGGTCCACCGCCGAAAAATTTAATGCGGGCTAGTGGCGTGATGATATGGCCGCAGCTTCGACCCATTGATTCCTTTTGGGAGTGGATTTCCGGTCAACGTAGTCAACCAAAAAGTCACCGGACTGACTTGTTCTGAGATTTTGAAAGGGCCCAACCATCGTAGTTTGAACTTTCCTGCTGCTCTATCCGACTTTGCATTGTAGAAGAGTACGAACTGACCTACCGAAAAGATTGGAGTTTTCAAATATCGATCATGTGTCTTGGCTTGCCTTAGTTGTACTTCGCGGATGGTTAAAACGCTGAGCCATCGGTGCTCATCAAGTTCTCTGAGTGCGTCCATTCGTGCTGTCAGCGAATCTTCCGGTAGCATCTTCTGAGTGATTGCTACACGCAGACTTGGGATGACTACTTCCATGGGTGCTATTGCTTCTAAGCCATAAGCTAGTTTGAAAGGTGTCAAGCCTGTTGTTACCTTATATGTAGTTCGGTATGCCCATAATACTGCAGATAGTAGTTGATCCCATCTTTCCGGTGCTTCCATGATCAATTTTTGAAGGATATTCAATAGTGATTTGTTTGTACTTTCAGCCAAACCATTGGCACAAGGGTAATACGGAGAGCTGAGTTTGTGTGTCACCTGGAAGGATTGGGTGAGTACCTTCATTAATTGATTTACAAAGTGAGTACCTTGATCTGTCACCAATTCGAGTGGTAACCCAAATCGTGGGAAGACATCATTTAGCAGACATTTTGCTACTGCAACCGCTGTAGCAAACCGTAAAGCCCAAGCTTCTACCCATCTCGTTGCGTAGTCTGTACAGGTTAGTATGTATCTGTTATTACTGAAGACTGCTGGAGGTATGATTGGACCGATAAAATCTAATCCCCATTTCTGAAATGGTTCGAGTGGCATAATAGGCTGCAAGGGAAAGAAGTGTCGTTGCAGTGGTTGTCCAGACCTTTGACAGTTATCACAGTGTTTGACAAATTGGGCCACATCTCTGTACATAGTTGGCCACTAGAGACCTCCTTGCAGAATTTTCCGGTGAGTCAAATCTGTGGCAAAGTGACCACCAGTAGCGGTCGAGTGAGCCATCGTGATGAATGAGTTAATTTCATGCGGAGGGACACAGCGAAGTAGGATTCCGGTGTGATGTACATAATATAGTTCTCCAGCAACTAACCGGAATCGGCGGCTAAAGACTGCAATTTTCCTTCGGACTGCCTTGGCTGTCTGGGATGGAAAGCATCCTTCGGTGAGAAAAGTTAGAATCTGATCATAATATGTAGGTGGTGCTTGTAATTCGGCAGTCTCATCGGTTAGTGGCTCAGAACTATAGATCGCTGGAGTCGTGTCATCTATGCCTATCGAAGCTTCACTAGAATCTAGAGGAGATAAGAAATCTGCTAAGGCATGTGCATTTCCGAGTCGGTGGATGACTTCATAATTGAATTCCTGCAAGAGCAGCACCCATCGTGCTAATCGTCCACCTAAATGCTGCTGTCTTACTAGATAGACGAGGGCAGCATGATCCACATGGAAGGTGAATTTCCGGCCTAGTAGATAATGTCTGAACTTTTTGATCAAGTAAATCAATCCTAGACATTCTCTTTCGGTGGTAGAATAGTTCTTTTTCTGCAGGTGCAAGCCTTCTGCTGGCATAATAAACGGGGCGAAACCACTTATTTGTTTGCTGCATCAGAACATTGCCAATCGCAATATCTGAAGCGTCGACAAAAACATGGAACGGATTGTCCCAGTCCGGTGGTTGTAAGATTGGTGCCTTCGTCAATAAATACTTGAGTCGATCAAATGTAGTTTGGCATTCTTGAGTCCATTCGAACTGTCGGGGAGTTTTGGTGATTAGTCTGTTTAGTGGTACAGCCAGATGAGCAAGCCACCGTAAGTGTCTGCCATGCCACCGTACTTGATCCATGAATCGCATTACTTCTTTTGGAGTAGCAGGTACTGAGGCTTCTAAAATTTCCGAAATCTTATATGGGTCTACTCGGATACCTTGGGTAGATACAATATGACCAAGTAGTTTGCCACACGAAACCGCAAACACAGATTTGTTTGGGTTAAGACAGAGTCTGTACTCTCGGCACTTTTGAAAACAGCATCGTAGATGAAGCAAATGTGCGGTCATCTTCCCAAAAATCGAGAAGTCATCAAGGTATACTTGCATAAATGAAGTGAGATAAGGAGAGAAAATCTACTGCATGCATCGCTGAAATGTACTTGGTGCATTTCTCAATCCAAACCACATTACGGTGCAAGCAAAAACACCCCAATTGGTAATGAAGGCAGTTTTTGGTATATCTTCTTCAGCCATTCTAACCTGATTGTAACCACTGTATCCATCTAAAAATGAATACATTTCATGACCTGCTACCCTATCGAGCATTATATCCAAGAAGGGGATCGGGAAAGGGTCTGGTATTGTTGCTGCATTTAATTTCCGGTAATCCACGCAGATTCGCAGTTGCTTATTTTTCTTTGGCACAATCACAATTGGTGAGATCCATTCAGCATGTTCCACTGGTACGATGAATCCGACCTTTAATAATCTATCAAGTTCGGCTTTTACTTGTGATGCATAATTGGGATTCATCCGGTAGCTGGGCTGCTTATTCGGTTTAGCTTCAGGCTTCAACATGACTCTGTGCTGATAAATGCGCGGATCTAATCCCTTCATATCTTTGTAATCCCATGCAAAGACATTTGAGAATTCGCGAAGAAGTCGAATCAAGTCAGTTTTAAATGATTCCCGTAAGTTTTGCCTTATCTTTACAGGTCGCGGATGATCTTCATCTCCTAGATTGTACGTGGTCAACTGGTCTTCGGGGACATAAAACTGTTGCGGTTTCTCTGTATCGTTTGTTGACTTGAACAACGATTGTAATTCATCGTCATGTGTTGGGACAGTATCTTCCTGCTTAGCTTTTTCGGTGATAGGTACTATTGTGCAAACTGAAGTGTTCCAGTTATCTATAATGGACTGTAGATCAACAGTCCCTAAAGACATTAAATCAGTGTTATTCTTCAGAAATTCCTCTTCTTCATCATCCGATAGTCCATCTAACATGTGGACTGGTTCAGCAAAATATGGTCTAGCGTGAAGTTCCCAAGGTTGTATAGCATCTAATTTTACCACATATCTACGGTTGGCATCTTTGAACGTAAGCTCTTGTGCAGACCAGTCCTGTATTACCTTCGCATGCTTCAGCCAAGGTCGGCCGAACAGAAGGTTGTAATCCAAAGTGGATTCCGGCAGATCTAGTATAACAAAGTTCATTTTGAAGATCGTGCCTTGTAAAGTAATGGGTACATTCCGCACAAGTCCTACGGGATGGACTCTAGATTGATCTGCCATTCTGACAAAAAATTGAACTGGTTCGATTTCAGCCCATCCTAACCTTTTGCATAAGGCTGTAGTCGCAATGTTAACACCAGAGCCTCCATCAATCAATACCTGCATAATTTTATGATTCTTATACCATACTGTAATCAAGGGAACTGAATGGTCAATCGTAGAATCATGTTCTGGTTGCACTGCTGCTGTTGTCGGAATACAAGAAGGCACCGGATTGAACTGTTGCTGGAACTGTTGTCGAATCCCAGGTACTAATGCCAGAAGTTGGCCTAGAGGCAGGGTGATAGATGCCTTGGATAAAATTTCCCAGGCCTGTTGAGATTGGTTGTCCTGCTCCTTTGAACTTAAGGTCTCCACTGATGCAGACGAATCTGCTGTTATGTCTACTGCTGATGATGGCTCCGCTGCTGCTTCCTTTTGTTGTGTTCCTTCCTTTGTCGACAAAGCCTGAGTCATCGGAATAGGTTCTGGGAACACTGGTGGTTCTGTTGCGGTCCAGTGACTAGCCTTGTCATACATCCTATGTTGTTCTCGTATCCCAGGTTCGAATATTTCTGCTGCCGACTGCAATTGTTTACCGGATCGGGTCTGGACTGTAGCAGTCTGTGTTTCTACTGGTGTGATTTGTACCATGTTGGCCATTGGGTTTTGTCGTTCCTTCTTCCTTTGATCATACTCAGCTGCATCTTTGCAAAATCTTCTAATGTGTCGGAATTCACCACAAAAATGACAGTGTGGTGGTGGTAAATTGGGATTTTCCGGTGGTGGTCCGTTCTGCCAGCGGTTTGCATTATAATTGTTGTTCCTCTGTCCTCGGTAGTCCGGATATCCTTGTGGTTTATTGTTTCTCAGTTGCGGAGGTACATAGTGATTCGTTGGCTGTCCATGTTCTTGAATAACCACATTGACCGTTGCTGTTCCCTGTACTCTGGTGTTGTAGACACAGTTTCCGATGGTGTGTCCGGCAGTGTTGCAGATAGCGCAAAACGTTTGATTTAGTGCACAATTGGCACTAATATGACCTGAATTTTTGCACGTGACGCAGTATACTTGTCTGGTTATATCTTCAGCCATATTTCTGTTTGTTTTTAACCACTCCAGATCTTCTGTAAATCCACCGACTTTGGATTCCAATTGCAGAGCCATGGCAATGACTGCATCCAGCATCATAGCTCCGACACATCTTATGATCATGATCTATTTTAGTTGTGGGGTTAAGCCATTGATGAACCACTGAGTGATGGCATCATCAGGTAAGTTAGCGTGGGCCTGTGGTATCTATCGTAAGTGTGTTCTAAAGAGTGTAGCATACTCCTAGACAGTCTGATTTTCCTTCTGTCGGTTGTTTTGTAAATAATCAAAGATTTCGGCGGGATTCTTCTTTAGCCTAAATCGTTGCAGAAAAGCGTCTCGTACTACGTCATAGGTACCAAAATGATTAATATCATATTCTGTAAGCCATCTAGCTGCTTCATTGACCAGTGTAGATTGAAAAACAATGGCCTTATAGGCCTACTCCGGTGGATGGTTAAGAACTGCATAACTTATTTCGAAAGTACATATGTGAGCGTCCGGATCATCTCCTGGGAATCCACCGAATTTCGTGTATGTTATTCCTGTTGGAGGCGGCCTTGGCTGACATAACTGTTGTTGCTGTTGTTGTCCGTTCATTGTGAGTATATTAGGCCCTCCTTCTGTATCTTGAAGTTGATTAGATGAACTATCGGAACTTGTATCGCCGGATGGTGTGCCTTCCGGTGTGCTGTTTTTACTTAGAATGCGTCGGATTTCTGCTTCGAACAGTTTTCCTTCCTTCTGGATATCCAAGCACGCTGGTTGGGCTGAGGATTCCGCAAAAAATGCTAAGTCTTGGCCGACAGTTGGTGATTCTATCACCGGAATATCACCGGAATGAACCAAAATTGTGCCAGAATGCAGTGTTTTTCCGCTTTTACCTATCTCTTTTCCTAGAGTGTTTCTGATCGTGGATAATTCTGAATCTTTATCCAAGATTGTTAAACTGGTTTCCAACGGCATCTTGGTAGATTCTGGAATTACTATATCTTCGATAGGCTGGGTCAAAGTATCACCAGAATGTACCAAAGGCGTTGATCGTTCCACCGGAATATGACCGTAATTAATTCTAACATCCTTAACTTGCTTGACCACTGGGTCAGACCGCGTTATACCTTCTTCTCCTAGGGTTGTTTTTAGCACTTTACGTGCTCCAGCCTTATGGTTCTTAGGATACGTTTCGCCAGACCGAGTAACCGGCATGTATCATTGCGCAGTAACACTATCTGAGCAGTTTGCAACAATCTGGCTCTCTTGCTATTGTTAGTCAATCGAACGATAAACGTGATGTTTGATTCTGACAAACAGTTGGCACTCTAATTCCACTTTCTCACAAATAACTAGCAGTCTGATGCCACTTTCCCACAGACGGTGCCAAATGTTAGCCGTTGAGGCTACAGACTCTGATTTCGGACTCCGAATACTTTAGAATGTTGGGCGTCCATGACTCTCTACTCTTTCATGTGTAGGTTAGCTGGTTGATCTGATCACTTCTACCGTGATAATTAACAGTAAATTAACTCTTAGCCACGTGGGTTCTTGGGAGTGGTAGGGGTCTGTTAGACAGAGGCCCTGTACTATTTTCCCAGCTTCTTACACAAGCATAAATGCTCTCTCATGTCTTAGCTCAGTACTCAACTCTGAACAACTGATAACTGTTTGGTGTACTGGACTTAGAACTTCCGAACTGATCTTGCTATAGCTATCTGAGCAGTAGTCCGGTTACTTGTATCCAATAGAATAATATACTTCCGTAAACGAAGACCACCTAATATGCACTTCTTCAGAACAGACAGGTATACCAAACAGACATCTATACCCTGAAGTTATGCAAACTCACCGTATGCCCAACTCGAGCAATAAATCGTCTAACAACAACCGACTAGTCGCAAGTTTAACAGTGTCCTACTCACACCTCGACCATTACAGATACATGTCTTCCTGTGATCGGAATCAACAGTGAACGCAGACTACTGTATCGAACTTGGTCACTTACAGAAAATGTTAACACGCAAACAGTTCGGGGTTGCTTTTCACATTCCCTTGTTCATCAGAAAGACTGACAAACAACACACTCCAACTTAATAACACTCAGAGACACACTCAACCATTACCGAACAGATTCGTAACACAAGAGTACCCATTCGTAACTCTGCACTACAGTGCAAATAAACGATTAGACGGAGCACAGAACAGAGCAGAACAGAGTAGAGTTCAATCTTCTCAACGACATACAAACTTCAAACAGTACGCTTACAATTCCCCAAACGGGCCCTTGACCACTCTTTTCTCATTGCCTTATATAGAAGATTTTTTTACAAGGGTGCGTGAATCTTTAGTTACCTACGCGTTTCCCGAAAGGTTCTTTTACATTTAAGATGCCTGTCCTAGTACATTTGTCCTTGTTCGGCGGCCGTCTAACACTTGCAATTCTTTTTCAACAATTTGTCCAACACTTATTAAATTTTTGGTAATTGTAGGGACATACAAGACTTTGCTTAAGAGGTACATATTCCCATCTGATGTCTTCACATTACCTGTCTTCCCCTCTAAGTGCTTTGTATGATCTCCTATTTGCACTTCATGTTTGTTATGAGGATCTTCCAAATTAGAAAGTAAAGCCACATTTCTTGCTACATGGTTTGAGCATCCTAAATCAATGTAAAAGATGTGATCATCATACTTACCATTCTTCACTCATAGGTTCATAATCAATAATGAATCTTCTTGACTTTGGTCCTCTGCATAGTTATTGTAATCTCTTCTTCCTCTATGGCCACTTTGATAGTTGTTGTTGTAATAGTTGTTGTTGTTGTATCCTCTATTGTGTTTGCCTCTATTTGATCCATAGCCACCTCTATTGGATCCTCTTCCTCTCGAGTTCCTCGGATTCCTAAAACATTCTTCAATAGTATGATTAAATAAGCCACATATAATGCAAGGATGAGATGATTGGAATCTCCCATTTCCTTGCTTTCCACCTCTACCTCGTCCTCTCGATCTTCCTCTACCTACAAAGTTTGCTTGGAAAGAGCTACCTTCATCCTATTATTTGACTTGTCCTTGACCTTAGCTTTATTAGAATATAAGGCAAAAGTTTGATTACCTCTTGAGGACTCACCACCTTTGCTAATCTTTGCTTCATGAGTGAAGAGTTGGCCCATGAGTGTGTTGAGGTCAGGTACATGCATATCCATGTACAAATCCATGGTTGTTGTGAATGAATCCCACTTGTCATCTGCTTAGATTCCATTTATGATTTGTCTAATTATTTGCTCCTCTTCAATTACCTCTCCAATGCTTCCAAGTTGGTCGAAAATCTTCTTCATCTTTGTGACATAATCAGTCACACTTTGTTGCAAGCTTTTCTTCATTGTTGTGAACTCCATCCACAATTGGTTCTTCTCGAGTGTTGGAGGAGAAGAAAGAAGCAAGTGCATTCCAGGTTTCTCTTGATGTCTTGCATCCCTTGACATGAGGTAAAAGAAAATCAGAGATTGACTTTAGAATATACGATCTTGCAAGTGCATCCTTCGAACACCAATTTGAAAGTCTTTCCACTTCTTCATGTGATGATTGCCCTTTGTTCCTCATGGTTGGCATTGCTTCATCTCCAGATATGAATCCATATAGATTCCTCCCTTGAAGGTAAGCCTCCATCCTTAGAGACCATGCTCGGTATTTTTCTCGATCCAATTTGTCAATTGTTTATGGAAATCCATCTCCCATGTTGCTTGATTATGCTCTGATACCACTGTGAAGAGAGATGGTGAATGCATTCCGAAGATGAGTTGGTGCTGCTACAACGAGCTTCACACCAGCCAACTGAGACTTCAAACTTGATTAGTAGACCCTTTGAGCTTCCTAAATCCACCAAAATATCAGCCAAGTACTTTGGAACATGTATCTCAAAAGTTTAACTCAAGACAGACTAGTTGCAAGATGACTAGCTCCCAAAACTTGTTATTTTTGTACATATACCTGCTAGAAAAAATGAACAGTGCTCTCAACCTCGTATGAACTAGAAAAAGTCCTTTCGGACATAGCAACTAGACTTAGGTAGCTTGCTAGTCCAAGTTAAAACATTTCAAATGATAAACTAAGCAATGAGAACCAGATTCATGAACATAAAAAACATGCCCGTCATTCTTGGGACTCTGCAAAGATAGACCAGTGAGCAATAAAATGCAGATATATCCCAAACTATTAATCCAATGACCATCAAAAGTTTTATGCAGAAACTAGAGAGAGAGAAATCCAATGCACATTAAGATTCTACAAAATGTTGAGCAGAACTTGAGATATGAGCTTCTGAAGTTACTGCTCTGAGTGAGTATAGCAGAGAACAAAACAAAGAACTAGAGAATGATAAATGTATAGATTCACATATGATTACAACCACACTGGCAATGAATATTTTCACAATGGGAGTAGAATGATAGATATATGGAGTAAGCTCTTCAATCTCGACAAAATGACATGAAGTGGTCACATACAAGGCTTGTTGATCGCCTCTTCCTTCTTGCTTTTTTTATAGCTATTCTTGGAGGGAGTTTTGAATTCAAATTCAAATGGATCCACATAAAAGTGATCCCCAAAGTTAGGAAATATTCCCTCAAGTCACTAATTCGTGGTTTTAGGTAGTTACAACCACGAGTTTTCTTTTTACATCATGGATGAGGTAAACCATTCTTTTTCTTTTTTCTTTTTCACAATTACAAGAGATAAAATGTACTCTTTTACAAGAGGTGTTCACATGACTACACATATGAACATAAATAAAATAATATTAAGCATGTAGGTTTGGGTAAAATGCACCAACAAGAAGGACCCCGACTATTGCAAACATACAAAAATTGACATTTGAATATTCAAACGGATAAAGTTTGAAGGAAAGGTTAAAGGAAGACACACAATTGCAATCAAAAGGATTAGAAGGAGTAAACTTTGAAGAAAAGATACATTCATTACTCATAAGGTTGAAGATTTGATGGTACAGGTGAATAAAGAATGGGAGATAACCTTCAAATTGAGAAATTGGATAGAGAAATCTATCTAGCTTCATGCATGAAGATGGAAGCTCATCTTATGAGTGAAGATCTGATGGGATACAACATAAAAGAAGATGAAAAGCCAAATTTCAAAGATCCTCATGTTCCAACTAGGGAGGAGCTTGCCGATTTGAAGGTTTGGATGAAGAAGGATGCTCAAGTAAGGAGCATTATCTATGTGGCAGTGAATGCTTACTTGCTTCCTCATATCAAAGGGCTTGAAAGTGAAAATGATATATGGAATGCTTTGGAGGAGCATTTCCAGAATACAACCAAGTCAAGGAAGGCATCACTATGGGCAGAATTCACCACATTCAAGAACAAGGCCTCACAATCAATCTCTGATTTTGAAAAAGGTGAAAGACATTGCTGATTCTTTAGGTGCAGTTGATGAAGAAATTGAAGAGGATAAATTTGTAAGATAAATTGTTACAGGTTTAAGAGGAGATGAGAAGTGGAAGCCTTTCATATTATCAACAAAATTTTCATTGGATCATTTTACTCTTGATTTGAATGAATTAATATGTCATATGGTAACCTTTGAGCTTGATATCAAAGGGGATATTGATAAGAGTGCAGGCCAAGCAAGTGAAGAGATGGATTATATTTGATGAAGATGACGTGATGCTACATAATCTTTGCACTACACCACCCAAATGAACTCTAGAGATATATGGTAGGCCCTTTTAGCTTTCCAAAGCATGTATTAGACACCCTATGTACCTTCAAAGATCACTCTCAAAAAGATGAATCAAAAGAGATAGGTTTGACTACTAGTCATCATGAAGAAACTTTCTGTTTTTGTAATATATGCTTCAATATTTCACTTACTACTCATTCTTTGATTAAAATTGACTAGGGATAGTTTAGAGAAATCTAATTAGGAAGCAAAGAAACCTATTGGGAGTTATCTCATAAAAAATGATTGACCATAATGGGAGAAATTAATTTAGCAAGTCAGATATGTACTTTGGAGTTTTTAGGAAGCTTAAGATGCAAATACACAAGTGACTTGTAATGAATGTTTTTCACAACTGAGAAATCCAAATTCAATGAAACTGTGGGATATTATAGTAAGCTAACATTTTCAAGTTAAATCACTAAAAATAATGCACCATGCTTAGAGAAATCATCTCTCCAATCTGACTAAAAAATTGAGATGTATAACAATGAACAATACACTCACATAGGCATGAAGATACGGTAAAAAATGATCATGAAATTAAATGTATATTTAATGGAAATTGCAACAAACATACTCGTAATGTTTTTGCCTTTAGATCACACATTGATATGGCAAGAAGCTCTGCTAAAAATGGAGACATTTTTTGCGACCAAAAAGTCATGCATACATAGTGGATGTTGGAGCCAAGATTTGAATTTGAAATCTTGCTCACCTAAATCAATTCCCCTATATTTTAGTGATTGACTCTCCAACTAATTCGATCACGAATTCATGGAGTTCTTTTCCTACTCATCAAGTGGATTCAACCACTTTTGATTCCTTGACTTTTACATCGGGTTAATACTCAAGGAGTTACAAGGGTGAGTTCATAAGTGAACTTCTCATATCTTAAATATTGGCTTCAAGTACAACATAAGCTTCTATGAAATCTGAAGACTCAAGCCAATACTTAGACTTATCATGTACTTGATCCAATAGCTCCCCGTCAAGTCAAGTAAGCTTGAGTTCTTTAATCACCCAAGATTACATGCAAACCAATCATACCTTTGAATTTACTGAGTTTTGTTCCATCTAATGCCTTGGTTAGAATGTCTCCACATTGTTGATGAGTTGAGACATATGAAAGCTGAATTTTCTTGCTGACAATCTTCTCTCTTACATAGTGATAATGTACTTCAATATGTTTAGTCCTTGCATGGAAATTTGGATTGGCAGCCAGGTGAATGGAACTCATGTTGTCACAAAAAATACGTGGAGTTCTAATTTCCAATCCTAGATGTGTAAATAGTGTATTGATCCACATTGCTTCTTGAGTAGCTATAGAAAGACCTGTGTATTCCGGTTCTATAGAAGAGAGAGAAATTGTGGGTTTCTTCTTAGAGGACCATGAGACAAGTTTTGATCCTACAAAAGTGAGGTATCCTGAGGTGCTCCTTCTGTCTTGCTTGGAGCCAGCCCAATCTACATCAGAGAATAACTTTAGACTTAAGTCAGTTACATAAGGGTAATATAACCCTTCATTTATGGTCCCTTTGAGATATCTGAGTATCCTCTTGGCATCATCCATGTGAGGTTTCCTGGGTGTGTGCATAAATTGAATTAGCACACTCACGCTATAACATATATCAACTCTTGTCAATGTGGCATAGTTCAAACTACCCACAAGGCTTTGATAACTTGTGATATCGTCTATGAGTTCACCTTCATGTGAGTTCAATTTATGATTAACTTCCATTGAAGTACCCGCAATCTTACAATCTTGCATCTTCAACTTTGTCAACAAGTCTTTAATGTAGTTCCTTATAGTAAGGAATAGACCATGATCTCTTATACTACCTCCAACCCTAGGAAATACCTTTGAGGCAATTTTCTCCAAATTGGCTCAATGAAAATTCCTCAAACCTTTGATAGCTTGTAGTAGACTTTGAGCTTGTTCCAACAAGCTATAGACCATTGAAAATGATGGAGAGATCAATAAGATATGAGAAAGAAAAGTACACTGTTTTGAGTGACAATGGTAGAGAAATCAACAGAGATACTTAATGATGTATATGTATTATGGAACATAATTTTACAACATCATTGGCAAAGAAATACTACCAAATGATAGTGAGGTGAGTGAGCAATGAAGTGTGCTACTCAACCTCTACTAATGATCAAATGAATGGCTCTCAAAGGGAGTGTATATGGCCGTGAGATGTCCAAGTGCTTTTATAGATGCTCTATTCAAAATTGAATTTGAATTCAAATTTGTCTCTCACTAAAAAGTGATCCCTTAATCGGAGATATTCTCCTTAAGTAAAGTTTGGACTTTCCATTCTATCTAAGTCTACGAGTTTAGTGGCTTTACAAGATCCCTCTAAGTCAAATGATTTTTACAAAAGGTTAATGGTAAAAACCATAGGGAATGGTTCATGTCGTTCATCAAGATTTGCACATAACTTCTTCAACATCTAGCCAAGTGTGAAGGCTTGGCATTTGCACAAACAACTCCCCCTCAAGCCAAACATCTTGGCTTGGTCTTCTTCATTAATCCTCTTGAATTTCCTCCATTCCAATCATAGCTCTAAACCGGCAAAGTTTAGTACCATCAAGTGCTTTGGTCAATAAATGTGCACATTGCATATTATTGGATACATATGCCAATTGAATTTCCTTGCTCAATAGCTTCTCTCTCACATAACAATAGTGAACTTCTATATGCTTGGTTCTTGCATGATAGATAGGATTTGCTGCAAGATGTAACGAACTAGTATTGTCATTGGTGAGTTAGAATGTAGTCCCAAATCTGAATATAGCAATCTGATCCATATGGCTTCTTGTGTAGCATTGGCTAATCCCTTGTATTCAGCCTCTATTGAAGATAGAGCAAAAATAGGTTGCTTCTTAGAAGACCATGAAATGGGCCAATCACCTACAAAAGAAAGATAACCTGAGGTACTCCTCTTGTCATCCTTACAACCTGCCCAATCTACATCTAAATAAAGTTTGATGTCCAAATCTAAAGTATATGGAAAGCACAATCCTTGATTTTGTGTACCCTTGAGGTACTTCAAAATACTCTTGGCAGCTTCCAAGTGAGGTGCACTAGGTTTATGCATGAATTGACTTAAAACACTTACTCCATAAGCAATATCAATCCTTGTCAAATTTGCATAGTTTAGACTCCCAACTATGCTTTGATATCCTGCAATGTCTTCAAGCAAATCACCTTGATGAGCACCCAATTTTTGGTTTACCTCCATAGGGGTGCTAGCTATCTTGGAATTCTCCAAGTGAAACTCTTTCAACATGTCTTGAACATACTTTCTTTGAGTAATATATATTCTAGAATTTTTATAGACTAATTCAAGTCCAGGGAAATACTTTAGTGACCATAGATCACTAATTTTGAACCCCTACATCATTAGGTGTTGGATCTGGTTAATGCCATTAGCATCACTACCTGTAATAATGATATCATCAACATACACACATAGGTATATCACCTGTGAATTACTTCTCTTAACAAATAGAGAAGTATCTACTTTGCTCATGATGAATCCTTGATCTTGAAGATACGTAGTCAACCTTTGATTCCATGCCCTAGGTGCATGCTTCAATCCATAAAGAGCTTTGTTCAGTTTGCACACATAATTTACTTTGCTTGGGTCTTCATAGCATGGAGGTTGAGCCATGTAAACCTCCTCTGAAATCGAGCCATTTAGAAAAGCAGTTTTCACATCCAATTTGTTAGGTGTGTGTAGAAGCACGAGAGACAACACGAGAAGCACACACAAGGAGCACAAACACAACAAGACACATGGAGAAGATGATGGCAGGAATAGCTCTCTCTATTGATGATGAACTAAACTGAAGTAAGAGCTGAATAATATCCCTAAGTACAAAGTACCACCACATATGAGTGATTCATGTATGTGGTAACATGGGGAAAAAACCTCTAGCCAACACTAGAGTAAAAAGTGCCCACATATAGGAAAAAGGTTCACATCAAAGCTACTCCAGGAACACATGTGTAAAAAACCCCCCTGGAGCGAATGATGTGAACACATACAGGGAGTGACAGATCAGCCCCCACAAGGTAAAAAGCCTAAAGCTTTGCAAAAAGCTTCAAACTTTTCCCATGGAAGAGCTTTGGTGAGTATGTCTGCCATGTTATCTTGTGTAGGCACATATACTAAATCAATATCTCCTGCATGAAGGCACTCTCTCACATAGTGATAATGCATCTCAATATGTTTGGTCCATGCATGAAGCACTCGGTTTCCTGCAACAACCAAAGCACTCTGACTATCAGTGAGAATATGCATAGCAGCATCAATCTACATGCAAAGATCCATCAATAGGTGTCTCAACCATATACACTCCACTGTAGCTGTGAAAACTTCCCTGTACTCAGCTTCACAACTCGATGTTGCCACTGTAGGTTGCTTCTTACATCAACCAAGATATGCATGAGTTGCCAAGGAAAAAGCAATTACCACTAGTGGACACTCGAGTATCATAACAACCAACCCAATCACTATTTGTAAAAGCATGCAAGCATGACTGAACATCTCTGGCATAAAAGAGACCTAAGCTCAAAGTGCCTCAGAGATATTTAAACACACGTTTCACTGCTTGCCAATGATTAGCGCCAGGCCTATGCATGAATCGACTCAACTCAAAAACTGCATACTGTATATCCGACCTTGTGTTGCATGCATATATAAGACATCCCACAACTTGCTGATAAAGAGAAGTGTAAAATGCATCACTCGAATCCTCAACCGAGAACTTGAATCTTGTCTCAACTGGTGTGGAAACTATTGGAGACCTTTTAATCTCCAAATTTCTCATCTATCTTTACTTAAGAACTCCTCTATATCAAGAATAAAGCAAACTTTACACAAACTTCAAATTATCTTTCACATGTGTTAAGAAATACTTCTCTGTATGAAGCTTTCTTCATCTTCAAGAGCCTACTTCAGAAATGGACTTCAATCTCTGCATACAACTTCGATATTAATCATTCAAATGATACTCACATATCCATAATACCTTTGTGCAATCACATTGATCATTAGTTCTTTAAAAGAGCTATTAGATTTCTAATTTGATCACTTAGATCAAACCTATGTCAGAAATTGCTTTCCAGAAATGACGACTTTGACATTGTCAACTGCTTAAGTTGATTTCTCTCAGAATCTAACCCATTTTGCTAAATGATTTTGGACAAAACTTTCTTACCTTCTAGCTTATATTTTGAATGCCTAAACATAAAAAACTTTACACTGAGCACTGAGATCCAAGCAAATATTTGAACATGAAAGTGCACGATTTTGAGAACTTCACTTGTAGACTTCTACATATGAATGTTCCTACTTGTCATACACATAACCTGAAGAGAATTAGATCATCAAACTTTGACCATAGCTTAATTAGCTTCTGAATTAGATGTATACAAAAGATTTCCTGACCCACATGATCAAGCTGAGAGAATTCTAGGAAAGACCAGTCGCTAACTTACGAGAAAACTCTCTACACATCTATCTCTTGAACTAAATGAATTCTATCGACTTCTTCTTCTTCTATTCTTCATTTCTGGCTTCATGTAATCATCCATGGATGATTGTCTTGCTCCAACAACTCCCCCTCAATCATCAATTGTGATTACCTACACCTTCTTTATACCTGCCATCTCATTAAACCTTTGTAACTTTAGTGCATCCAAACTTTTTGTCAGCATATTTGACACTTGCTCATTTGTTGGTGTATACATGACTTCAATTTCTTTGTCAATTACCTTTTATCTCATGACATGATACTTAATCTCTATGTGTTTAGTCTTGGCATGAAAAACAGGATTAGCTTCCAAATATAGTGAACTCATGTCATCTCTAAATATGATTGGAACACTTTGATCAGTTCCTAGACTTTTTAATAAAGTCTTGAACCAAATTACTTCCTTTGCAGCTTCCACCATTCCTTTGTATTTAGCCTCTTTGGATGACAATGCAACTGTATGTTGCTTCTTTGAACACCAAGAAATTAGCGTATCTCCAATATAACACAAATAACCATCAGTATATCTTCTATCATCTGAATTACCTACCCAATCTGCATCACTAAACACTTTGAGTCTAGTATCAGAAGTAAATCCATAATGCAAACCTTCATTCAGAGTTCCTTTGATATATCTTAGCACTCTTTGTGCTACAATGCAATGAGTTTGCTTTGGGCAATGCATAAATTGAGATAAGACACCAACTACATATGAAAGATCTGGTCTTGTCAAGGTAGCATAGATTAAACTACCGACCAAACTGTTTATTATTGATCTTTGGAGTTGTCCTCTCCAATCATTTAGCATAAAGAATCAACAAGAAATCTTTATTTTGTCAATCTTGGAAGTATTCTTGAGACCACAGCCCCTTCAAGATGATAGAATCCAAGAAATAAGAGAATAATGGCTGGATTTCTGAGAATAGTGAAGATGAAGACGAATTTCTAGGGTTTGGATTATCTTGAGCAAATCTCCACCATTTTCCACAATCTTGGTGTCTATTGCATGTTATTTTATCAGCAGATTACAATTATGAAGTCAAAATAAAAAAATATCACCTGTATCATACAGACGAGACAATCACGATTCTGTGAAAACAGATGATTTTCAGCTCCAGCACCATTCTTCATCAACTTATCACTCAACACATCAGTATTCAGCTCTCTTCATACACATTCAACATATTTACACAATAAAAGCTCACAAATCTCCATGGATACACAAGAACTAGACTCACAAATCAAAGAAACCACACAAAATAAGAGAAAACACGATTTTCAGCAGAAAACTCCTTCTCTATTCACTTGGATAGCATGTAGACAAATGATTAACCAACCTCCTCATAATAGAGGAAATTAGCTTATATACATTTTCAAGTGTCCCTTTTCACACTTGAATTTTGGTCCTTTTCTCTATTATTCTAAAAATATGCTATCTAGGAGTTTCCAAAAATTGAGCGAAGATACCACATCCCTGAGCTCAGACAGATCTTCAACAAGTGTAGAGAATATCGAGTGTGTCTGAACCCAGAGAAGTGTGTGTTCATGGTACGTCAAGGTAAAATCTTAGGTCATATTGTGTCTAAGAATGGAATATCAACAGATGAGGACAAGGTAAAAGCCATAGCGGAATTGTCGAGGCCAAGGAATGTTAAAGAAGTACAAGCCTTTATGGGCCATTGTGGATATTACCGTAGGTTCATTCACATGTATGCAATCATAGCTAAGCCTCTTTATGCCTTGTTGACAAATTTTGAGTGGAACGACGAATGTGAGAAGTCCTTCAATGAGATGAAGAGACGCTTGTGCACAGCACCGATACTGACCACTCCTGATTGGAATAAGCCATTCCATGTACACGTGGATGCATCCAATTATGCGATAGGATGTGTGCTGTCACAACCAATTGGTGAAGGGAATTTAGATTTGCCTATAGCATATGCTAGTAGGCAATTGAATGCTGCTGAACGAAATTACACCACAACCGAAAGAGAAGGGTTAGGCATGGTATATGCTGTAAAGAAGTTTAGACACTATCTGTTGGCCAACAAGTTCAAATTTTTCACTGATCATCAAGCTTTATTATACTTGTTCAATAAACCTTGCAATACGGGACGCTTAGTAAGATGGTTCCTCTTACTAATGGAATATGACTTTGAAGTGGTTGTTAGGAAAGGTAAGACCCACCTCAGAGCGGATCACCTTTCTTGCATCACTTCAGGAGAGCCACCGCAAGGCGTGTCTGATGAATTGCCCGATGCTTATCTGTTCAATCTAGAAGTTGTTCCTAAATGGGCAAATAAGTTGGTACCAGTCCTAACCTTTGGACCCGCAAATAAGACTGTAAAAACAAAGAAGGATGAAATTGTAAAATCACAAAAATATCAAATATTGGCAGGAAGCATGTATAAACAAGATATAGAAGGTGTATTAGCTTGTTGTGTCGAGGATGATGAACATACTAGTTGGTTGCAACAAGCCCATGAGGGATTTCTCGGGAATCACTATTCTAAACAACACACATTGCAAAATCTAAAACGTTTAGGAGTGTATTGGCCTAGTATGGACAAAGAAATTCACGAGTGGATCAAAGATTGCCCGGTGTGCCAAAAGAAATCCCCTGTGGAGCATGTGACCCTCTATCACATGTCATTAATTCCAGATTGGAGTGCTCCATTGATAGAATTCATGAGATCGGGAACCTTACCCAAAGAGGCAAGTCTAGCAAGAAAACGAAGTATGGAGCAGGAGGCTAAAGACTACGCCTTTGTAGGAGACAACCTAACCGAAGAGGAAAAGATGGTTATCTAAGATTGTGTGTTCATGAATCAGACTACTTGAAAGTCTTGGAAACTGCACACAGTAGTGTGGAAGGTGGACACTTTGGTCCTGACCGAGTAATTAAGACTATTCTATTCTCAGGACTTTCGTGGCCCACTCTTCATATGGATGCACATACCTATGTGAAGAAATGTGACACATGTCAACGTGCCCAGTACCCGATTCGAAAAGATGAGATGCCTTTGAGGCCAATGATGGGGGGACGTGCATTCTCGAAGTGGGGCATAGACTTTGTAGGTCCTATCAACCCTCCAGCTAGAAACTCCCATGCCGAATACATTATTGTAGCCACAGATTACCTCACAAAGTGGGTAGAAGTCAAAGCCACAACAAAGAATGATGCGCAAACTACAACAAAGTTCTTATTCGAGAACGTGTTCACGAGATATGGATTACCCATAGAGTTAGTTAGTGATAGAGGTACACACTTCTTGAATGAAGTCATTGAATATCTTCTCCAAGAATTCTTGGTGATACATAAGAAGTCTGCCCCCTATCATCCACAAGCTAACGGACAAGCTGAGAGCACAAACAAGATCCTATGTAATGTATTGACAAAACTAGTAAATAACAAACGCTCTAACTGGGACAAACAACTTCATCATGTTGTTTAGGCCTACCGAGTTGCCTATAAAACGGTACTCAATGCTACCCCATTTCAGATGGTCTTTGGACAGAATGCTGTGCTACCATTGGACTTCCTAATCCCAACTTTAAAAGTAGCACAAGAGCATGAGTGGAATGGACATGAATTATCCTCTAGGATCTTTGATCTAGAACGCTTAGGTGAGACAAGGTTACGTGCGGCTGCGGGCATCTATGCTGCAAAGAAAAGGCAAAAGGCATACTTTGATGCACATATCAAGGATAAAGGCTTGAAAGAGGGAGACCTAGATTTATACAATAAAGCAACATGCTCGTAAATTGGAAAAAAGAGGATATGGACCCATGATCATTAATAGAATTTCCACTAGCGATGCAGTTCAATTGGCCACACTAGAAGGCGATGTCTTACCAAACTATATCAGTGGTTGTCGAGTCAAGCTATATCAAGAACCTCTTACAGAGGATATGCTAAAGAGACTCAACACTGCTAAGAAGCGAAAAGAAGAATAATTAAGGGTTACAGAAGAAGCACAAGTAGAGGCGAGAGAACGCATTAGGAGAAATAAGTTAAGACGCCAAGGCCTAGGTATCAATCATGAGGCCCCAAAATACCACATGGCCATGTGTCAAACATCAAGTGCAATTGCTTCTCAAATAATTGATCGACGTCCCTTTGTGAACATCGCGGTAGGACAAGGGAAGAATGCAAGAACTGTGAGAGCATTGATTGACTCAGGTGCAGCAACTAGTGCCGTTAGAATATCCTACTGTCAAGACTTGCAATTGAATGTAAAGCCCATAGAAGCCTATCTCATAGGTTTGGGAGGTGTGGAAACCCCTTGTTTGGGCGAGGTGGAACTTCCCATCTACCTTCAAGATGCTCCAATGAAAGTCAAAATGCTAGTATGTCATGATGAGGACATTATAGAGCCGCTTGTCCTAGGTCAAGATTGGATTTACGACCATGCAGTCAACTTGAACCTAAGAAGTCAAATCCTTCAATTTTGGGCACATGAACAATGTATCACATTAGAATTAGACAATTGCATGCTCACAAATTCAAAGGTCACACATTCTCTTAGTTCTTCTGAAACTAATCTTTGCAACGAAAATGTTGTGTGTGTCACCTACCCTATGAAGCACAAGGACTCAATCATGAAAGCAAAAGCTCAATGGCCAGCACACCTCTCTTCTTCTTCACATACTAATGCAAGTGAAACCCAACCAAGGAGGCAAGCAAAAATGACAACTGCTATATCAACTAGACAGACGGAATTCAAGAAGAAAGAAGCTCCAGGCATGAAGCAGATTTGGGTACGGAAAGGAGAACCACCACCAGCTTTGCCACAACCAATCCCATCAAAGCAAGCTAAACATGCTAAAAGAAGCACCCAAAAATGAGGACAAGCTTGATCCCAAGGTCTTCAACAGGTTTGGGTACCAAAGCAATTGATGAAGGCCGACCATCATCACATGCAAATTTGGGTGCCTAAGAAGTTAGCTACAGCTCAACAAGGGTGATCACAGATGTGGGTACACAAGCACCTCTTACAGACACCACGATCTATGCTCCCCACCATGCAAAAGGTCTCGACAACGAAGCCAAGGAGAGAAAAGGGTAAGAACAGAGCACAAAGACCAAAAGAAGATAAACCCAACCCTTCTGCCAAAGTAAGCAGACAATCATTAAGGATATGGGTTTGGAAGCCAAAAGCACCAGCAACATCCACAGAACCAACGAACCAACCACACTGGATACCAAATTTTGGAAAGCATCCAAAGATGAAGTGGCCTGAAGTGATCTCTACAGGGCCAAATCCTATTCTAAAATGAGTTCCAATCAGGAGGATTACCTCATTTCGAGATCCAATTGACACCTCCAAACAAAGATTGCATCAAGTCTAGAATTAACATAAAAAAGCCTCGACCAACAACAACCATGTGCCTTTGGCATAACCTTGTCTTTTGCACCATTCAGGTCATGCATTTCCAAAGTATGCATTAATCTAGGGCCACATTACACGGCCGTGCATAGACACAATTGAGAATCCCAAGCACATGCAACACATTGGACATATGTAAAATATTTTATCGACACTAACATCTTTCTTCTTGTTTTGCGACCTTGTTCCAATAAAAAAAAAGAAAAAAAAAGGATTGTGTGTTTGACAAATCCCCAATGTGAACCATCGACAACGGAAGATAAGCTGATGGTCAATCATCATGATGGAGTACAACACGGAGAGATGAAGATCAACGGACCTTTCAACATGGTAAGATATGCATGCTTCAACAACACTATAACCATGATAGATTAGGAAACCTCTTTGTCGGCATACCCTTGAGCACTCCGCTCAAGACCCAAATTCTTGCACCATACTTCTTCCCATGTAGTTTCCAAGTATCCATGCATAGGGCTATATTACAAGGCCATGCATAAGGCACATATCTCGTCCAACCCATGCACTAATGCACTGACCCATCATCCATTATGGGTTACAAGTACTTGCCATGAAAACTATGAACGCCATCTTTGGAAGAATCAGAGGACATCAGGGTGACCACTACAGGAGCAAGGAAGCCATCCACCACCGAGAGTTGCTCATAATCAACATTGACCACCTCCTTGGAGCAACTAGCAGTTTTGGAAAGCTCACAAATGCACCATCAAGATGTAATACAAGGAAGAAATACATACAAAGGGACTACAAACTGCAAGAGATAGCAGACAAACGATCAAGCTACATTGGGAAAATGGATCGCTCCTGTTGAACGTAAAGGACACTACCTCTCAATGTACTACATGGAACAATCACTACAACAAGGGTCTGTCAGGGACGACAGACTCAAGAGGGGGGCAGTGTTGAAGCTCAAGGTCAAGCATAGGCATAAAAGTGCATCAAGGAAGTGGTGACACAAGAAGAAGGAGCAAGTAGGGAGCTCCAAGAAGCACCTGTCAAATTTTCAGAAGAAATCCCTATAAAAATAGTGATTTTTATCACTAAAAATCATTGTAAATACCATTTTCTATTTTTACAACTCCATTTTGTTCAAGCCAAGGAGTCCTTGAGCTTGAGGAGTATTAGATGTATCATACTACCAATTTTCATAATTTTTAGATTCCGTTTGAGCCCCCAAATAAGCCCGAGAACCTAATTTTTAACTAGGCCAGACACTAGGTCTGAACAGGGCCAAAACCACTCAAAAACTATAAAAAGGGCTGGAGAGCTCATTTTTGAGGTTATCTTGTTGTAGATTTCAGCTTTGTAAGAGATTTCTGTTGTAATCGAAGATCCTCCATTGTTCCACTCTTTGTTCTTTCCTTGTGCGCGTGCATGTGTATGTGTGTGCATGCTTGTGTGCTTTCACTCACGCACTTGTGTCATCACTTGCTCGCGGTCTTCATACCGGTCCTCACGTCTCCACGGATTGACATTTATGAGGTGAATCTCCTCATGTTGGTACTCACCATTGTGCTAGAGTGACAAAGAAGAAAGGAAAACAAGTGATAGCTGGTACAGATTCAAAAAATTTACAAGTAATCTCTGAGGAATATCAATTGATAGGGGAACAATTGTATAAGAGAGGAATGGATGGATACCTAAGAATTTGTGTTCCTAAGAATAAATATCAGGAAATGTTGGAAATGGCACACTCTAGAGTGGCAGGAAGACACTTCTCAAGTGACAGAACTGCTAAACTCATTTTATATTCTGGCTTTTGGTGGCCAACGCTATTTCCTGATGCAAGAACCTATGTAAAAAGGTGTGATGTCTGTCAAAGGGTAAGTCAACCAAACAGAAGAAATAATATGCCATTGGTTCCATTAATTTCAGCCAGAGCCTTTAGTAAATGGGGATTGGATTTCATTAGACCTATACATCCTCCAGCAAAACAATCCCATGGTGAATACATCATAGTGGCTATAGACTACCTGACAAAATGGGCTGTGGCCAAAGCCACAAAGAGAAATGATGCTAATACTACTGCCTGATTCCTATATGAAAACATTATCACCAGATTTGGACTTCCAATTGAACTACTAAGTGATAGGGGGACCCATTTTGTAAACCAGATCATAGAAAACATCACTGAATATTTTCTGATCAGTCATAGGAAGTCAACCCCATATCACCCACAAGCCAATCGGCTAGCAGAAAGTACTAATAAAGTACTTTGTACTGTACTATCAAAATTAGTGATCACAAACAGGAATGATTGGGATCTACAACTTAATCATGTCCTATGGGCTTATAGAGTGGCTTATAAAACTGCAATAGGGAGCACACCATTCAATCTGGTATATGGACAAAATGCAGTTTTACCTATGGAATTCCTTATTCCAACATTAAAAGTAGGAAGTCATTATAATTGGACTGGACATAAACTATCAGAAAGAGTAATGGAATTAGAAAAGTTGGGAGCATCTAGACTTCAAGCCATTATGAGTTTATATGTGGACAAGAAAAGGCAAAAAGCTTATCATGATGTTCACATAAAAGAGAAAGATCTACAGGTAGGAGATCTAGTGTTGGCTTACAGAGTCAGAGAACATCAGAAAAAGTTCCAGAAAAAAGGACATGGACCATATATTATACATCAGATAAGCAACAGTGGAGCCATTCAACTAGCTAACATAGATGGAGAAATCTGCCAAACTTTATAAGTGGATGTAGAGTTAAGAGGTATGATTGCCCATTAACTGTTGATGAATGGAGAAGGTTGCAACAAGCCCAAAACAGGAAAAGAGAAGAGGAAGACATTAGAAAAGAAGCTCAACAGGAAGCTATGGAAAGGATAAGAAAAATCAATGAGCTTAGGGAAGTCTGTCTGTGTGAATCTCCTCTCAAACAAAAGGAACATGTCCCTGTGATGATAATGGATTTTCAAAATGAAAGCATTAGGGTTTTGATAGATTCTGGAGCACAAGTAAATCTGATTAGTTCAGCCCTGGTAAGTAAATTCAACATAAAAAGAAAAGAAAGTAGAACCCTAATCAAAACATTGGAAGGTCAAATAGTACAGAGCATGTCTTCATTGACTATTGAAGTAAAATTTAATGAAGAATATATGAAAATAGACTGTAAAGAATGGCCAGATAATTTGATGACTGAAAAAGTGATTTTAGGTCAACCATGGCTTCAACAAGGTAAAGTGATCTTGGATTTTGAAAAAATGAAGCTTAAATTAAACATAAATGACAAAAGGTTTTTAATATTTTTATTGAGTAATGAAAAACAGGAAATTCAACCAGATGTGCATGATATACACTTGGAAGGATTCACTTTTGCATTTGAGGATACACAGACATTACCAATACAAATGTTAAATGGTCAAGCTTCATATAATCAAAATCAACAAAAGATTGGAAGAACAAAGAAGGGTGGAGAGATAGGAAGAAGATGGCAATCATGGCATGGTCCAAAGAATCAAAGCATCAGAACAAAAAGCACATGGAATCAAAGTCTACAACAGGTCTTCTCGTTGAAACAGGAATCAAGGACAAAATGGATATGGAGACCAAAAACTCCTACAAAATGCTTATCCAAAGGGAATGGTTGTTTGCTGGGAACCAGACCAATTGGAGTCAGGAAGTACTGGGTTAAAAAATCAGAATTGGTCCATTGGAAAAAAGATCATCCAGATTTGATCTATATCTAGAAAATCATAACATGTTGAAAAATTATGAAAAAATATATATTAGACCTGATTTTCTTTTCTAAAAAGAGAATTAGGAGGGGAAGAAAAGAAAGAAAAAAATTATTATGAAAAAAATGAAAATAAAAAATTAAAAAAAAAAGAAAAGAAATAGAAAAAAAAAGTATTTGAAAAAAAAAGAAAGAGAAAAAAATCATTGCTGAAAAAAAAAGAGAGAAAAATTGTTCATTTTCTGCTGTTTTTTACAAAAATCATATGTCACAAAGCAAGATCTAGGTAGAAGAATAGTAGAGATCTATTTATTTTTTATTTTTTTATTTTTTGTTAGTTAGTTTTTTAGTTAGTTTTTTTGTTTTCTATCATTTGATAAATGATTTATTTTTCCAAAAGAGTGGTTAGGAAAAGGGACTGCACTAGACATCTTGCTACACTTGTAATGATCACTTTTTGAGTCTTTTTTGGAGAAATGGAATTTATTTTGGATTTTATTTTCATTCTTATGTCATGACATCTAAAAATAAATCCCTACATATTACTCTTTGATTTCTTGCAACTTATGTGGGTAGAGTTTTTCTTTGTGTATTTTATTTTCCTCACAAAATGGTGAATACAAAGGAGTTGCCAATTCATGACTTCAAGGCAGAATCAGTTGTTCTATCAAGAGGCCATTGGTTTCTGGACAGTGAAGCTATGGAGGAACAGGTGGACCTAGAGTCAAATGATGAGCCAGAAATTCCAGAGGCTGAGAAGGTGGTGAAGGAACTTAAGGAGACTCTAAACATCATCGGTCAACACATATTCACAGTGGGAGTAGGAGGGTATAAATATACAATGTTGTGCCAGGAATTCTACAGGTTCCAAAGGGTTGCTGTCAATATGAAAAGATGGAAGGCAGTAGGATTGCACAAAATATTGGAGGAGCCTATCTTTTTCATTGATTTTGAGAGAGTATCACAAGTAATGAGCAGTTTGATGGAAATAGGAAGAGGGAATGATGCCTATTTCAGATGCAAAGTCAAAAACAAGGATAATTAGGAAGTAGGTATCACTATCAAGGCAGAACATATCAGAGCAGCACTGCAATTCTACACAATGGGAACCAAACTTGACCCAAGCTTTGTCAAAAAGAATAAGGAAACTTACACAGGATATGCAAAATTCACTGACTTTAAAGGAAGGGAGAATGAAGAATATGCCATAAGGATGTTCTTACAGTACTTTTGTTTTCCAAAATTACCAATGTATACTATGCCGCATAAGTCAGTGACATTATTGATGCTCAACAACAAGGATAGAACCAAACCTTTTGGAGTAATGGATGTCTCACCATACATCCATGAGCAGCTAAAAGAAGCAGCAAAACACTGGGAACAGAAGAAGTTCATGAATGGAGCCCAGTTCTTAACAAGAATCATTTATCATGTTCTAGGGATGGAAGATCAACTGAAATTGGCTCCAGAGGCACAGTATTTCAGAAGCCTTATGGCTGGAATCAAGAGTCCTCCAAGGAAAATGACTGAAAGGGAAACAGAAGGACAAACCCGCATGAGAGGAACATGTATGAAAAGGAAGATGATATCTGAGGAAGTAAATCCAGTAAAGAAAAGAAGGTTGGACCCAAGGAAGGTGGAACTAGAAATGGAGGAAGCTACAAAAGAGGAACATGAGGAGGCACAGAAATAGGTTCAATCCTCTAGTGAACCTCACCCACCCCAAACAAGCAAAGAGCAATTATACACCTATTTAACCCAAGGAAACAACAAAAGAGATATGTATGAGGCAGAATATCAAAAAATGCTGGAAGATTACTCATGCAAAGCTATAGACTGGGTTCAGGAGGAGGTGGAGCACTATGAAGCACTCCATGATCAAATGATGACAGATGAAACAGAGGAAGTGTTTGTCAGGAAAGAAGTTGAGTTGTTGGCTTATTTCAAGGAATTGCAAGGACCTCCAGAGACCAGAACCACTGTTGTGGTGAAAAAGAAGGTTCCAAGGAAACCAGTACAAAAGAAGAAATTGACCAAGAAAGGAAAGGGCAAATCCATAGTTGAAACTGTTATCACCAAAGAGAGGAAGGAAGTTATCATGGAAGAAACATAGAAGCCATCCATTATGGAAGAAGTATCAAGACCCACAGAACCAGAAATAGGAGGACCTTCATACTTTTCATCTGATTCTGGCAGTGATATTGAGAGTTTTCTATTAAAGAGTCTAAATTTATCAATTCCAAATACTCCTAATATAATTACACAAGCTTCTGAGAAACAAAAAACACCTGAGGAATTGAAGAAAAAGTCTCAGGAGAAGCCAATTCACGAACAAGTAGGAAAACAACTCAGTCTGGAAGATGAAAGAAGGTTGATGAAGGGAAAAGCAGCTATGATAGAATAGGCAAGTGAAATAAGGGAAGAAGTTAGTTGTGGACTAGTGCATACTGGGATGAAATCCATATGGACAAAACCCTCACAAACCTACTTCAAACTAGAGGAGAGCATGGAAGAAATGGCCAAGAAGGCACAGGTGAGCAGCTCAGTCATAAATCAAAAAGGCACAAATCAAGATCCACTACAGGAAGTAGAGGAAATATTTGAGAAAGGCAATGTTCAAAAAGTCACAGGGAAAGTAGTGGAAAAGGAGATCATTCAGAGTATAAAGGATGTACTGCATGATTTGAAGAACAATGAGGGATTTACATCCAATGATGATCAAGAACAAGAGGTAGCAATGGACCTCATGAACATTGATGAACAGGAAGAAGAACACAAAGAGGAAAGAAGTAATAATCAGGTGAGAGATTTGGAAGTAACTGAATCAGTTCTAGCCCAGGAAAAGGAAAGATAGGAAGAACAAGAAGGTGAATGTCAGGGAAACTTTGGTAAGGAAACTGAATATAATCTGTTCCAGGAAGCCTTAAGTCAGGAAAAGGAAATACAAGTAAAGGAGGGACACCTCTCTGAAGACAAGCAATAGGTATTGGAGAAAGAAAAGGTACAGGAAATAAAGCTTATTACAGATGTATTAGAGCAAAAGAATTGAGGTGTTCAAGAAGACATGGAAGATTCAGAAACATTGGACACTTATCCAAGTAATGAAGAAAACAATGCCAAGATTATAGAATATGAAGGAGAAGAGGAAGAGGAGAGTGAATGCAAAGAGGACAAACAGCTAGAAACCAAACAAATAGCAATGGAAGGAGGATTGGAAAGAATACCAAAGAGTATAAGATCAGCCTGTCAACTCATTATGAATAACATTGAACAGTTCAAACCCTCTAGCCGGAACATGATCATTTTAGGGATGGTGGTAGAGTCAGAATTTAAAAAAGGCAGTATGATTATTAAAGAGCATAAAAGGGAAAAGGAGCAAATGGCAGAGCAACTAAGGAAGGTGCAAGAGAAAAATGAGGATTTTTCCAATAAAATAATTGCTTTGGAGGAGCTAGGAGTGCAGAAGTAGAATAAGATTCAATATTTAGAAGAAAAGAGTGTGAAACTAGCAGAGCAGAACACTAAATTGGAAAAGGAGTTGAGAAAGATTGAGGGGAGATATAGAACTCTACAAACCTCTTATCAAATTTTGACTAAAGCAAATGAAGAAATTAACAAGCTACTATTGGAGGAAGGGCAATTGAAGGAGGAAAGTCAGACAGCCCAGATGAAAGAGGAAGGAAAGGAAGGATTACTCAAAGAGATTCAGAAATTACAAAGAGAATTGAAAGAAGCCAAGGAATTAGAAAAGCAGGCTAGCACACATGCTGCTACATCTATGAGAGGATATAATAAGCTACACTTGGATATGGAAAAGGAAAGAAGTGATTGGCAGACAAGGAGAGAAAAGGAACAGAATGAATGGAAAAAAGAAAGGGAACTATGGGCACAACAGAATGGGAGTCTGATGATGACTATAGAGGAATTACAGAAAAAATTGGATAAGCCACAAATCCAGGAAGAAACACATGTGGAAACCACATATGCAGAAGAATATGGGGTAGAAAATACTGATGGAATACAACATGACAGTGAACCAGTAGACAAAAGATCAGAAGAAGAATATTCAGAGGATTTTGTGAAAAAATTGCTGACAAGTAGAGATTCCAGAATGGAGTTTATCGGGAAGATGCATGATGAATATGAAGAGCAAATTGTCACATTTGCATTAAATAAGGGAATCAATCCAGATCAGCATCACTGGGCTGCAGATGGATTGGGAATACCATTGTGTATGATTATGGAGAGTATAAAGAACTATCAGATGGCCAGAGTTGGGCTACCTCCAAACAAATATCTTGAGTATGAAGAGGACATCAATGTGACTAAAGAACTATTTGAAAGAGCCAATCCAAAGTGGAGAAATAAATGGTTGGATGCCAACAAAGAATGTAGAAAAATTCGGAAGGAGGCACCTCTTCATCTCAAAATCAATCCAGCTTACTGTCCAGTGGCAAGAAGGAGAGAATGGGCAATTTTTTGGGAAAGAAGACAAGAAGGTCAAATTCCACCTAAGTGGTCGAATTTCCCAAAAATAGCAGGTCCAAAGGCAGGCACATGGCCTACAAAGAGTTACATGGTGAATACTGCTGAGTCCGTAATAGCTACATACAAAGATGTAAAGATCCTGCATGCATTCTACTTATCCGAATAATGAGATTAATTTTGGCCTGTATAGAAACTTATATTGACACAGATATCAGAACATTGAATTATATTGGCTTTAATTCTCCAACAGATGCATTATTATTTGATTTGAGCGAAACACCTGACAGAATCTGCTTAATGGCCTATTACAGCAGAGTAATATTTTTGGGTAGTCATTACTTGAAAATTTTTGAAGATGCCTTTGATTACGGGTTTTTTGAAAGGGAGTCAGAGATTTTTGGAAATCTGTCAGTTGTTACTAAGTCCAGACTTACAACATATGAAGCTACCTATACAGAGTATTTGAAAAAGGATGTCATTGATAAACCAGAAGCTGCAGTACAGTGGAGAAAGGCATTATTTGAAATGGTCAATAATCTAAATGTTACAGAAAGGAAAAGCCATGATTTGCTGTCACAAGTATATCAAAGAAAGAAGAAATGAAGAAAAGTGATCAATGCAGAAGAGCAGGAAAATCTTTCGTCAGGAGCCGAAAGGCTTAGGAGGGGAAGGATGTTGGAAGATGCATTTTTGGAAGTCTTTTTGAAGGAAAATAATTGTAAAATGATAGAAATTTGTAAAAATATTTATGCAATTGTTGTAAAAATAAGGAAGAGTCTTCCTTATGTAGGATAGAATCTTATGTAAATTTTCTAGAATTTTTGGAAACTCCTAGATAGCATATTTTTAGAATAATAGAGACCAAAATTCAAGTGTGAAAAGGGACACTTGAAAATGTATATAAGCTAATTTCCTCTATTATGAGGGGGTTGGTTAATCATTTGTCTACATGCTATCCAAGTGAATAGAGAAGGAGTTTTCTGCTGAAAATCGTGTTTTCTCCTATTTTGTGTGGTTTCTTTGATTTGTGAGTCTAGTTCTTGTGTATCCATGGAGATTTGTGAGCTTTTATTGTGTAAATCTGTTGAATGTGTATGAAGAGAGCTGAATACTGATGTGTTGAGTGATAAGTTGATGAAGAATGGTGCTGGAGCTGAAAATCGTCTGTTTGCACAGAATCGCGATTGTCTCGTCTATATGATACAAGTGATATTTTTTGATTTTGACTTCATAATTGTGTTCTGCTAATAAAATAACATGCAATAGACACCAAGATTGTGGAAAATGGTGGAGATTTGCTCAAGATAATCCAAACCCTAGAAATTCCTCTTCATCTTCACTATTCTCAGAAATCCAGCCATTATTCTCTTATTTCTTGGATTCTATCATCTTGAAGGGGCTGTGGTCTCAAGAATACTTCCAGGATTAACAAAATAAAGATGTCTTGTTGATTCTTTATGCTAAATGATGGAGAGGACAACTCCAAAGATCAATAATAAAACACGATTTTGAGCACAAAGTCGTGAAAAACACGATTTTGAGCACAGAATCGTGAAAAACACGATTTTGAGCACAAAATTGTGAAAAACACGATTTTGAGCACAGAATCGTGAAAAACAGGATTTTGAGCACAAAATCGTGGAAAACACGATTTTGAGCACAGAATCATGAAAAACACGATTTTTAGCACAGAATCGTGAAAAAAAAATAAAGAATCAACAAGACATGTTTATTTTGTCAATCTTGGAAGTATTCTTGAGACCACAGCCCCTTGAAGATGATAGAATCCAAGAAATAAGAGAATAATGGCTGGATTTCTGAGAATAGTGAAGATGAAGAGGAATTTCTAGGGTTTGGATTATCTTGAGCAAATCTCCACCATTTTCCACAATCTTGGTGTCTATTGCATGTTATTTTATCACCAGAACACAATTATGAAGTCAAAATCAAAAAATATTACCTGTATCATACAAATGAGACAATCACGATTCTGTGCAAACAGACGATTTTCAGCTCCAGCACCATTCTTCATCAACTTATCACTCAACACATCAGTATTCAGCTCTCTTCATACACATTCAACAGATTTACACAATAAAAGCTCACAAATCTCCATGGATACACAAGAACTAGACTCACAAATCAAAGAAACCACACAAAATAGGAGAAAACACGATTTTCAGCAGAAAACTCCTTCTCTATTCACTTGGATAGCATGTAGACAAATGATTAACCAACCCCCTCATAATAGAGGAAATTAGCTTATATACATTTTCAAGTGTCCCTTTTCACACTTGAATTTTGGTCCTTTCCTCTATTATTCTAAAAATATGATATCTAGGAGTTTCCAAAAGTTCTAGAAAAATTACATAAGATTCTATCCTACATAAGGAAGACTCTTCCTTATTTTTACAACAATTGCATAAATATTTTTACAAATTTCTATCATTTTACAATTATTTTCCTTCAAAAAGACTTCCAAAAATGCATCTTCCAACACAAACTCTGATATTTCTTCATATCCTTGAACTCTTGTCCTCCATATGTACTTAACTTATGATTAACCTCCAATGGTGTGGTTGAGGATTTACAATTCTCCATGTCAAACTTCATGAGAAGATTCTTCAGATACCTTTCTTGTGTAACATACACTCCATGTTGAATGTATATAATCTCGATCCCTAGGAAATAAGACAAATTTCCCAAATCACTTATCTTAAACTCATTTTCCATATGCTTCCTTAACTGCTTGATTCCTTGAGCATCTGTACCTGTAACAATGATGTCATCAACATAAATGCACACGTAAATGTATCTACCTTCATTTGCTTTCACTAGTAAACTACTATCTGCCTTTGAGGCTTGATATCTAAGTTCATTCTCAAGAACTTGATCAATCTGTAATTCCATGCCCTTGTAGCTTTTTTTAGACCATAAAAAGCTCTCTTAAGCTTGGACACATAATCTGATCCATTTGACTCTTTAAAACCTTTTGGTTGCTCCATGTATACTTCATATGCAATATATCCATTTAGAAATGCATACTTTACATCTAATTGAGAAAGTTTTCAACATTTACATGTAGCAATTGCCATTATAGTTCTGATTGTAGATATCTTGGCTACTGGACTAAAGGTTTCATCATAGTTCACTCCATGTGTCTGGGCATATCCTTTGACCACAAGTCTAGCCTTGCATCTCGACACTTTTCCATCTGCAAACCTCTTTGTCTTGTACACCCACTTACATCCAATCACCTTCTGATTCTTTGGCCTTGACACCAATTCCCATGTCTCATTCTCAAGTAGAGCATCATACTCTTCTTGCATTGCTTTTTCCCAATTTTCCTTTCCTTTAGCTTCATCATATGTGGATGGATCTTCATCTTTCTTCACAATGTAAGCATAATCTTTGGTTGTCAAGAAAGAAGTATCTTAACTATACCATATAGGTTGTTTTCTATCTCTTGATGATCTTCCAATTTTTGCACTTCTTGAAGTTTCTCCTTCATTTTGTTCTGGATCAAACATTGTTCTATCTTCATAATTGTCTTGCATTTCATTTCTACAAACATCATCATTAATGTCTTCTTGTTTGACTTCCTTTTCCTTTTGATTTCTTCAAGATCTGTACATACATTATCTGATCCTGTAAACCATGTTCTTTGCTCATCAAATGTAACATCGCTTCAAACAAGAAATTGTTTTGTGGATGAATTCCACAACCTATATCCCATTTGTTTATCATCATACCCAGTGAACATATATTTTTCTGCTTTGGGTTCTAACTTATGTCTCAATTGAGATGGGACATAATCATACACCAAACATCCAAATATTTTGCAGTGATCGTGTAGGTTTCTTACCCCACCATGCTTCATAAGGAGTCCTTCGCTCCAAAGCTTTGCAAGGCAATCTATTCACAAGATAAGTTGCAACATTAATTGCTTCTACCCACATATAATTAGGACACATTTTTTCCTTCATCATTGATCTTGCAAACTCTACAAGAGTTCTATTTCTTCTTTCTGCAAATCCATTTTGTTGTGGAGAGTACCTGCAAGTCACTTCTCTTTTGATACCTGCATTCCACATATAATCATCAAATTCTTTAGAAAATACTCTCTCTCTCTCTCTCCATCTCATCTCAAATCTCTTGAGCTTTTGTCCTATAATTCTTTTTGCATAGGCATGATAGTGTTTAAATGTCTCAAACACTTCAGATTTATCCTTGATTACATATAGAGTAATCCATCTGGTTGCATCATCAACAAATAGCACATAATACCTCGATCCATTTATGCTATAGTCCTTTGAAGGACCCCACACATCTACATGAACTAGTTCAAGCATATTTGAATACATGTATCCTTGCTTATTGTATGATTTCTTGTGAACTTTACCTAACTGACAAGCTTCACATTTGTATATCATATGTTGACCTTCAATATTTGGTAAACCAAGCACTGCACCATTCTTTGTCATTTCTTTAGTTCCCCTTTCATTAAAATTTCCTAACCTCTTGTGTCATAGATCCAATTCAAACATTTTTTGGTTTCCATAAGTAAACAATGCATGTCCGACATTACCTTGGACTTTGAGGGTAAATAATCTTCCTTCCTTTTTCCCTGTAAGAATACTTCTATATCCTTGACTTGGATCTTCAACATAAACACCATCACTTGTAAATCTGACTTCATATCCCTTCTCAACAATTTGTCCTACACTTATTAAATTTTTAGGGATTGTTGGATTATAAAGTACCTTCCTTAGGAGTGTACTTCCACTCCTTGTCTTCATTGATCCAATGCTCTCAGCTTTGTGTTTGGTGTTATCTCCTGTTTGAATTGTATGTCCATTCACTTTAACTTCCATATCAGTCATCAAAGAAATATTACCATTCAAATGATTGCTACATCCCGAGTCAATATAAAACACCATTCGATCTTCATTGATTACTTCATGAGTTGCATTAAGAATAAGGGTCAAGACTTCCTTTTGATCTGAAGCATAATTGTAATATGTGTTGCTATAGCATTGATTTTGAAAACTCCTTCCTCCTCCTCTAGCAAATGAGGTTCTACCACCTCTTCTTCTGAAATTGCCTCTTTGATTTTCTGCCTCCTCTTCCTCTAGGAGTAAAATTCTGATTATGACTTCCACCATTCTGATTGTTATACCAACAATCATTTGCCAAATGATTTGTTCTGCCACAAATCCAACAAGCTTTAGTATTATCTTTGTTCTTACCTCCTCTTCCTTTACCTATGAAATTCATCTTCCCTTTCATGAAGTTTACTTGATTTGAAGATCCTTCTTCATCATTTGTCTGCTTGCCTTTAGCATTCTTCTTCTTATCCTTTGAGTACATTGCTTGACTTGAACCTCTGTCATTCTCTCCTTTAATGTCCTACTCAAATGTTAACATATGTCCTAGATCTGGAGTAAAATGATCTAATGATAGTTCTGTAGACAAGATGAAAGGTTTCCACTTTTCATCTCCTCTTAGACTTGTAAGTATTTGCCTTACCAACTTGTCTTCTTCAATTTCTTCATCTACTGCTCCCAAGCTATCTACAATGTCCTTCATCCTTGTAACATAGTTAGAAATTGACTTAGAGCCTTTCTTCTTGAATGTTGTAAACTCAGCCCATAGTGAAGCCTTCCTTGATTTGGTTGTGGTTTGGAAATGTTCTTCCAGGGCATTCCATATATATACTGCACTTTCTAATCCTCTAATGTGTGGTAGAAGATAATCATTTATAGCCATGTAAATGATACTCTTGTCTTGAGCATCTCTCTTCATCCAATTCTTCAATTTTGCAATTTCTTCTCTTGTTGGAGCACGTGGATCCTTAAACTCAGGCTTTTCTTCTTCTCTTGTAATAAATGATGTCACGTCTTTGCTCATGAGGTGTGCTTCCATCCTCATGGACCATGCTGGATAGCTCTCTCTATTTAGCTTGTCAATCTGCAAGCTTTCTCCCATGTCTTGACTTTTGTGTCTGCAATTACTAAGATTTATGGTGATATAATGTACCTTTGATATGAAGCTTTAATCCTTCTTGATTCTTTGAAATTGTGCTTTGTACTTCTTCAGGTTTTCTTCCAAGCTTTACTCTTTGCTCCTTCAATTCACAAGATATTTGATCTCTGCAACAGTCGAGATTCTCCTTGCTTCTACTTCACCTTGATTTGATTGTTCAGCTCTGATACCACTGCTGGAGAACTTTTAATCTCTAAATGTCTCATCTATCTTAACTTAAGAACTCCTCTATATCAAGAATAAACCAAAATTTACACAAACTTCAAATTATCTTTCACATGTGTTAAGAAATACTTCTCTGTATGAAGCTTTCTTCATCTTCAAGAGTTTGGTTTAGAAATGGACTTCAATCTCTGCATATGACTTTGATTTTAATCATTCAAATGATACTCACATGTCCATACTACCTTTGCACAATCACATTGATCATTACTTCTTTAAAAGAACTATTAAATTTCTAATTTGATCACTTAGATCAAATCTATGTCAGAAATTGCTTTCCAAAAATGACGACTTTGACATGGTCAACTTCTTAAGTTGATTTCTCTCAGAATCTAACATGTTTTGTTAAATTCTTTTGGACAAAGCTTTTGTACCTTCCAACTTAGATTTTGAATCCTCAAATATAAAAAACTTTTCACTGAGCATTGAGGTCTAAGCAAATCTTTGAAGAGGAAAATGTGTGATTCTGAGAACTTCACTTGCATACTTCTACATATGAATACCTCTTTCACAAAGAAAAGCATTAAACTCATGTGACATGTATTCACCACCACAATCCGTGCGTAGAGTCAAAAGCTTTTGTGAAGAAAAAATTTCAACCATAGCTAAACATGCTTTGAAGCAAGAAAATACCTCATTCTTTGCTTTCATAGGATACACCCATGTATGGCGAGTAGCATCATCAATGAAGGTAACAAAATATACATCCTTCCCAAAAGATGGAGTCTTGACGGGACCACATACATCACTATGAACAAGTTGCAATTTTCTTGTAGTATGTGTATGACTATCTTTTGGAAAAGAAGCATGATGCATTTTTCCAAGAATGCAACCTTCACATGCATGCTTTTCAATGGACTCAAGTGTAGGAAAACCAATAACGATGTCCTTCTTTTGCAAGTAAAGAAAACTATTGAAGTTCAAGTGACCAAAACGAGCATGTCAAAGCTCCATTTCAGCCATGGAAGAAGTATGAGCAACCAAGGCATTCGAGGCCACCCTCTTGTATGTATCCATGTGATACAAACCATTACATAATGTACCAGACATCAAGATAACATCACCATTGCTGAAATCATGAACCATACACTTATCATCAACAAAGTGTACATGAAGCCCAGCTTTGGCAATCAATGGAATTGAAATTAAGTTCTTCTTGATACCAGGCACATACAATGCATTTTTCAAGAGAATCACACCTCCTTTTGTAGCCATAATCTCAATTTCTCCTACTCCAATGATAGGATAAGAGGCATTGTTTGCACACACCCCATGTCCTCCTTTGGGTGCATCTTTCAAAGAGGCAAAAAATCTTTTGCATGATGTTATGTGATTTGAAGCACCACTATCAAAGAACCAATCGGAATCAGCCTCACTCATAACCATACACTTAGAATGCAAAGAAGCATAATAATGACATGTAACAACACATGCCCAGAAATCTTGAGCCATGTTAGCTTCATCATTCTTTGCATTTGCTGAATTTTCAGCAATAGACATGCCAGATTCCTTCTTCTTTTCATTGCATTTAGCAAGATTTCGACACTCATCAATAGTATGACCAGCCTTTCGACAATATTTGCATCTCTTCTTCTTTTGCAAATCAACAACATCAAATCACTCATTTCTACACTGTTAAAAGTGTGCACGCGCCGTGATGTGAAGAACTAAAACTTGAGAAGGATCTGAACCTGCTCTGATACCACTGTTGACTGTGTGTAGAAGTGCGAGAGACAACACGAGAAGCACACACAAGAAGCACAGCAAGACACACGGAGAAGACGATGGCTAGAATAACTCTCTCTATTGACAATGAACTAAACTGAAGTAAGAGTTGAATAATATCCCTAAGTAATTTGTACCACCACATATGAGTGAATCATGTATGTGGTAACAAGGGGAAAAAACCTCTAGCCAACACTAGAGTAAAAAGTGCCCATGTATAGGGAAATTTTTCACATCAAAGCTACTCGAGGAACACATAAGTGTAACACAATTGGTACATATTCCAATTCCTTGATGCAACCACACTTACCAATACCCTAATGGTTGGCATTTTGGCCACAAGTGAGAAAGTCTCTTCATAATCAATTCATTGGGTTTGTGCAAAAACCTAAGCCACGTCTAGCTTCGTACCTCTTTATGGATCCATATGAGTTTTTCTTGACTTTGTAAATCCATATAGAACCAATTACCTTCATTGATTCCTTTTTGGCACTAGCTCCCAAGTATCATTCTCCTTCAGTGCTTCTATTTCTTCATCCATTGCTTCTTTCCATTCTGCCTAGGTCTTTGCCTATTCATATGATGAAGGCTCTTCAAGTGATAAATCTTTAGCAAGGTAAATGGAATGCTTCATAACTAAAGAAGTGTCATACCCATATCTGATTGGTTTCTTGTTCTTGCTTTGTGATCTTCTAATTGCTTGGTTGGATGATTTGGGTTTATCTTCTAGCCTCTTCATCTTGACCTTTCCTGTTGACTTCCATGCTTTGAACTCCTCCAAATTGATGGTGTCCTCATCATCAAATTTCTTCAATTTGGCTTGGTTCGTCCTTGGTGAAACTTGGAAACTCATCTTCCAAGTCAAATGGCAACTTAACCTTCCTGGGTTCACTTTCAAACCAAGAATCATTCTCATCAAACACAACATCTCTACTGACCATAAGCCCTTTGTTGGATGGATTATAAAACCTGTATCCTTTTTTATTTAATTCATACTCTATGAAGCTGCACTTCTCTACCTTAGGGTCTAGCTTAGCTCTCATTTGAGATGGAACATGCACATAAGAAGCACATCCAAAGATCCTGCAATAATCTAGTGATGGCCTTCTACCATGCCATGCTTCATATGGGGTCATTCCATCAAGTAATTTGGATGGCAAACTGTTGACAAGATAAGGGGCAGTAGATAAACTCTCTGCCCACAAATAATTAGGTAATCGTTTTTCATTAAGAATTGACGTAGCAGTTTTCACAATTAACCTATTTCTCCTCTCTACTACCCCATTTTGTTCAAGGGTATACCTTGTTGTAATTTCCCTTCTGATACCTCTGTCTTGCAAGAATTCATCAAATTCATTTGAGAAATACTCACCTCCTCCATCTGGCCTTAGTCTCTTTAGGCTTCTTCCTGATTGGTTTTCCACAAGTTCAAGATACTTCTTAAAGCAACTAAACACTTCATCTTTGTGCTTCACAAAGTACAAGATAGTCCACCTACTGAAATCATCAATGAAAGATACATAGTACCTTGAGCCAAAAATTGATGGGTCCTTGCTCGGTGCCCACACATCTGTGTGGACAAGTTCCAAGTAATCCTCATGCATGTAGCCTTTCTTCGAGAAGGGTAACCTATGTGATTTACCAAACTGACATGCACCACACTTATAGATCATGTGTTGCTTGGATACATTAGGTATCCCAAGCACACATTGATCTCTACATATTTGCTTTAAGGTTCTCTCACCAATATGCCCTAATCTTTTATGCCAAATCTCAAGCTCTGACAATGTTTGATCTTTGTAATTATAAAGTGCAATATTCCGTGTATCTTCAACTTCAAATGTAAATAATCTACCTATCTTTTCTCCCTTCATAATTCTCTTGAATCCATGTTGGGGATCTTCCATAAATGTTCCATATTTGTTGAACCTAACCTGCAAACACTTTTCCACAATCTGTCCAACACTCATCAAATTCTTGGTGATTGTAGGTACATAAAGATGCTCAATAGATTTCTATTCCCATTAGAGGTTTTAATATTTCTTGCCTTGACCACTAAATGCTTGGTGTCATCACTTGTTTGTACTTGGTGCTTTCCTTTGGGTACCTCAAGGTTAGAGAAAAGAGCTACATTCCCTGCCACATGGTTTGAACAACCTGAGTCAATATAGAAGAGATGCTCATCATTCATACCTTGCTTTTTGAAGTCATATTCATAAGCAGAAGGGAATCCTCTTGATCCTCTGTATAATTGTTGTAATCCCTTCTTGAGTCTTAACCTCCTTGGTAGTTGTTATTGTAATTGCCGTTGTCGTTGTTGTAGCTTTGATTGTAGCCTTGAGTATGGTTGAATATTTCTCTTGATTATGAGTAGCCACCTCTTTGATATCCTCTTCCTCTCTGATTTTTGAGGTTCGTAAAGCACTCATCTATAGTGTGATTAGACAATCCACATATGTTGCATGGGGAAGAGTTGAAAGGTCTCCCCCTACCTTGCTTACCTCCTCTACCCCTACCTCTTGAGTTCCTACCTCTCCCTCCAAGTTAGCTTGAGAAGTAGTACCTTCACCTTCAATCTTTTTTATTTTCCCTTTTTGTTTAGACTTGCATTTATCTATGTATAAGGCAGAAGAGTTATTACCTCTTGATGAATCTCCATTTTTGTTGAGCTTGGACTCATGGGTAAAGAGTTACCCTATGAGTGTGGTAAGATCTGGAATATGCATGTCCATGTACAAGTCCATGGCAGTTGTGAAGGCTTCCGATTTGTCATCTACCTTGATGCCATTGATTACTTGCCTCACTATTTGCTCCTCTTCAATCTCCTCTCCTATGCTTGCAAATTGGTCAACCACATCCTTGACTTTGTTCACATATTCTGAAACACTTTGCGTTGCTTCCTTTCAGTGGTAGATTCAATCCACAATTGATTCTTTCTTGCTCTTGTATTAGAAGAAAAGTATGAAGACAATGTATCCCAAGTCTCTTATGACTTTTTATAGTTCCTAATGTGTAGAAGAAGGAATTCAAAAATAGAGTTAAGTAAATATGACCTTGCTAATGCATCTTTGGCACACCATGAGTTGAGTCTTTCAAGCTCCTCTCTTATAGGTTGTCTTTTGCTTCTGAAAATGGGCATCTCCTCATCTCTTGATATGTATCTATAGAGAATCCTTCCTTGTAAGTATGTCTTCATCCTCAAGGACCATGCTTGGTAGTTTTTCGTGTCCAATTTCTCAATAAAAGAAGGGAAACCATCTCCCATTTACCTCAACTTGCTCTGATACCACTGTTGGGAAAGAAGGATGGACACCTCAAGAAATGCATTTGTATTGCTAATCCTTGCTTGGTACCTGCCCTTTTGCACTTTAGAGTTGTGTTGTAGGCCCCTTTAGCTTCCTAGTGACACTAAATAAGTGCATGTGTACTTTGGAGATGATCCTTCAAACAATTAGATCAAAACAGATAATTTTGCAACTAGCTAGTGACCAAAAAGTTGCTATTTTGGTCTTGACACCTACTAGATGTTTTGCTCAGTACTCACAGTAAAGTAGCGATTGGAAAAATTCCTTTAGAGAGTATCTAACTAACTTAGAGAGCTAATGTTTCCAAGTGAAATCACTTAAAATGATTTACTATAAACATAGCAATCAATTTAACAAATGAAGGCTTACCCCCGCCTTTTTAGGAGATGTGCAGAGAATGACGAGTGACCACTTCGAGGCCCTTTTCTCCAAATTGGCTGAATGAAACGTCCTCAAAGTGTGAGAGCTTGTAGAATACTTTGTGCTTGTTCCAGCACGCTATAGACAATTGAAAATGATGGAAAGATCAATGAGATATGAGAAAGATAAGTACACTATTCGGAGTGACAATGGCACAAAAATCAACAGAGATACTTAATGATCTATATGTATTATTGAACATGATTTTACAACATCATTGGCAAAGAAATACTACCAAATGATAGTGAGGTGAGTGAGCAATGATGTGTGCTACTCAACTTCTACTAATGATCAAATGAATGTCTCTCAAAGGGAGTGTATTTGGCCACAAGATCTCCAAGTGCTTTTATAGATGCTTTCTTCAAATTTGAATTTGAATTCAAATTTGGCTCTCACTAAAAAGCGATCCCTTAATCTAGGAGATATTCTCTCTAAGTAAAGTCGTCACTTTCCATTCTATCTAACTCCATGAGTTTAGTGGCTTAACAAGATCCATCTAATTCAAATGACTTTTACAAAAGGTTAATGGTAAAAACCATAGGCAATGGTTCAAGTAGTTCTTCAAGATTTGCACATAACTTCAACATCTAGCCAAGTGTGAAGGCTTGGCATTTTCACCAAAAATCCATCCATTAAAAATGCATTTTTTACATCCAATTGAAGTATCTTCCAATTCTTGGAAGAAGCAATACTAAGTAGAACTCTCATTGTAGGCATCTTTGCGATAGGAGAGAAGGTCTCTTCATAATCAATTCTTTGAGTTTGTGCAAAGCCTTTTGCCACAAGCCTTGCCTTATACATGTTAATGGAGCCATCTGAGTTCTTCTTCAATTTGTAAATCCATCTTGATCCTATCACCTTCATTGATGAAGCCTTCGGAACTAATTCCCAAGTGTTATTTTCCTCAAGAGCTTCGATTTGTTCTTCCATTGCATGCTTCTACTCTGATTTTTCCTTGGCTTCCTTGAATGTTGAGGGTTCCTCTTGATTTATGTCCTATGCTAGATAGATTGAATGTTTAGTAACTAGAGAAGTATCAAAACCATACCTTTCTAGTTTTCTTTTCTCCCTCATGGACCTTCTTAGGCCATGATGTGATGATTCTGCCTGTTGGCCAAGCTCCTTCACTTTAGCTTTACCTTTAGACCTCCATATTTTGAGTATTTCATTCTGAAATGCTTCATCATCTTCTAAGGTATCCTATTCTTCAATTTTAGTAGGGTTATCCTTGACAAGTTTTCAAAAATCTTCTTCAAGATCATAAGGTAACTTGATCTTCCTGCATGACTCTTCACCAATAACTATTCTTGTCAAACAATACATCTCTACTCACGAAGAAACCTTTGTTTGTTGGGTTTTATACACTGTAGCCTTTTTTGTTGTTGTCATATCCAATGAACACACATCTTTCTGCTTTTGGATCCATCTTTCCTCTAACCTGTGAAGGAACATGAGCATAAGCAATGTATCCAAAAATCTTACAATGATCCAAGCTTGGTCTTCTTCCATTCGAAGCCTCATATGGTCTCATGCCATCAAGCAACTTTGAAGGTAACTTGTTAATTAAAGAGGTGGCTTTGGATACAACCTTAGCCAATAAATAATTTTGTGAGTGTTTTTCATTTAGCATGGACCTTGCAGCTTCAACAATTGTTCTGTTTCTTCTCTCTGCCACTCCATTTTGCTCTCGAGTGTACCTTGTAGTAACTTCTCTTTTGATGGGAGAAGTACTCTCCCCCTCCATCTGGTCTTAGCCATTTTAGTGTCTTACCTGTTTGGTCCTCCACAAGGGCTAAATACCTTTCAATGCATGAAAATACTTCATCCTTATGTTTCATAAAGTATAGTATAGTCCATTTACTACAATCATCAATGAAGGAGACATAATACCTTGATCCAGATATTGAAGCATACTCGCTAGGTCCCCATACATCTGTATGGACCAAGTCCAAGAGATCTCCATGCATATATGCTTTCTTCATGAATGGTAAACTGTGAGACTTTCCAAATTGACATGCACTACGTTTATAAATCATATGTTGCCTTGACAAATTTGGGTGTCCAAGTACACTTTGGTCCCTATTAATGATCTTTCACCAATATGTGCTAACCTCTTGTGCCATACATCCAATTTTGTGAGTGTTTGACTACCAAGATTAAAAAGAGCAATGTTCCTTGTGTTTTGTAATTCAAATGTGAATAATCCACCTATCTTTTCACCCTTTGCAATCCTCCTAAATCCTTGACTTGGATCTTCAACAAATGCTCCTCCTTTTGTGAACCTAACTTGTGGGCCTTTCTCCATAATTTTTCATACACTTATCAAATTATTTGTGATGGTAGGGACATAGAGTACCTTGCTAAGTAGGTTGATATTCCCATCTAGTGCGTTTACATTTCCTATGTTCTCCACAAGGTGTCTTGTATCATCACCTATTTGCACTTCATTCTTGTTCCTTGGATCTTCTAAATTTGATAGGAGGGCCGCATTTCCTGCCATATGATTTGAGCAACCTGAATTTATGTAGAAAACATGCTCATCTGATTTACCTTGAGGTATTGCGATATTCATGATTAGCAATGAGTCCTCTTGATTTTGTAGACATTGAAGTCTCTTCTTCCTCTATTGATTTCTTGATAGTTTGAATGGTTGTGATTGTTGTTGTGGCCATTGAAATTGTTGGTCCTTCCTCTAGAGTAACCATAACTTCCTCTATTGTAGCCTCTACTTTTTTGATTCCTAGAATTCATAATGCAGTTTTCAGTTGTGTGATTGGTTAGTCCACAAATAGAACAAGGGTTAGATTCTTGGAGTCTCCCCCTTCCTTGTCTTCATCCTTTGCCTCTACCTCTACGATGTCTTCCTCTACCTACATAGTTAGCTTGATGTATACCTGCTTCATCATCCACTCTCTTCCCTTTTCTGGGTCTACATAGGCTATTGGAGGAACCCATCTAGTTCATAGATTTTGATAGATGTGAGCGAGTGATGCATATTGTTCAAGAAGTGAAAATATTAAATTTTGAAGTTTATTTCAAACTAAAGTCAAGAATTGGGATAATGAGGAGAGAGAGGTGACCATGAGATTCGAGTAGATCAAGGTTGCATTACAATTCTCTCTAGTGGGCACTAAAGTAGATGCCAACATTGTAAAGATATCGATGAAATTAAGAATGTGTTGAATACCATGGCATGACCAGTTAAGTTAATCTCCATATCCTTCCAATATCCCAACCTTCTATCTATCTTGGTAAGAACCCAATCTCACCTCTGATTAATTATGACCTTGAAGCCTAAAGGGATGCAGAGAAGATAAAAAAATTGACCCTTGGAATCATTTGACACCCCTGGTCCACAAGAAATTGCAATTGGTGCCCAAGAATGGCCTTGAACGTAGTTTTCACATGGTTAATCGTAGACCTCGAGGCTACACTAAATGTATTTAGACAATGCCAATAAGTGGCAATGCAATATGATTTATTCTGTAAGAAAGAATTTGTATCACTTGCAAACATTCTCATGATAATTTTTTCTCAACAATTTGGAAGCACAAGCCCTCTAATCGAACCCATTTGGGCATAATGATCAACAAAGAAGCTAAGGGCATTGATGGAAATCGTGAAAAGTAATGTAGCAAATGGGCACTCTTTTCTTATTGATCACTTCAATTGGATTTACTATGATAATTGACCATTAATATTGATACAACAAATTGCATTTCCCCATAGGGTTGAGAACATCCTTATAAGTTTTGAGACAAATCCCAAGTCTTTCATGGATTGGAGGATAGAAATCCCACTATCGCCTATCATATGCTTTATTGAAATAATTATTTTACCAAGAGGATGCCCTATTGGAATTCCTTTGCATAGTTAAGGCCATCCCAAACATGGATAATAGATTCAATGAATTAGTTTGATCACACCAACATTAAGATAATATGGAAGCTTGCCAAAATGGATGCCATCTTCCCACACTAAGCTCAAAGGAGTCACCAACATATGCTTGATGGACTTGAAGAACACATTGATGATACCATCCAAGCCGAGGCTTTGACCATTAGGAAGGGAGTCAATCAATCTTGATATTTCCATATTGAAGAAGGGAGAGCCCAATGGTGGGACCATATTATATGGAATGCTTTTGGTTCTAGTCCTAAAGATGACCACCATACAATCCCTACTATTCAGAGAAAGAGGTGACTTAGCCCCCAAGATTTGTGAGTTTTTTAACATTTGTTTCTGCATTCTCTTTCTCAATTTTTTTCTCTTCACTACTACTCTTGATCATGAAGGGAATAGACCCTTTCTCCTATTTCTTGTTAAGAGATGTATGTGAGGAGTGATAGATAATGTACAAGATGAGGAGTTCTTAAAAAAATCCTGCTATAGAGCAACCTAAGTAGCTCTAAGAAGCCTTAATAAACTTCCTAAGCTTCTAGTATATGCATTTAGACCACCACAGTACCTTGGAACATCATTCGCAAAGCACTTTGTCAAAATAGATAACTTACATATACAAAGAAGTTTGAGAAAACCTTCTATTTATGCAAGAAGGCACTCAATGTTTTACTCAAAGTTCCTAATGGCAATTTAGTTGAGTGAGCTATACCAAGTTAGTTCATGAATTTAGGCAGATGATATCAATTGTGTTGAGTGACCTATACCAAGTTATTTTATGAACTTAGGAAGATTATACTTAGAGAAATGTGCATAAGAAGTTAGGGGGGTAATCCTGACTTCTCAAGAAGAAGGAGATACACAAACACAATCATCTTGATTTTTTCATAACTCAAGATCTATAGACCTAATGACTATGAAAATTTGTGGGCATGCTTAAAACAGTTTTAAATTTGTATTTCAATAGATATGTTTGATAATGAATACATGGAAGTAGAGAAATAACTTAGAGATGTTGATAGACTTTACTTAATGTGTTATAATAATGAACAGAAATACGTATAGCAATGAAAATGAAGTATAAATATATTGCTAATTGGCATATGATACAATGAGAGAGTGAGGGAATTATCTAGCTTTTAGGTAAGACATAGCTCAGTGGAAATGAGTGTGATGATAGCTCATATCAGCCCTCCTTGCCATGACTAAAGTGTCTAGTGTCTATATGCACTTTTGCTCGATAACTATTGTTTGTGATCCAAATGTTTAGATAATGATTTGAATTTTAATTAAAAATGGATTGGTGGTCTTTGACTTCAAATAAATGCATGATGTTTTCTCCAAATATCTCATTTACATTTTTCTAAGATAAAACTGGACATTAACCTTTGAAAATCCTTAAGTATATGTTGAATGATTGTAAATTTATGCCTCATGTATGAAGAGAAATCCTTTGTGCATAGGTCAAGCACTTAGGCTTCCTTAATGCACTAATAGCTCCCCCTCAAGACTAAGATTCTTCAATCTTCAATCCTTTGATATCTCTTGAAGTCTATCATAGCTTTGAATCTATTTAATTTCACTCCATCCAAGCTTTGGTCATCATATCTACACATTGTTGTTGAGTGGATACATATGAGAGTCAAATTTCCTCGCTTGTGATTTTCTCCCTAACATAGTGATGTTTAATGTCAATGTGTTTAATCCTTGCATGATAATTTTTTCGGAACATTAATCTTTCATTATGCTTGAGATGGATATGCGCTACATCAAATCCATCATTTGGATGGTGCCATATATGTACCTTCAAGAATAGCACTTATGAGCACATTATTTCTTTGCATTAATTGGTTGATCACTTATGATCATTTCTTCTAAGGTTCAAGGTATTTACCTTTGTAAAAGGAAAGACTAAAAGGCCTAAAATCCATGAGGTAGAAGTTCTTGACATTGATTCTCGATTAAGCATTCAAGAAGTAGGTATGGCTACAACCTTTTCTTTTCCAAGATTGTAGGAAAAGATTCCAATCAATCTAAACTACCAAAACCACCTAATTTTGAATTCAAATTCATGAATAAAAGGCGTGGTCATATCCACAAGCTTCTATATAAAGACTCCAAAACCTTTGTACAAAAATTAAAGTGTTGACTTGAAGCAATACATATACTCTTTGATCATTGCTTGGTGCCACTTCAATTCTCTATTGCTTCTTCCTCAAAATAAGTCACTTTGCAGAGATTTCAGCTCTCTTTAAAGATATCATAATCAATTCTTTAAGCATCCAGTGAAAGGGTATAACTTTCTAGTTTATGTATGTAAATTTTCAAGTCATTTTGTAATTGCAAAAAAATTGGAGGTTTATAGTCTTAGGGTCATTGTTTACACATCCCTAAAAAATTGAGATGACATCCAATTAGTGTTAAGGTGATTTCTCTTCATTGGTTGATATAAATTAGGACTTTTATGCATTTTATCAACCCAACCCTATGTATGAAACTCTTTGAAGAGGAATTTTTCCAATTGTAATTAAGTTGGTTGCTCTCACTCTTTGAAGTGATAACTTCCATCCAGTTTTAGAAGGTTTTTTTGAGCTAGTGAAGGTGCAAGTTATCTCTTTTGCACCAACTTTTTATTGTTGATGTTCCAAAGTACCTATTGGGTTCTATTGCACTAACCATAAGCCTAAAATTTCTACTTTACACATCCAAAGAGCTATGGATGTTCCTATACTGTTTTGCTGAACCAACTTCACCACTTGACAACTCAACTTTTGAAGCCTCTACATGCTTCTCCAACTTCTTTTTTGGAAAATAAGAATGGAGGCTTATTTGCAAGGAAGAAATCTATATGGGATTGTATCCGATCATGAAGCAATGCCTATTCCAAGATGCAAAAGGAGGACCTAATAAAGAGGAAGCAGATAAGCTCACATGTTGGTTTGCAAAGGATGCTCAAGCAAGGTCATACATACTGAATTGTATCTCTGATTTTCTATTACCACATATTAGAGGATGGAGGACATCTCAAGAGACTTGGGATGCCCTAGAGACTTTTGTTTCTACTATTACAAAAGCAAGAAAGAAACATCTTTGGAATGAGTTCAATCAAATAAAGAAGACTCAAAAACAAACCATCATTGAGTTTGTTACAAAGATCAATAGGACCAGAGGTGATGAGGAATGGCAATCTTTCACGACAACCTATGATCTCATCATGCATGTGCGAACTCTAGACTTCAACATCTTTCTTGGAAAACTCTTCAATCAAGAGGCCAAAAATAACATAAAGGAAGGTAACTTCTATCATGGTAATTCAACTAGTGCTCTATATGTAGATAAGAAGGACAAGTGGAAAGGGAAGAAGAAAGGACCAAATCATGACAAAACCAAAGGCCAAAATGTTCAACCTTGTGCCATCTATGATAAGGCCAACCACACCACTGATAATTGTTGGTCCAATGGAAAGATCTAGAAAGGAAGTGGAAGAGGTGGATATGGCAGCAATAGAGGTAGATGTGGACATAACCTCAACAATAACAATAGAGTCCATAATAGAAGGGACTACAAAAATTATTGTGAATATCAACAACATGAAGAATCATTGTGTTTGATGAATCTAAGCCACAAGGAAGGTAAAGAAGATGATCATTTATTTTACATAGATTCAAGATGTTCAAATCATTTTGTAGACAACATATCTCTCTTATCTGATTTGGAAAGTCCAAAGCATAGACATGAAATTCAAAGAGGGGATGAAACAAAAGTTAGTGTGGAGAAGATTGGTAATATCAAAGACTCCAATGGTAGGACAAATATGAAGAGCAAGGTACTCTATGTTCCCAATATTATAAAAAAACCTAATAATTGTAGGCCAAATTGTTGAGAAAAGCTTGCAATTTATGTTCACCCAATGTGGAGCTTTTGTGGAAGATCCATGTCAAGGCTTCAAGAAGATCGCCGAAGGTGAGACGCATGGTAGGCTCTTTACTTTTGAAGTAGGAGAAACTAGAAACATAGCTCTATCCAACTTTGGTCTCACACCCTAAGTGAGCTTGGAGTGTGGAATAAGAGGCTTGCTCATGTGAATGAAATAAACTTTAAGTATATATGTAGGGATCAACGTGTTCTTGGATTGATAAACATATCGAATCAACAAATGAGCAATAGATGTGATGCACGTCAGATTGGGAAGGCACAAAGACAACCATTCAGCCACAAAGGCTACCTCCACAACAACTTATTGGACTCAATACATACAAATGTATGGGGGCCAAGCCAAGAACCTTCATTGGTAGGATCAAGGTATTATGTCTCACTTACTGATGACCATACTAGATGGACTATTCTGTACTTTGTCAATAGTAAGATTGAAGTGTTTGATTGCTTCAAAAAGTATCTAGCACATGTGGAGAGTCATATGGTAGGTCATTCAAGAAGCACAAATCTAATGGAGGGGGAGAATACTTCTCCAAAGAGTTTTGATGAGTTCTTGTGGGATAAAGGTATCAAAAGGGAAGTGACTACCAGGTACTCTCCTAAACTAAATGGAATTGTAGAGACAGGAAAAAAGGCATTGGTTGGATCAACCAAAATAATGCGTGAAGAGAAGAGGTTGCCACACTATCCATGGGGAAAGGCTATTTCAATTGTTGTGTACCTTGTCAATAGACTACCATCCAAATCACTCCAAGTCATGACTCCTTATGAAGCATGGTATGGAATAAAACCTAGGCTTGGACATTGCAATGTGTTTGGTTGTTTAGCTTATGTTCATGCACCATCACAAATAAGAGGTAAACTAGCTGAAAATGCAAAAAAAGGTAGTGTTTATTGGGTATGAGTCAACTCATATGGGTCAGAGATTCTATAATCCTTCAACCAAGAAATTCACTACAAGTAGAGATGTTGTATTTGAATAACATAGGTCTTGGTATGATGAAGACAGACAAAAGGTACCTCTATCATATGATCTTGATTCTAATCCTCATCAATTACGAATCAAGAATAATACACATGTCCATGATGCAAGAAGTGATACAAATGATGACCAAGATGAAAAGAAAAAGGATTACAAGCTATGGAAGTCAAGAGGCAAAGCAAAGATGCAAGAGTGTGGAGAATGATATGCACCTAGAGAACAAAGACAACTAGAAAGGTATGGATATGATTTCACATTTGCTACGAAGCATTCAATCTAATTGGAAAAGGACTCAATTTTAGAGGAACCCTCAACCTATGAAGAGGCAAAGGAAACCCTAATTTGGAAAATTCCATGAAAGAAGAAAAAGATGCATTGAAGGAGATGGACACTTGGGATTTGGTTCCAATGTCACCCAATCAAAAGGTAATTCATTGCAAATGGGTTTATAAAGTTAAAAGAAACAAATGGATTAGTTTGCAGATACAAGGCAACATTAGTTGCCAAAGGATGCTCACAAACTCGTGGTATACTATGAGGAAATATTCTCACCAATTGCAAAGATGACTACAATTAGAACATTCATAAGTGTAGTTGCTGCAAAAAAATGGACACTCCTCCAACTTGATCTCAGAAATGCATTCCCAAATGGTTGGATACGTGCAGAGGTATACATGCCACAAACACAAGGATTTAAAAACCCTAATCATACATCTTATATTTGTAGACCTAAGAAATCATTGTATGGATTGAAACAAGCTCCTTGAGCTTGGAATTATAGGTTGATTACATACCTTGAAGATCAAGGGTTCAAACCTAATTATTCAGATCCTCCTTTATTCATAAAAAAGGATCACCATGAGGTTATCTATCTATGTGTATATGTAGATGATATTATTGTGATAGATGATGATCTGAATGGCATTCAAAGGGTCAAGAGAAACATGCAATACAAGTTCAAAATCTATGATTTTGGTGAGCTCACATATTTCTTAAGTGTGCAAGTGATTCATAAAAATGAAGGGTTGTATCCAACTTAGAAAAGATAAATTTAAGACCTACTTCTAGAGTCTAGAATGGAGAACAGAAAGCTTGTAGGTACACCTTTGGAATTGAACCATAGACTAAGTGTTTATGAAGGTGAGCAGATTGATGATTCTAAAGACTATCAAAGCTTAGTTGGTAGCTTGATATATGCTACTCACACAAGACCAGAAATATCATATAGTGTGGGAGTGCTTATTCAATTCATGCACTCACATAGAAGGCCATGATGGGGGATGATTCTAACACCCGAATGGAAAAATGGAAGATGGCTGCCCTCCACTAGGTCCACAAGTAGTGATATATGCTCACTATTCTGAACTTTTCTCTACACCAGTATAGAGACTTATAGTGAAATTTTCTAGACTTATACTAAATTATAAGAGCTAAATTACATAATTTAAATAATCCTAAATGAATATTCCTTCTGGGAGAATGACCCTTTGCAATACAGGCTACCTGTTTGCAACACTCTCTACCTATGTGCAGAGATATACCTTTACAAATTTGGCAATTTCTCATAGCTCACTCAATCAATGAACTTGAAACTTGGCAAAGGTCACGGAACTATATAAGAGACCAAATGAAGCTTGAAATCAATGAAAGTACAATGAGAGAGCAAACAATGATCTAAAATATGGTACACTCATATTTGGAAAAGCCTAACTAACCTCTAGATAGAGAGGAGCAAAATCATAAGAAAACGAGGTAAGCAAGCAAGGGGGCTGCTTTCTGGAGTTTATGACTTCACTAAACTAAGTGGAAAACTTTTCAAATGCATACAAATCAAGAAACAAAGGTGGTATGATGCTTATATATAGTTTTACGTTTCCTACAATCTAGCTAACAACCCACCAATCAGTTTAGGTGCACTTTTTGGTGGTTGATTTGATGAAATTTGAATTTGATTGAGTTTGGTGGAGATTCTAACTTTATTCCATGACTTTGGTTCCTCCTTTTTAATTGATTCACTTGCTAAACTCATGGTTGAGCCGTTTTTCATGATTGAGACTTGATTTTCAACACTCCCCCTCAAGTCTCAATGCCTAGGTCCTTCGTTCCAATGCATGCCTTGAAATGTTGTAGCTTTACTCCATCCAATACTTTAGTGAACATATCTAAATATTCGTCCTTTGTATTGAAATGCTCCACCTTGACATACTCTGACATGATATTCTCTCTAATGAAGTCGTAATGCACTTCTATATGCTTCAACCTTGCATGGAACATTGGATTTTGAGACAAGCATATGCTACTCATGTTGTCACAGAAAATAGGTACTTGCTTAACCTGCAAATCAAGATCAACAAAAAAATTCTTGAGCCACATAAGCTCACATGAGACTTGTGCTAAGCCTCTATACTTAGATTCAATTGATGAGAGAGCCATTGTTGGTTGTTTCTTTGACATCCATGAGATCATCTTCGTCCCGAGCATGATAACATATCCACTAGTGCTCCTGCTGTCATCTTTGGAACCTACCCAATCAGCACCACAATACATTTGTACATTTAATCCATCATCAAGTGGATAATATATACCTTCATTCACTGATCCTTTGAGGTACCTAAGTACCCTTTTGGCTGCAAGAAGATGAGGTACTCTTGGTGCTTGCAAAAATTGAGATAACACTCCAACTACATGTGCAATATCGGGTCTTGTCATAGTAGCATACAAGAGAGAGTCAATTATTGACCTATACATGGTGACATCCTTCACTTCTTCACATTCATGAGCACTTAGTTTAACATTTGCTTCTAATGGATTTGAAATGGGCTTGCAATCACACAAGCAAAACTTCTTCAAGAGATCTAGAATGTATTTCCTTTGCACCAAGTATATACCTTCCTCTTTATATACTACTTCAATCCCAAGGAGTTACCTTAAAATCCCTAAATATGAGATTTTAATCTCACATCCAAGCTTCCTCTTTATGTCCGTGATGTTGGCTTCATCATCCCCTATAATGATCAAATCATAAACATATATACGAATGAAAACAATTTTGCTACCTTCCTTCTTCACAAAGAGTGTTGGGTCTCCATACCTTGAAGTTCCTCCTTGGTGTCTTCTAATCATCATCAGAGTCACTTGAATCTTCATGATGTTGGTTATTTACCTTTTGAAGTGTGGGAAAGTTTTCTTTTAGGTCATATAGTAGCTTGACTCTTCTGCAATCATCTTCAAACTACAAGTTGTTTTCATCAAAGAAAACATCTCTGCTAAGAATAAATCCTTTACTACTTGGATTATACAACTTGTACCCTTTTTTATTAAGATCATAACCTATGAACACACATTTCTCTGCCTTGGGATCCATTTCACCTCTGATCTGTGATGGAACGTGCATAAACTATGCACCCAAAAATTCTACAATGATCTAGGCTAGGCCTTCTTCCATTCCATGCTTCATATGGTGTCATCACATCCAATGCTTTAGATTGGAGTCTATTGATGAGATAGGTAGCTGTAGACACAACCTTTGCGCATAGATAGTTAGGCAATTTCTTCTCATTAATCATGGACCTTGCTGCCTCCACAATGGTCCTATTGCTCCTTTCTGCTACTCCATTTTACTCTGGAGTATACCTGGTCGTAATTTCTCTTTTGATGGCTCTATCTTGGAGATATGCATCAAACTCATGGGAGAAGTATTCTCCCCCTCCCTCTGACCTTAGCCTTTTTAATGTTTTCCCTGTTTGATTTTCAACAAGAGCAAGATATTTTTTAAAACAATTGAACATTTCATCTTTGTGCTTCATAAAATAAAGTATAGTCCATCTGCTACAATCATCAATGAATGATGCATAGTACCTGGATCCTGAAATTCAAGGGTCTTTGTTAGGCCCCCAAACATTTGTGTGGACTAGCTCCAATAGATCACCATGAATGTAACCTTTCTTCATAAATGGTTGTCTATGAGACTTCCCAAATTGACATGCACTGCATTTGTATATCATACGTTGCTTGGATATATTTGGTAATCCAAGCACACACTGATCCCGGCTTATTTGCTTTAACCTCCTTTCTCCTATGTGAGCCAATCTTTTGTGCCACATTTCTAATTCTGATAATTTTTGTTCTCCATGATTGAAAAGTGCTATATTTCTAGTATCCTGTATTTAAAATGTAAAGAGTCTACGTGTCTTTTCTCCTTTAGCTATCTTCTTGAATCCTTGTTCAGGATCCTCAACAAATGCTCCATTTCTTGTAAACCTTACGTGCAAATCTTTTTCTAGAATTTGTCTAACACTTATCAAGTTCTTGGTTACGGTAGGTACATACAATACCTTACTGAGTAGATTCATATTTTCATATGAGGTCTTCACATTCTCAATCTTTTCAACTGAGTGCCTTGTGTCATCTCCTGTCTCAACCTCATGCTTGTTCCTTGGATCCTCTAAGTCAAATAGTGATGCCACATTTCCTGCTACATGATTTGAACAACCATAATCTATATAGAACACATGCTCATTTGCTTTACCTGGCCTCATGGTCATGTTCATTAACAAAAGTGAGTCTTCTTGTGCCTTCTCTTCAGTGCAATTGTTGTAGTCTCTTCCTCCTCTATAGCCTCCTTGGTTATTGTAGTTGTTGTTATAGTTGTTGAAGTTGTTTGATCTTCCTCTTCCATAGCTTCCTCTGTTGAAGCCTCTTCCTCTCTAATTTCTAAGGTTCCTAAAATAGTTCTCAGTTGTGTGGTTAGTCAATCCACATATGGAACATGAAGAGGTGCTTTGGAATCTCACCTTGCCTTGTCTACCTCCTCTGCCTCTTCCGCTTGTACCTCTACCTCTTCCTACAAAGTTAGCTTGGTAGGTACTAGCTTCATCATCAAATTTCTTGCCTTTACCTTTACTATCTTTACTCTTGTTCTTATCAGTGTATAGGGCATAAGATTGATTACCTTTTGAGTTGTCATTGTTCTTCACAAGCTTGGCTTCATTAGTGAATAATTGTCCCATTAGAGTATTTAAGTCAAGTACCTCCATGTCCATATATAGTGCCATTGCAATAATGAATGCTTCCCATTTGTCATCTGCTTTGATTCCATTCATCACTTGTCTCACAATTTGCTCCTCATCAATGAATTCTCCAATGCTTCCAAGTTGATCAGCTAAGTCCTTCTTTTGAGTGACATAATTAGTCACATTCTGTCTGGGCATCCTTTTGAGTGCTGTGAACTCCATCCACAGTTGATTCTTTCTTACTCTAGTGCTTGAAGAAAAGAATGCTTCAAGTGCATTCTAGGTTTCTTGTGATTTCTTACAATTCCTAATATATGGAAGTAAGAAATCAGAAACTGAGTTGAGAAGATATGACCTGGCCAATGCATCCTTTGAGCACCATGTTGATAACCTTTCCTACTCTTCTTGAGTGGGTTCCCCTTTGCTTCTAAGTATTGGCATTGACTCATCTCGAGATACATAACCATAGAGATTTCTACCCTGTAGATATGCTTCCATTCTAATAAACCAAGCAGAGTAATTACCTTGATCCAATTTGTAAATTGATTATGAAGATTCATCTCCCATGTTGATTTGATAATAGCTCTGATACCACTCTAAGGAGATGGTTGGATTCACTCCAACAATGAGCTGGTGCTATACAAATCTTGCTCTACACCTGCCAATCTTGCTTCTGAATACCTTAGTAAGAATCTTTAGCTTCCCAAATATGCATTTGAAACCATAATATACTTTGGAGCATCACCTTCAAATAGTTGCATCAAAACAAAATACTTCCAAGTTTGAAGAGTTGCCAAACCTTGCTATTTATGGACTCTGATCTGCTCAGTATTTCACAGTGCTCACTCACTTATTACAATTGACCCAAGAGCTCTTACGGATATCTAATTGGACCCCTAAGCTTTCTATAGGAAGTTATCTCACTAATTTAGAATGAGTATATGCTGAAAAATCATTCTAAGAAGTTAGGGGTGTAATCCCGACATATTAGAAGGATGATAGTCAACAAACATAGGTAGATTGCAATGAACATATATCGCACAGTACTAAACCAAATGAAGTTAAATTTGATAGCATATAACTAGAAAGTCTAAGCTACATGTACCAAGTTGAATCACATTAAAAGAATAAGTATACGCAAAGAACTTTGCAAAACAAACACACTGAAATTGAGAGTTTAGTAGCAGGTAATAGTGAACATGAGATAACTTGTATAGTCTGAATCAAATGAGTAGTATTATGAATGTATGATACAAAGGAGATGATGTAGGCTTAATCATACATGTGTGGGATAAGTGTGCCCAGAATCTTGAAGCTCAATGCGTCCTTCTTCTGCTCTATCTTCCACAACTAAAAAACATGATCTTTTATAGATGAGTTCAAATTTAAATTTTGAATCTACCACCTAAAAGTGATCGTGCCTTTTAGGTTCCTAATAAATTTAATTCCAACCACCTGGTTGTTGTGATTTACAACTCCTAAAGATATGAGATTCTCTCATGCCTTGTCTTTTACATTTATCTTGAGTTAAACTCAAAAGATTTACAAGAGGTGTTCATATGTGACTTATGAATAGTCATGCTCTAAGCTTTTGACTTTGTTCAAGCATCAAGGCTTGCCAAATGTCACAACATGCATGACTTTGATTGCAACCACATTTTACCAAGTAGTCCACAAGTATTTGGTTCCAAGCCCTTCAGGCTTGCTTGAGTCCCTAAAGAGACTTCTTAAGCCTTCATACATGATGTGGAAACCTCTCATCTTCAAAGCCTTGGGGCTGCTCCATGAAGACTACCTCTTTAAGCTCTCCATTTAGGAAAGCATTCTTCACATCCAACTGGCACATCTTCCAACCTTTTGAGGCTGAAATTGCAATCAAACTTCTTATGGTGGACATCTTAGCTACTGGACTGAATGTTTCCTCAAAGTCAATTCCATAGATTTGAGAAAAACCTTTGGCAACCAGAATTGCCTTATACCTAGAGTTGCTCCTATCTGCATGCCTCTTTACCCTGTACATCCTTTTGTTGCCAATGACTTTCATGTCCTATGTTCTTGGCATCAATGAACAAGTATCATTTTCTTCAAGTGCTTTGTCTTCCTCCTCCATGGCTTCAATCCATTCCCTAGGCTTATTTGCTTCTTCAAAAAAGTTAGGCTCTTCACAAGCTATAACTTGACTCATGTATGCATAGTGTCTTGCAATGAATGACTCATAAGTTAACCTTTGAACAGGGTATTTCACCCTATTGGATGACCTTACCTCACTATTAGGTGGTAGGAATCTCCTCTTCCTTGGTTTAGATGCTTTAAATCCTGGAGTTTCTAATTTTTCCATATCTTCATCACTTGTAGATTCCATGTCTACCCATCAATGGTCTTTGTCATTTGCCTTTTCCTTTCCTTTGCTACTTCCTTCACTTCAATGAGATTCATTCATTATCCTTCCATGCCAAGCTGATGTATTACTCTCCTCTGATGGTGTGCTTGAAGTGGTTGGACCACTCATCTCCATGCTTTGTTGTTGCTCTTTGAACTTCTTCATGGCTTCATATGCATCATCAACCTGTAACACATCTTTGCTACCATACGAAGGTAGCAACTCATCAAATATTACATCCCTAGAAACATTAAGCTCTTTGGTGCAAGGATTATAGCATCCAAAACCCTTTTGCTTTGAAGAATATCCAAGGAATATACACCTATCTACCTTCGGGTCGAACTTGTGTCTCAATTCTTGAGGTATGTGAACATAACACACACAACCAAATACTTTGAGATGTGAAAGGTTGGGTTTCTTATCACACCAAGCTTCATAAGGTGTAACTCCATGTACTCTTGAGGTTGGACACCTATTCATAATGTATATGGCTATACTTTTTGCATCAGCCCAATAAGAGTTAGGAACATTCATTTCATTTAACAAAGCTCTAGCTACTTCTGCCATATATCTATTCTTCCTCTCTACCACCCCATTTTTTTGATGTGTATACCTCCGAGTGAATTGCCTTTTGATGCCATTTTCATTTAAAAATTTTGAAAATTCATTTGAAAAATACTCTCCCCATCCATCCAATTTGAGAGTCTTTATATACTTCCTTGTTTCCTTCTCCACTAGATTTTTGAGCCTCTTTAAAACACCTTTGACTTTGACTTCATGCAATACATCCAAACAAACCTTGAATGATCATCTATAAATGTGAAAAAATATCTATTACCTCCAATTGATGGCTCCCTTGTAGGTCCCCATACATTTGTGTGTATGAGATTCAACACTTCATTGCTCACATGTGCTTCCTTCTTGAATGGCAATCTGCTTTGTTTTCCTAATTGAAAAGCATGGCACAAATGATGCATCTTATAAGATGTAAGATTAGGTAGACCACTCACCAAGCACTTCATTTGCATTTCATTCATCCTTTGTAAGTTAATGTGCCGAGTTCTTTTATGCCATAAGTCGATTTTTGCAATTTGTTTATTTGCAATTGACAAGTAGACAGTGTGAGGGATTGATGGCTTTACCTCCATGATGAATAGTGTTCCTTGCTTCTTAATGAGAACTCATATGGTTATTCACAAGAAATCTATAGCTTACCATCCTCAAGCTAATGGGTACAAAGATAGCATTAAGAAGACATTGATTAGAATTCCTTAAAAGAAAATGTGTAGGATAATTAGAAGGACTAGCATCTCAAATTAGATTTGGATTTATGGTCTTTCAGAACAACTTTCAAAATGAGAAAATGTATGACACCATTCAAGTTGGTGTATGGGTTTGAGGCTATGGTATGTATGGATTTTGTGGTTCCAAGCTTAAGGGTAACAATAGAAAAGATGTCTCTAGAAGTTTCAATTAAAATACAAGTAAGTATTTGATGCAAATGGAGGAGGATCTATTGTTCATTTCTTATATTAGGAAAATAATCTAGAGAAAGAGACAAAATTGGGTAAATATTAATGTGAAATTCAAGGTGTCAAGTGTGAGATTGCATAATGGTAAATAATTCAAAGTTCAAAGTGCATCTTTGTAAGCTAACATTAAGATAAAAAGGTTTGTATTAGATTGTGGAAGATTTAGGGCAAGGCACCTTTATTGTAGCATGTGTTTGGAACCAAGGTGTAAAAACCAATAAATAGATTTAGATTAAAGTTCTTTCAATATAAACCACCTCATTATGATTAGATTGATGTAGCATTAGTATAAGTGGAGCATGTATTTTTAGATCAAGTACTAGGTAAATCAGGTCGAATTTGGAGATTGATAAAATTCAAGGTATGCTATATCAAGATTTTCTATGTTAGAATGTGCTACATTGAAAATTGTCACATCAAATGTTTTACAGGAATTCATTTCTTTACCAAATACTTTGATATGTAGGAAAGCTACCCAATAAAAGTTGTGATTTTATTACATATGAGTACATGTTCTTACATGATTTTAATGAGTACAAATTATTTGGTTATTTTAAATGCTTGAATGTTGATGTGCAAGAGGAGTTTCTATTCCCTAATAAAGCAGTACCAATGCCAATATCAAGGAGCATCAAAAGTTTGCAATTAGGAGGTCAAGAGGAATAGGAAACGATTATGAAGGGTAGATTGCATATAAAGTCAAGAGTAATAAGAGATGAAGACACTATCATGGAAGAGGAAAGTGGTGGTGATGAAGTGATGGTAATTAAGAAAAGAACATGGGAGGATAGAAGGTGGAAGTTGGTATTACATATTGAAAGAAATAAATTCTGGTAGAAGACAACAATTGAAATGGTATCTAGACAGAATGGGATTTATTATTAAGTTTTATCACATGTCCAAGGAGAACTATGTGCCATTGTGGTGGGCATAGGAAGGAGAAAAGTGAGCAAGGTACATTGGGTATATGATAGGTTGCATGGTGAAATTTTTCTAGTTGAAAAAATGAAAGCACTAACTAAAAATGTACTATATGTGCTTTTGGTGCCAATGTTTGCATATGTGCATGAAATTGAGAAGGTTGATATTGCGTTATACATTATAGGAAGCATCCTTGGATATCAATAAAACTCAAAAAACAAAAGAGTTTCACAATATACAAGAACATTTTGGGTTGGAGATTGCAAAATAAGAAACACCAATGGTTACCGTTAGTGTCCATGTGAAAGGCCAAATGGTCACTAGAAAATTTTGTATATGTTTCTTAATAAAACATATAGTGGCATGGTTAGTCACACATTGTAAGTTTGACCACATTTATAACACCTATGAACTCTAGCTTCGTGCTTCTTGTGTAGTGTCATCGACAAGGAAACCATCTTAAACCTTAGGTTCCATATGATTTTCCATATCTCATGATTGTCTCAGAGTGGAGAAAGTAATGCTTCCATTATGTCCAAAAGATGCCAAAACCCCAAGGTCGACTATCTATTTGCTAAATTCTAACACTCAGAATTCTTTTTTCTAGTTGGTGACATCATCAACTTGTAATCACCCTTGAACCACCCTTGGAAAACCTATATAAGGAGGGGTTGGTCACATTCATTCTAAGTCTTTCTGATACCAGTCTTGGGAGCTGAAGGAGTCATGACCACCAAGTATGTACTCTCCAAGTTCCAATTCCAGTTCTTGTTTTGTTCCTTGTTCTAGTCTTTCTAGTCTAGTTCTTGGACATCTAATCGTGTCCTCTTGTAATCTCATAGTGTAAGATTGTTTCTAGTTATTTCTTGTATCTTCATATCCTTGAAGGGAATTTTTGTTATTAAGATATCTTATTTTATGCCTACTATCCTGGGTTGTGGGATCTCTTATATCATCTCTAATCTAGTTTTTCATACTTATCAGTCTCGGGTTGTGGGCTGTCTTGTATCAGTTACATATTCTTGTGTCATTCTCCCTATGTGGGTGTTATTGTAATAAAAAGTGTATTTCCAAAATCTTGTCTTGTATGAGTTACATATTGTGGTCTAGAATTCATACCTATCAGTCTCGGTTTGTGGGACATCTTGTATCAATTACATATTCTTGTATCATTTTCCCTACATGGGTGTTCTTGTAATCATAAGTATATCTCCAAAATCTTGTCTATTGAAGTCAGAGAGCACAATCTAGTGCTCCCCTGACAATTTGGCAAGACTACCTTCATCAAGACTAGGCACCATGGATTCCCTACACAAGGAGATCCAATCTACCATAAAGGACTTGATCGACATGTCCAAGAGATGAGAAAATTGCTACAACAAGATGATCGAATAGTTTCAAGCTATGACTTGAATATCAAGATGTTGTTTCATGGAACTACATACCACGAAGACTACATGGTTAGTCATTTTCAAAGTGGCCTCAATCTTGAAGTCAAATATCTCTTGCTATCCATGCCTCAAGAAAACATCTTGGAGGATGTTATCAATCAGGCAGTTTAATGTGAGAATCAATTATTCAAAGAAAGCCAAATCCAAGCCCCACAAATATTGAATAATCAAGACATTGATCCTCAAAAATTCAAATTAAGAACTTTTGAAGAGCATGAAGTCACTGCATATGATATGGAGCTGTTAAACGCGCTTTCGCCGTCAGAAACACGTCTAAGCTCTTTCGGGTTCTTGCGAGTGGAAGGGGTCTCAATAATCAGAGGCCATGTACTTGATTTTCCCAAATCACCTTACCCGCATGATCTTTCGTTCAACACATCTCTACTAATCCAACTTACTAACAGAAAACTCAGACTCATTCCTTTACAGAATTACTATTCGTATTCCAATCAATACTTCTCAATACACAACGCAGGGATAAGCATTATCGTAACACAGACTTACAGTAAACAACTTACAGATCAGCGATTCAATACTTAATGTAAACATTACCGTAACTCAATCTTACCGTACAGGTACAGATAATCAAACAAAACAGAAAGACACAGCAGTACGCAGAATTCTCAAACACACACTCCAGAAACTCCACATAACATCTCGCCCAGACAGACAGTATGGCGATTCTCTGGTCGTCACCGAAGCATCTTTTTCATTGCTTTATAAAAAGTGACAACTCGTTGCAACGACCTTTCGGCTCGTGCGGAATATGAAAAGGAAAAAGCATTTACAATTGCCAATCCAACGGCTTACACTGGCATGCACGGTGGACTTGAACCCGCAGGTATACAAAATATTACGGTTCATCTATTATACCCTCTAGATACATTGCTCTAGCTAATTTAAATGTTCTGGCAATTTTCTTTTTCAATGAATCTAACATCTGTTTCAGGACTTCGGGTTCTACTAGCTGAGCATCAGTTCTTACTGAATTGGTTGCAATTACCTGGCTCATCAAAATTTCTGCTTGTGTCTACAGAAAGGCTTCCTGTAAATAAAAGTCGTTTGATAAAGCTGCATCACGACTTACTTTCATGTCCTCGATTCTTTTATCTACTCGGGATAATCTCTCTACTTGAGCTCCAAGTTGATTTTCTCTTCTTTCCAATTCTTGATTCTGAAACTGGATGGTCCTGTAATAAGCGTCTCTTTCTCTTCTTATCCCGGGTATCTCCTTCTGTAGTTGAGTGACTAAATTCATTTGCGTTTTAAGATCAGAATTTGATTGAAATAAATTGGCTTTTGCTCGCTGGAGTTCTTCAGTAGTGCGCTTCGCCAAGTCTGCCATCTCCTGTCCACGTTGCACGACTTCATCTAACTGTTATCTGGTTTCTTCTAACAGATTCCCTAGTGCTATGCAAGCATCTTCCTTATCTTGGATTAACTGTTTCAAATGAATAATTTTGGCATCAGCAGCACACAATAAATCAGCTTTCACTCTGACTTCGGTCAAGGCAGCATCTCTTTGATTGATTACTGTCTCCTGTTCGGCAAGGCGAGTCCGTAACTCCTTAATCTGTTCATGTAAAGCTTGATTTTCTGCTTTTACTACATCTATTTCTTCCTGGAGTGGACTAATGTCTGCCTCCAGAACGTCGACTTTATGTTGAAATTCTTCTATGATATTATCAGTTACTTCTTTCATCTGTGCTGGTAGTTGCTGCGATAGTTGGATCAACGTCTGACCCATGGATGCGAGCTCAGAAATCATAGGAATTGATGGAAACAGAAGAGAAGGACGTGGTTGAGATGAAGAAGCGGTGAGCAGTTGATGAGAATTGGGTGGAGAATAGTTTGGTGAAGATGATGATGAATCGGGTGCGTCAGGTACTATTGGTGGAATGGGGACAATGGGTTTAAGTGGAGGTTCGGGTGGGGGAATGGGTTTCAGATTGTTGGTTGCTTCGGTAAGTTGTTGCGAAGTCACGTCTGGTTGAGCAATGGAAGATTCTACTACTGTAATTAATTCTTGTAAAAATTCTGCAACAATAACCTTTGTGTCTTCTTGCACTTCTTGTTGAGATTGTTGCTGAGATTCGTCCCTAGAAGATTCATCTTTAGAACTCTTATCCTGTTGCTGGTTTGGAGATGACTGCGCTGATGAATCATGATGCATCGAAGTAGTTTTGTCGTGAAAAGTCTCTTCTTCATGTCCTTCTTCTTCATTTCCAGCGGCGGAACCCTTTACTTGACTATCAGAATAACTTATTTTGATGCGTTTTCGATGGAGGAGCTCGAAGATTTCTTCGTCATCTTCTTCGTTGTCTTCCAGTATCTGAACAGATTCTTCATGATATAATACTGGACCTCTGGGTGGTGGTTGCACTGCTAGAATGGTCGGAAACAGAAAAGTGATTATGTGCGGAAGATGGGAATGTGGCAAATCTCCTTTGTTGACCTGCTTAATTACCAAAACGCATTCACGGTGAATGCGCCGAAAAAAATAGGAAGCGAAATTGATAGGCTCTCCAGCAACCATATCAATCACGGAATAAAATGGGTGAGATACCCCATAAGTTCGTTTCTACAAATTTAGTATTGCTACTAAAAATTATAGGGCTGTTCTTTCAGGCTCAAGGCGACAGAGTATAGCATATTCATTCGAAGAATATCTGAGAAACAACTGAATCATAGTTGTGACTGGAAGATTAGGGCCATTCTCTCGTCCTACCGGAGAGAGTCGAAAAGCATCAGCAAATGACTATAGAGTGATTACAGTACGAGAAGGTAAAGAGGTAATTGGCCAACTCTGCTCCGTAGCAGGTGTGGCAGCGATGGCGGCAATGATTTAGGCATAAAATGGGTGACATTCCACTGAATGCCAAGGCAATTCAGCGAAATTAGACAACTCACGGACACGCACAAACTCACCCACATCCGTAGGGAGTCCGTCATGGAAGGTAGCAAAGTTTGCCAAGGCTTCCATGATGCGTACGCACAAGCACAAGAACACAATTGCACAGTGTATAGAGAGAGCACAAGCACACAAAACACACAGACACAATAGCGATTAAAAGCGGAATGGAAAAGATTAAGTAGATACTTGACAGCGGGAAGCGATCAAAAATGTTAGTCATCGCGCGATGTTGAGATGATAACCTCATAACTATGGTGTGCATGCATGAGCAGAACGATAATGCAAGGTGGCTATTGATCATAATTAGGTATCAAAATGAGGATATTTATAGACTTATTTTATTAATCACGCAAAAACAAAAAAGAAAGTAAATAATACGCAAAAAGAAAAAATGAAGAACACATCAGCGATAATCAGATGCTTGATGATACGGCCGCAACTTTGAACCATTGATCGCTTTAGGAAGAGGAATTCCGGTCAAAGTAGTCAACCGAAAAGTAGCTGGGCCCTTTTGTTCAGTAATCCGATAAGGACCAAACCATCGTAACTTGAATTTTTCAGCACAACGATTTGATTTTGAATTATAAAACAGCACAAGTTGTCCTACCGTAAAAATTAGAGTTTTAAGATACCGATCATGTGTAGGAGCTTGCCACAACTGCACTTCTTGAAGAGTCAGAAAACTTTCCCAGCGATGCTCATCTAGTTCTCTAAGTGTGTCCAACCGAAATGGCAAAGACTCTTCGGGAATCAACTTCTGAGTTATGGCCACGCGTAAACTAGGCACTACGACTTCCATTGGAGTGATTGCTTCCAATCCGTAAGCAAGCTTGAAAGGAGTCACTCCGGTTGCTACTTTATAGGTAGTTCGGTATGCCCATAATACTGCAGGTAGTAACTGATCCCATCTTTCTGGTGATTCCAAAATCAATTTTCGAAGCATAGTCAACAAGGTCTTGTTGGTACTTTCAGCTAAGCCATTAGCACGAGGATAATAAGGAGAACTGAATTTATGCAGAATTTGAAGAGTGTGTGAGCACTTGCATTAAATTGTTAACAAAATGTGTGCCTTGATCTGTTACAAGTTCCAAAGGCAATCCATAACGTGGGAATACGTCCTTCATCAGACACTTTGCTACCAAAATAGCTGTAGCGGACCGTAAAACCCAAGCTTATGCCAATCTGGTAGCATAATCTGTACATGTCAGAATGTAGCAATTGTTACTGAGGATTGCTGGAGGTGTGATTGGTCCAATAAAATTAAGACCCCATTTCTGAAAAGGTTCCAATCGTAATATAGGTTGTAGAGGGAAAAAATGGCGTTGTAAAGGCTGTCCAGATCGCTGGCAAGTGTCACACTGTTGCACAAACTGAGATACATCTTTGTACATAATAGGCCACCAGAGTCCACTTTGCAGAATTTTTCAGTGTCTTAAATCTGCTGCAAAATATCCACCGAAGTTATCGAATGTGCCAGAGCGATGACTGAGTTTACTTCATGTGGAGGAATACAACGAAGCAAGAGTGATCCATATAATACAACTGTCCAGCAAACAACCGGAATCTGCGATTGTAAAGTGCAATTTTCCTACGCATGGCAGGAGAAGTCTGAGAGGGAAGACATCCATCAGTAAGAAAGGTTAATAACTGATCATAGTAGGTAGGTGTCACAGGAGGTTCTGCAGATTCATCATTAGTTGATTCAGTTACATAAATTGCTGGTGTGGTGTTACCAACACCGACCAGAGCTTCACCGAAATCCAACTGAGAGAGAAAATCTGATAATGCATGTATAGTTCCGAGTCGATGAATCACTTTGTAATCAAATTCTTGTAACAATAAAACCCAACGTGCCAAACGACCACCTAAATGCTGTTGCCGAACTAGATACACCAGCGCAGCATGATCTACATGAAAGATGAATTTTCAGCCTAGCAAATAATTCCAGAATTTCTTTACAGAATATACCAAACCAAGACATTCTCTTTCAGTTATTGAATAATTCTTTTCAGCAGGGGCAAGCCGTCGACTTGCATAATAGACAGGCCAAAACCACTTATCAGTTTGTTGCATTAAGACACTTCCAATGGCTATATCTGATGCGTCTACAAAAACATGAAATGGGCATTCCCGATCAAGAGGTTGTAGAATTGGAACCTGTGTTAATATGCCTTTTAGACAATCAAATGCTGTTTGACATTCTTGAGGCCAATCAAATTGTCGAGGAGTACTAGTTATTAGCCGATTTAGGGGTATTGCCAAATGAGCAAGCCACCGTAAATGTCGACCATGCCACCGGACTTGACCCATGAATCGCATTACTTCTTTCGGCGTACTAGGCACAGGTGCTTCTAATACGGCTGGAACTTTGTCTGGGTCAACTTGTATGCCTTGTGGAGATACAATATGGCCAAGAAGCTTACCACAAGAAACTGCAAAAACAGATTTGGTGGGGTTCATGCAGAGTCGGTATTCACGATATTTCTCAAAACAACACCGTAAATGATACAGGTGTGCTACCATCTTACCGAATAAAGAGAAATCATCTAAATAAACTTGCATAAAAGAAGTAAGATAGGGTGAGAATATTTCGTGCATACAGCATTGAAAAGTGCTAGGAGCATTTCTTAATCCAAACCACATGACTGTACAAGCTAAAACACCCCAATTGGTAATGAAAGCTATTTTCGGTATGTCTTGTTCAGCCATTCGGACCTGATTATACCCACTATAACCGTCCAAAAAGGAGTACATTTCATGTCCAACCACTCTGTCTAGCATTGTGTCAAGAAATGGAAGAGGAAACGGATCAAGCACCGTGGCCGCATTCAGTTTCCGGTAATCCACACATATTCGGAGCTGCTTATTGTTCTTAGGAACAATAACAATCGGCGATATCCATTCAGCATGCTCTATTGGTACGATGAACCCGACCTTTAGTAACCTATCAAGCTTTGCCTTGACCTCTGCTGCATAGATAGGATTCATCCGGTAGCTGGGTTGTTTAATTGGTTTTGCTTCTGGTTTCAGTATGACCCGATGCTGATAGATGCAAGGGTCCAAACCCTTCATATCATGGTAATCCCATACAAAAACATCAGAGAATTCACAAAGAAGTTGGATCAAATCTGCTTGAAACACTTCAGACAATCCTTCCTTTATCTTGATAGGTCGTGGATTTACTTCCTCTCCTAAACTATAAGTGATTAACTGATCTTTTGGAACATAAAATTGACGAGATTTTCCTGAATCATCAACTGACTATAAAAGTTGCTGTATAGCAGCTTCATCCTTAGCAACAATATCTTCTGTCTCTACTTCTTTGGTCACAGACACCACCGTACAAACTGCCGGATTCCAGTTATCTACAACAGATTGTAAGTCGACAGTTCCTAGGGAAATCAAATCTATGTTATTCTTCAAAAATTCTTCTTCTTCATCATCTGATAAACCATCCAACATGTGGACTGGTTCTGCTACATAAGGTCTAGCATGTAGTTCACATGGCTGAATAACATCCAATTTGACAACATATTTATGGTGGTTGTCCTTAAAAGTAAGTTCCTATGCTGACCAATCTTGTATAACCTTAGCCTGTTTCAACCAGGGTCAGCCGAAAAGAAGATTATAATCGAGAATGGACTCTGGTAGTTCCAAAACAGGTACAGATAATCAAACAAAACAGAAAAACACAGCAGTACACAGAATTCTCAAACACACACTCCGAAAACTCCACATAACATCTCGCCTAGACAGACCGTTTGGCGATTCTCTGGTCGTCACCGAAGCGTCTTTTTCATTGCTTTATAAAAAGTTACAACTCGTCGCAACGACCTTTCGGTTCGTGCGGAATATGAAAAGGAAAAAGCATTTACAATTGCCAATTCGGCGGCTTACAGGAGCATACAAATTATGAAGATAAATAGAAGATAAAAGACAATGAGGAGTTCATATTCAATCAAAGAGGTGTTCTTACTCAAGGCACTCCATCAAAGATCTTGGAAACAATACAATGCACCACTAAAAGCTCAAAGGACCTATCTTGTGATGAACCTAAGGAAGCTCAGAAGAGACCCACTCCTTCACCATCTTTCAAGATTAAGGATCATGAAGAATTTGAGGTTGAACATGTCTTAGATTCAACAATCTCTATAAGAGGATTGGAATACTTTAGTCATTGGAAAGGGTATGATGTTAGTGATCGTACTTGGAAGCCTACAAAAAATCTTTATAGAGCTAAATTCAAGATTCATGAGTTTCGTAGGAAGAATCCAATTAAACCCAAGCTAGAGAACATGGCCGCTCCTCGTGGAACTCGTCACTTGGGGGGAGCTGATGTCATGGACAAGGAAACCATCTTAAACCTTATATTCCATATGACTTTCCATATCTCATGATTGGATCCGAGCTTGGAGAAACTAATGCTTCCATTGCATTTGCAACGTGGAAAAAGCCCAAGATTAACTATCTATTTGCTGAATTCTAACATCGAGAGATGTTGTTTCTAGTTGATGACATCATCAATGACATCATCAACTTGTAATCACCCTTGAACTACCCTTGGAAAACCTATATAAGTAGGGATTAGCCATATTCAATCTGATTCTTGCAATTGCTAATCTTGGGAGCTCAAGGGGTGGTGATCACCAAGTACTTTCAAGTTCTAGTTCAAGTTCTATTCTTAATCAAAATTTGTGTAATTAATAATGGATGCTTTCCGTCTACCCAAGCATAGATACTTGTCCTTACCGCCACTCAGATATCTCAAAATAATCTTGATTGCTTCTCAATGCATCTTGCTAGGATTTGACATATATATACTCACAACTTCTACTACAAATGCAATGTTTGGTCTCGTAGCTAGCATATCATACATGAGACTACCAATAGCAAACTTGTAAGGAATTTTGGTAATGAATTCCTTTTCCTCATATGATTTGGGGCAATCATCCTTGCTCAATTTCACATATGTGGGAAAAGGTGTACTTAATGCTTTTCCACCCTGCATATGGAACCTATGAAGTACTTCAGATATGTAATCACTTTGAGACAAGTATATGCATCTTTCAGTCCTATCACAAGAAATGTGCATGCCAAGAATATGTTTGGCATCCCTAAAATCCTTCATATTTAGGTGAGTATTTAAGTCCATATAAGCTCTTATTCAACTAAAAAACTAGACTTTCTCTACTAAGAACTACATAATCCTCTAGTTGTTTGACATAAATCCCATTCGTAAGATCTCCATGCAAGAAAGTAGTTTTCACATCCATTTGGACTAGCTCTAAGTTCTCCATTGCAATGAACCCAAGCAACATTTGCAAGGTAGTCATCTTTACCACTAGAGAGAAGATTTTGTCAAAATCAACACCATGTTGTTGCTTAAACCCTTTGCAACAATACAGGGAAGCTTCAATGGTGTGCTAGGGAGAGAATATAGTGGAAAGAGATGCCTTTTGGGACCTAGGTATGAAAGTGTGAGGTTTTGTAGGGAGAAAATTATGTTTTGAGTTATTTTTTAAAAATTCACTTTTTTCAGGTTAGTTCATGCATGGATTTTGATTTAAGAGTAAAAAATAGTACTTTTAATCCTAAAAAGTGGTTGGGGGCATTGAATGGTGTTATGATGAGCTTTAAAACTTTTTTATATTTTTGAATGTTTGGGCCTAGGTAGGTTACGAGATTCCTTTCTCTCTCTAGAGCAAAAGATTGAACATAGGGGAATCTTGTCCCCTCTTCCCCCTTCAGCCTAGTAATTTATAGGCTATAGATTATGTCCATGACCATCTTTTGATTGATCCATCACTAATCACTCTTTAATCTAAAAGGCCCACTCAGGGTTCATTTTTTCCTTAGTGTGTCCTTTCTTATGACAATAATGGCATTCGATATCTTGCTTCCTTGGTTTACTTCTACTGTTATTATGTTGACTATTCATTTCCTTGTTCTTGCTTCTACCACCTCATTGATTCTTTCCTTGGTAATAATCACCAACATTATATGCTTCTCCAATTTGAGTGCCAGCCATAGATTTTCTACAAATCTCCTCACTCAAGAGTGCTCCACATATGTCATCATATATCAATCTACCACTAGGTGCATTATTTCTAATAGTTGTGCAAAACATATCCCATAATCATGGCAAGGTGCATAACAACAAGATTGCTTTCGTTTCATTATCCATGTCCACTTTTTGAGCATGTAACTAGGAGAATATAGCATCAAACTCATTTAGATGAGCAACTTTTAATAATGCAAAATGGTCCATAATTGCATGCTACAAGTTTAATTTTAGGGTGCTGCAAAGTAGTTTTGAGATGTCTTTTAATGATACACAACCACACAAGATCATTTTCCTTGATACTTTCCTTAATAATTTTGTATTGATACTACATCTATATCGCTCTTGACTTTCCTAATGTGCTCATGAACATCATGAACTATAGAAATGTGATCTTGAGCAATAGAATCAACCATCAAAATGTCAGTTTGGGTGAGTGACATGGGAGTGGGAAGCTTTTTGCCATAAACAATTTCAAAAGGTGCATGACCAGTAGTGGTGAGTGTGGCGTTATTGTAAGCAAATTAAAGCAATGGAAACTTTTCATCCCACTTAGCGGGACTATCTAATGAATAACAATGCAATAAATAAAAAATAGTACTATTTGTAGCCTCACTTTTTCCATTACTTTTGGGATGAAATGCAGAGCTAAAATCTATAATGTTGAAATAAGGCAACCCAAAAATGATTACAAAATCTAACATCACAATCAAATAACATTACTTTTGGAAATCCATGATATGGGAAAATGCATTTAATGAATAATTTTGGAGCCTGAGGTGCAAAAAAAGTTTTTCTACATGGAATGAATATGCATATTTACTAAACCTATCAACTATTGTCCAAATCATATCATTATGTGATGAAGTGATGGGAAGACCTGTGATAAAATCCATAAAAATTTGCTCCCATAGTTCGTTCGGAATTGCAAGTAGCATTAATAATCCAAATGGTTTACCATGATGATGTTTTACATGCTAACATACAATGCATTGAGAAACATAATGTGCAATATCTTTTTCCATGTGTGGCCAAAAGAAGAAATCTTTGCAGGAAAAAATGGTGCTTTGTATGCCTCTATGACCCATGTAAGATGGTTCATGCATTTCTTTGATGCAAAATCTTTAAAAACTTCGGTTATACATAATCTATGTTGAAAATAAAGAAAACCATTATGAAATGTATAATGTTCATAAGATAAAGATGCACCATTGTCAAATTCATGCCATACACGTGAGAAATACAAATCAGATGTATAAGTGGAAACCATTTCTTGAAAAGAATGTATTTGGATGGTAGAAATATCATGCAAAACAATAAAATGTGAAGGAAATCGGCTAAGAGCATTAGCTACAACATTAGCTTTACCAAGTTGATATTGGATCATGGGTTGGAAATTTTGAATGAATGATGCCCATTTAAGATGGCGATAAGAGATTAAGGGTTGATTTAATAAATGCTTAATAGCCTATTGATCAGTGTTGATTAAGACCTTAGAGCCCATAAGATAGTGTTTCCAAATTCGCAAAGCATGCACAACCGCTAACAATTCTTTATCGTATGTACTACAATTCTTTTCTGAGGATTTAAGCTTCCTACTCTCAAATGCAATGGGATGATCATTTTGCATTAAAACAACACCTATTCTTGAACCACTAGCATCACTAACAACATGAAAGGATTGTGAAAAATTGGGTAGCTATAAAACAAGTGCATGTTTGAGTTTTTCAAAGGATTATTGTTGGGTAAGTCCCCATGCAAATTTTATTTTCTTTTTCAATAACAAGGTAAGGGGCAATGCTACATAAGAAAAATTTCAAACAAAGATCCTATAGAAACTAGCCAACCCAAGAAAAGAATGAACATCATTGATTGATTATGGTGTAGGCCATTCTACTATAACTTTAATCTTTTTTTGGATCCACATGCACACCTTCACTTGAAATAATATATCCTAGATATTCTAGCTTACATAAAAAAAAGTTCCTCTTTTCAAGATTAGCATAAAGTATGTTCTCTCGTAGTAAATGAAAAATTGTTTTAAGATGCTTCTGATGCTCACTATCATTCTTACTGTAAACAAGTATGTGGTCAAAAAATACAAGAACAAAAGCTTGGTAATCAAGAAAAATGTTGTTCATCATTTGTGCAAATGTAGCAGGGGCATTAAAAAGTCCAAAGGGCATTACCATCAATTCATAAAGACTAGTTTGAGTTCCAAGTGCAGTCTTAAAAATATCACTTTGCACCATACAAATCTGATGGTATCCCGATTTCATATCAATTTTACTCAAGACACGAGCTCGTGGTAATTTTTCTAAAAGATTATCTATTCAAGGAATAGGGTATTTGTTCTTTATTATGATCTTCTTAAGGGCTCTATAATCAATGCACATTTGATAAGTTTTATTCTTCTTCTCTACTAAGAGAACTAGTGCTCCAAATGGGAAAGAACTAGGCCTTATAAGTCCTTTTTGTAGTAGGTCTTTTACTTGGTTTTCTATTTCCTTTTGGTGTAGTGGGCCATGTCTATAAGGTGCTTTATGAGGAGGATAACTACTTAGGACTAAGTCTATGCTATGTCCAAAGGGTCCTTGAGATGGTGGTAGTTCAGAGGGATACTCAGACATAAAACATTCCTTATAAGTAGTCATGAAAGGTTTATGTGCATCAAGAAGTGTATGAGTATAATTATTGATGACATTGATAAAAACAATGCATGAATTTAATCCTTTCTTAAATGCACATTTTACTTGAGTATGATTAATCAATGGAAATGGATGGAAATCATGCCATGGAGAGAAACTAATGATTTGACTTTTAAATTCAAAGTTAAAGGTATGTGTATGGTAGTCAATGTGTGCATTGTAATGATGAAAAAAAGGCATACCTAGTATAACATCATAAGATTTCAAAGGTGAAATTAAAAATGTTCATAAATCAACATATGGGCCTATGCTAATCATAATATCTTGCCCTTGTCATGTTACATTATAACGATTACCTTGAAATGTAGCTTTTACTTTATCGAAGGAAGGAAATGTTTTTAATTTAAGTTCTTGTACTAATAAATGAAGTCATGTGAACTACCATTGTCATGTAAAATTTTAACGAGTTTGTTATTTATAGTACCCTGCATGCAAAGTAGAGAATGACGAGAGATATCATTACCCAAGGTACTTAAGTCCTTCTCCAATGATTCCACTGTCCAAAAAGGAGGAATTTCTTCATTACAGGCATCCATGTTATGTAATTGAGCTGCACCCGATTTCATGTTAAGAGGTCACAATCGGCACTTTGTTTTTGTATGTCCAGATTTACCACAATTCTAGCAGGTGATTTGTGCTCACTTCTGTTGGGCATCCATCACTGAAGTTTATAGAGTAGGTGGTTTGGTAGGTTAGAGAGATGAAGCAACAGTTGTAGTTGGGTAGTTGGATTACGGTGGACGAGGAAAACTAGAGTAAGATGGGGCATTAAAATTATGTTTCATGGGAAGGTTTGGTTTAACAAAAAGTGGTTGTTGACATGATTTTTGTAGATGGTTTAACTTGGTTATGGACTGGAATTCTTTCTCTACATCATAGGTGAAAGATATAGCCTCGTTAAGGGTTGTAGGTCATAGGGTGTGAAGCTTAGCTTGGATTCCCACCTCCAAACCATCTTCCTATTTCCACTACAAGCTATCCTCCGGTACATCTTCAAGCATTCAACCAATAGTAAATTTTGCCACAACCGCTCCAGGTAGGTAGTAACTATATCACCCTCCTTCCATGTAAAGGTCTTCCATGCACGTCGAACATGCAAATGGTATTGAGGAGGAAGAAAAAATCCTTCACTTTATCTTGGAAAGCCTTCCACATTGTTGGACGCTCTGTACTGTGTCACAGGACATTCCACCAGAGTTGAGCTTTTCCTACTAAATAGTTAGTGGAAAATTTCACTTTTTCACTTTCAGCATATGTTTCATCAGTATAAAAATAATCAAATTGTGACAACCATGAAAGGACTAAAAGGCCATCCTTACGGCTATCAAACCATAAAAATTGCTAATCCTTAATGGCAATCTTGGAATGGGTGCCATCCAATTGGGCAGAGATAATAGCTTTGACCACCCTCATAAGGTTATCTTCATCAGTTTGCATCTTTTGGAGTACTTCATCGCATTGTCGGATCTCGTTTTGAGTGCCTTGAAGTTTGTGCCACAGGAGCTCAAGTTTTTGCTCGAGTGTTACTTCGGGTAGAGGTCACTCACCGAAATCCTCCATGGTGTTCGTAGGATCCATGAGGATGTAGAAAACAAAACCCTCTTGCTAGATATGAAAAAAAAAATTGAGATTGTTTGAGTTAAAATGTAAAAGGAAGGGTTGTTGGGAATTGAAAAGGTAAGAAAGAGATGAAAATTGTGGTAAATATAAGAAAAGAGAACTAGCATGACAACACAAAGAGATAGTGTAGTGGTAAAACACTTCCCTTGTGTGGGTGAGGTTGTGGGATCAAATCCTCCCACCTTTGTGAATATAAAACTCCTTATTGCCACTCATAAATTAAAATTGGTTCATGCATAGAAAACGGCTCCCAACGGTTGCCAAGGGAGCCTTAGGTGCCAAATTAATGCCTTAGTTATGCCTTAAGTTATGCCTTAAGCTATGCCTTAAGTTATGTCTTAAGTTATGCCTTAGTCAACACCTTGGAGTAAGCCAAAGGAGTAAATGTAGGTGTAAATGTAGGTTCTAGAACTGAAACAGAAATAGAAACAGAAACTAAAACAGGATTAAGAACAAGAACCAGAATTGGAAACAAAAATGGAAATGGAAATGGAAACAAAAACCGGAATCAAAATCAGAATCGGAAACAAAAACCGAACCAAAATCAGAATGGAATTGGATTGCCAACAGGGAACAACAAAACAGAGATCAATCACCAAAACAAATAGAAGCAGATCCCTCCATAGTGATGCCAACCTGGCTCTGATACCACTCTTATCAGGATCTTGCTCACACGCACATAAAGGTTACGGATGCAGAAAACACACAAAAAATAGACAAGCCAGGAGACAAGATTGAACATAGTATTGGGTGTGGGGTGCAATCTACCCCCATGCACTCTGTTTTGACAGTCCACAGAGTGCATGTATTTAAAGGAATTTTTGATTATGGCGAAATAGTGGTTACATGAGAGCGGCTTCAAAAAAGCATGCATGAAAGTAAAAGTTGGTAACTTTTATAGAAAGCCTTTGCTTTCAATATCAAAAATTACGGTCTACAATGATCCTTATTCTAACCACTACTTTTCTTACTATTTTCAACAATAGAACCTTCTACATGGATTTATTTACAAAGTAAATTGTAAGTCAAATTATTGATGTCCGCCCCAAAGTGATATTATTGATGTCTGCCCTTTCACACCTTTCACGCCCTCATGAACCTTCAGCTCCTATATCAAAAACACCAAAACACTCTAATACATTAATAAATTAACACTCCAAAAATGCCTTGTTCAACATATTCCATAATTTATAACAAAATGAGAATATGACCAATGTCAAAATCTTCTAAAGATGCAAGTACTGACATGTTAAGATTCATAGTGAATCAACAACTTCACTCCATACAATCAATTACCTAAAAGAAGCCAAATAGGCTCAACGAGCACCTATGAACAACTAGCATACATCTCCTATGGTGAGGTTGGGTAAGTCATCCACCTACATCACCAACGAGATCTGAACATTTGGATGTCTCCTAGTGAAGAAAACCTCACTAGGATCCTCTTTACCAACATCAAAGGCTTTATGTAGAAATGTAGTTGCTATATCATTGACCACATGGATGTACATAAGCCGTATCCATAGAAGCATGCATAGTATGTATGTTCTCAATATATGTAGTAAGATGGCACCTAAAGGCTGAATTCACATCCCAAGCACTAGCCAACAACACCAACACATATCTATCAACTCTATTCTTTTGTCTTAGAAACGTGCATAAACTTGCGATAGCTACACCCACCACAACTAAAACCTCAAGAAACTTGTAGATTTACTAGTATGATTAAACAACACAGTCCCAAAGGTGAATATTCATTGTCAGAGAACTAAAAAGGAGCACTCTTGTTGATGTTCTTGAACCTTTCAAAATAGGCTTTGAAAGCAAAGGATGAAGCTTTGAGGGACCAAGACATGTTCAAGGTAATGTTAACCTTAGTCTTTCCCCTCTCTCAGACACCACAAGATTCTAGCTTAGTGGCAAGAGAGCTATTTGATTAGGCGAGCTCCGACGGGAGTAATACTAGGATGGGTGACCTCTCGAGAAGTGTTGGGAACCTTTGTCTTCCATGATCATTGAGATCGTTCCTCGCATGTAGCCAACGGTGACTTCGATGACTCAGATGACAAGGTATGTCAAGGTCTATGCCTTTGTCCCCACCTTAGTCGTAAACCTTTCAGAAATGCTTGGATGGGTAGGGAATGCTTGGCACTTTGCTTGCACAAAAGCAACAAAGCTTTTGTGTCTGAATGCTCTCATGCTAGTGAAAGATCTTTTTTTCCCAATGCACCTTGATGTACTCTCCTTCTTGAGGGCTCCATGGTGATACCATTGTTGGAGACCTCTTAATCTCCAAAGATTTAATCTATACTGATCTAAGAACACTTCTATATCAGTTATAGATCAAACATTACACAAATATTGTTTTCATTTATCAAAAGTTTCACTAGCACTTCTCTGAGTGAAGAAACTCCTTCTTCAGAAAAGTCTGCTTCAGAAATTGACTTCAATACCTGCACATATCTTCAGATTTCTTCAAACCAATGATGTACAAATCTTCATACTCCATTTGTGCAATCATATCAACCATTAGTTCACCAAATGATTCATCAAGACTTTAATTTGATCTTTAAGATCAAATACATGTCAAAAAATTGTCTTCCAGAAATGGCGACTTTGACATGGTCAACTTCTTAAGTTGATTTCTCACACCACAAATCCCGTTTTGCTAAATACTCTTAGCCATAGCTTCCTTACTTTCTAACTTAGATTTTGAATGCTCACATTAAAAACTTTACACTATGCACTAAGATCTAGGCAAAACATTGACATGGAAAAGTGCGTGACTCTGAGAAGTCTGTCTGCAGATTCTACATACAAATGTTCCTATTGATCATTCTCATAGTAGGAAAGGAATTAGATCATCGAACTTTGAACGTAGCTTTATTAGCTTCTAGATTAGATGTGTACAAAAGGATTTCTGATCCACATGATCAGACTGAGAGAACTCAGAGGAAGACCCGTCGCTATTTTCTGAGAAAACACTCTCTTCATATCTATCTCCAAAAACGTTTTCTTCTAATGACTCTCATACATAATTCTTTACATCATTGACTTATATACATATGGTTGTAGACTTATCCCATGTCTATTACATTACTCCTGATCATCCTAAGAATTATCTATACTCATATTACAAGAATTTCCAACTGTAATGTACATATGTATACAAGCTATCATTCTGAAATCTTCTTCACTTTCTCAAGTGTCTTCTTCCACTTCAATCTGATCATAAGTTTGATTCAAAGTCTTTATAATCACCAATTTGTGATTGGTTTGTTCCAACAGCTCCCCCTCAATCACTAATTGTGATTATTCCATTCTTCTTCACTCGTGCCATCTCTTTAAATCTCTGTAGCTTAGGTCCATCCAAGCTTTTTGTCATCATATCTGCAACTTGTTCTTTTGTTGGAGTATACATCACTTCAATCTCTTTGTTAAGTACCTTTTCCCTCAAGAAATGATACTGAATCTCTATATGCTTAGTCTTGGCATGAAAAACAGGGTTAGCTGCCAAATACAAAGAACTCATATTGTCTCCAAAAATAATTGGAGTACTCTGATCAGTTCCAAAACTCTTCAACAAGATCTTTAACCATATTACTTCTTTTGCAGCCTCTACCATTCCTTTATACTCAGCTTCTGTGGATGACAAAGCAACTGTATGTTGCTTCTTTGAGCACCAAGAAACCAATTTATCTCCAATATAACAAAGATATCCATGAGTCGACCTTCTATCATCTGAATCACCTGCCCAATCTACATCACTAAACACTTTGATTCTTGTGTCAGAAGTAAATCCATAATACAGACCTTCACTTAGGGTTCCTTTGATATATCTGAGTACCCTTTGAGCTGCAATCCAATGAGTCTTCTTTGGACAATGCATGAATTGTGATAACACACCTACTACATATGATAGATCTGGCCTTGTCAAGGTAGCATAGATTAAACTACCTACCAAACTCTGATATTTCTTCATGTCATTAAATTCTTCACCTCCATACCTGCTCAACTTATGATTTACCTCCAATGGTGTGCTTGAAGGCTTGCAATCCTCCATGTTAAATTTGACCAAAAGATTCTTCAAGTACCTCTCTTGTGTAACATATACTCCATGTTGAGTATACACAATCTGCATTCCTAAGAAATAAGATAAGTTTCCCAAATCACTTATCTTAAACTCCTTCTCTATTTGTTTCTTAAGTTCATTGATTCCTTGAGCATCTGTACCTGTGACAATAATATCATCAAAATAAATACACATGTATATGTATCCATTTTCACTTGCCTTCACTAGCAAGCTACTATCTGCCTTTGATGCTTGAACTCCACAATCTTTCAAGAACTTGACAAGCCTGTAATTCCATGCTCTTGGAGCCTGCTTCAACCCATACAAAGCTCTCTTGAGCTTACATACATAATTTGATCCAATTGAATCCATGAAACCTTATGGTTGCTCCATGTATACTTCATCTGCAATGTATCCATTCAGAAATGCATTCTTCACATCTAATTGTGATAACTTCCATCCTTTACAAGAAGCAATAGCAATCAATGATCTAATTGTAGACATCTTAGCAACATGACTAAAGGTTTCATCATAATCTACCCCATAAGTTTGAGCATAACCTTTGACCACAAGTCTAGCCTTGTATCTAGACACCTTTCCATCTGCAAATCTATTTGTTTTATACACCCACTTACATCCAATGACTTTCTGATTCTTTGGTCTTGGCACCAATTCCCATGTTTCATTTTCAAGTAGAGCATCATACTCTTCTTGCATTGCCTTGTCCCAATTCTGTTTACCTTTAGCTTCTTCATATGTTATTGGATCCTCTAATGTAAGCATAATCTTTTGTTGTTAGAAAGGATATATCATAACTATACCTTTTAGGCTCTTTCCTTTCCCTTGAGGATCTTCTGACCTCTGCACTTCTTGAAGTCTCAGCCACATTTGATTCTGGATCAAATCTTGGCCCATCTTCTACATTATCCTGCAATTTACTTTTATCATCAACATCATCAATATCTTCTTCATACACATTTACTTTTGCCTTCCCTTTCCTTTGTATTTCTTTGTCATCTGCATAATCATTTGTTGACCCTGTAAACCATGTGCTTTGCTCATCAAATGTAACATCTTTGGTAACAAGAAATTGCTTTGTGGATGGACTCCACAACCTGTAACCCATCTGTCTATCATCATACCCAATAAACACATACTTCTCTGCTTTAGGTTCTAGCTTATGTCTCAATTGTGAAGGAACATAAGCATATGATAAGCATCCAAATACCTTACAATGATCAAGAGTAGGTTTCTTACCCCACCATGCTTCATAAGGAGTTCTTCCATCCAAAGCTTTACAAGGTAACCTATTCACAAGGTATGTTGCAGTGTTGATAGCTTCTTCCCATAAGTAATTTGGAGAATTCTTTTCCTTCATCATTGCTCTTGCAAATTCTACAAGAGTTCTATTTCTTCTTTCTGCAACTCCATTCTGTTGAGGAGAGTACCTGCAAGTTACTTCTCTCTTTATACCTGCATTCCACAAATAATCATCAAAATCTTTAGAGAAATACTCTCCCCCTCCATCTGATCTCAACCTCTTAAGCTTTTGCCCTGTAATCCTTTCTGCATAAGCATGATAATGTTTGAATGTCTTGAAGACTTCTGATTTATCCTTGATTACATATAAAGTAATCCATCTGGTTGCATCATCAACAAACAACACATAATATTTGGATCCTATGCTATAGTCCCTTGAGGGACCCCACACATCTGTATGAACCAATTCAAGCATATTTGAATACTTGTACCCTGATTTATTGTATGAACTTTTGTGTGCTTTACCTAATTGACAAGCTTCACACTTGTACACCATGTGTTGCCCTTCAATTTTTGGCAAACCAAGCACCAGTTGATTCTTTGACATTTCCTTAATAGCTCTCTCATTGAAATGACCTAGCCTTTTATGCCATAGTTCTAACTCAGACATCTTTTGACTTCCATAAGTAAATAAAGCATGTCCCACATTACCTTGGACTTTGAGAGTAAACAACCTTCCTTCCTTTTTACCTGCAAATATGTTTCTATATCCTTGATTTGGATCTTGCACATAGACACCATCATTTGTGAATCTAACTTCGTATCCCTTCTCCACAATTTGCCCTACACTTATCAAATTTTTAGGAATAGTAGGAACATAAAGTACCTTGCTCAAGAGTGTACTTCCACTCTTTGTCTTCACTGATCCAATGCTCTCCACTTTATGTTTGGTATTGTCACCTGTTTGAACTGTATCTCCATTCACCTTTGCTTCCATATCAGTCATCAAGGATATATTGCCACTCAGATGATTGCTACATCTTGAGTCAATATAAAACACCCTTTGATCTTCTCCTACTGATTCATGAGTTGCATTCAAGATAAGAGTCATATCATCCTTCTGATCTGATGCATAGCTATAATAATTGTTGTTGTAGGATTGAGGTTGAAAGTTTCTTCCACCTCCTCTAGCATATGATGTCCTACCACCTCTTCCTCTGAAATTGCCTCTTTGGTTTCTGCCTCCTCTACCTCTTTGATTAAAACTCTGATTATTGCTTCCACCATTTTGATTGTTATACCAACAATCATTTTCCAAATGATTGGTTCTGCCACAAATCCAACAAGCTTTAGTATTATCTTTATTCTTACCTCCTCTTCCTTTACCTCTGAAATTCATCTTTCCTTTTGTAAAGTTAGCTTGGCTTGAAGATCCTTCATCATCAGTTGACTACTTCCCTTTGCCATTCTTTTTCTTGTCCTTGGAGTACATAGCTTGACTTGCACTCCTATCATTATCTCCCTTAATGTCCTGCTCAAAAGTTAGCATGTGTCCTAGCAATTGATTAAGATCAGGAGTAAAATGATCAAGTGACAATTCTATGGACAATATGAAAGGCTTCCACTTCTCATCTCCTCTGAGACCTGTAAGTATTTGCCTTACCAACTTATCCTCTTCAATGTCTTCATCTACTACTCCCAAGCTATCTGCAATATCCTTCATCCTTGCCACATAATCAGAAATTGATTGTGAGCTCTTCTTCTTGAAAGTTGTGAACTCAGCCCATAATGAAGACTTCCTTGACTTGGTTGTGTTTTGGAAATGCTCTTCCAAAGCATTCCAAACATCTGTTGCACTTTCCAATCCCCTAATGTGAGGTAGAAGATAATCATTTACAGCCATGTAAATGATGCTCCTAGCTTGAGCATCCTTTCTCATCCAAGTCTTGAAATATGCAAGCTCTTCCCTAGTTGGAATACTAGGATCTGTAAACTCAGGCTTTTCTTCTTCTCCTGTAATGAATGCCATCAAATCTTTGCTCATGAGGTGTGCCTCCATCCTCATGGACCAAGCTGGATAGTTCTCCCTATCTAGCTTATCAATCTGCAAGCTTTCTCCCATCTTGAACTTTTGTATCTGCAATTACTATGATTTATGATAGTAAAGTGTACCTTTGATATGAGGCTTCAATCTTCCTTGATCTTTCGAACTTGTGCTTTGTACTTCTGTAGATTATCTTCACAAATTTATCCTTGTCCACCTTCAATTAGAAAGAACTTCAATATCTGCAGCAGTCGGGACTTCCAATGCCGTTACTTCCCTTGTATTGCACCTTCAGCTCTGATACCACTATTGGAGACCTCTTAATCTCCAAAGATTTAATCTATACTGATCTAAGAACACTTCTATATCAGTTATAGATCAAACTTTACACAAATATTGTTTTCATTTATCAAAAGTTTCACTAGCACTTCTCTGAGTGAAGAAACTCCTTCTTCAGAAAAGTCTGCTTCAAAAATTGATTTCAATACTTGCACATATCTTCAGATTTCTTCAAACCAATGATGTAAAAATCTTCATACTCCATTTGCGCAATCATATCAACCATTAGTTCACCAAATGATTCATCAAGACTTTAATTTGATCTTTAAGATCAAATACATGTCAAAAAACTGTCTTCTAGAAATGGCGACTTTGACATGGTCAACTTCTTAAGTTGATTTCTCACAGCACAAATCCCTTTTTGCTAAATACTCTTAGCCATAGCTTCCTTACCTTCTAACTTAGATTTTGAATGCTCACTCATTAAAAACTTTATACTATGCACTGAGATCTAGGCAAAACATTGACATGGAAAAGTGCGCGACTCTGAGAAGTCTGTCTGCAGATTCTACATACAAATGTTTGTATTGATCATTCTCCCAGTAGGAAAGGAATTAGATCATCAAACTTTGAACATGGCTTTATTAGCTTCTATATTAGATGTGTACAAAAGGATTTCTGATCCACATGATCAGACTGAGAAAACACTCTCTTCATATCTATCTCCAAAAACTTTTTCTTCTAATGACTCTCATACATAAATCTTGACATCATTGACTTATATACATATGGTTGTAGACTTATCCCACGTCTATTACATTACTCCTTATCATCCTAAGAATTATCTATACTCAGATTACAAGAATTTCCAATTGTAATGTACATATGTATACAAGCTATCATTCTGAAATCTTCTTCACTTTCTCAAGTGTCGTCTTCCATTCAATCTGATCATAAGTTTGATTCAAAGTTTTTATAATCACCAATTTGTGATTGGTTTGTTCCAAGGACCATACCCTGAGAGTAGAAAATAAAGCGCTAAGAATCGCACATAATAGTTCACATAGAGGCTACAAAATACGTAGGAAAACACAGTACATATTAGAGGAGCACTAGATCATGCTCTTTGACTACACTAACCATGATTTTGGAAATATACTTCTGATTACAAGAACCCCCACATAGGGAAAATAACACAAGGATGTGTATCTGATACAAGATGTCCTACAACTTGGGACTGATATGTATGGATAACTAGACTAAAGATGATACAGGAGATCCCACAACCCGGGACCACAGGTATGGAACAAGGTATCACTATTACAAGAATTCCCTTCAAGGATATGAACAAGATGCAAGAAATAACTAGAAAATCTTGCGAAAGGATATACCCTATGTACCTTTGAAGATCACTTTCAAAAAGATGAATCAAAACAAACAAGTTTGACCAATAGTCAACATGAAGAATCTTTCTATTTTGGTCATATATGCTCTAGTATTTCACTCAGTGCTCCTTCTTGTCACGAGGAAGGAGATAAGGAAGAGAGCTCACACACACACTCTCATGCTCAAGGAGAAGCACACGCACAGATTGAGGCAAGGAAGAATGATCTTCTTCTTCTTCTTCTATTAGATAAAAGGAATGTACAAGAATGACCTAAAAACAAGAATACAAGTGCAATATATAAGGATCAGTACATTCGGAAAAACCTAATGTCCGCGAATGAGTGAGCTGGCAAGAAACAAATGTGCCATCACTCTTGGTAGATAAATCTAATAAAGCTCAATGAAGTATCCCTGACATAGACCGGTGTGACCACTATACATGTCAGAGAAACAAAAAATTGGTACGTGTCATCCTGGATTATCACATGTTGAGCTTGATATCTCAACACTCCTCCTCAACCTCAATGCCATATCATGTAATCCAAGCATCTCTCGAAACTTCTTCAACTTCTCAGCTCCAAGTGCTTTGGTGAAAATATCAGCAACCTGCTCATCTGTTCTCACATAAACAAGATCAATATCACCTGCTAATACCCTCTCTCTGATGAAGTGATAATGTACCTCGATATGCTTTGTTCTAGCATGGAAAACAGGGTTCCGTGCTAACCGTATGCTACTAAGATTATCACAATAGATAGTGATAGGCTTTTGCACTTCCACACCTAAATCCGTAAGAAACATCTCCAGCCATGATGCCTCACATGCTGCCATTGCAGCACCTCTATACTTAGCCTCTGTTCTCGACAAAGCAACAATGGGTTGCTTCTTACTGCTCCATGTAATAGATGCACCTCCAAGTGAGAAAAGAAAGCCACTAGTAGATCTTCTATCTGAAGTACTACCAGCCCAATCTGCATCGGTGTATCCATGAACCTCCCAATCTACACCAACTTCATAAAATAATGCATAATCCAAAGAAGCACTCACATAACATAGAGTGCGCCTCAGAGCATCCAAATGTGGCTTCCTGGGAACTTGCATAAACTGAAATTCAAGCCCAACAGTATAGCTTAAATCAAGCCTTGTAATTGTAAGATATATAAGACTTCCCACAATTTTCCTATACATAGTAGCATTTTCCAATGCTTCACTTGAAGTCGTATCCAAATTCAAATTCTGATCTAATGGCATAGAAATTGTCTTATAACCAGCCATACCATACTTTTGTAGCATATTCAAGGCATATTGCCTTTGTGACATCCATATACCTGTTTCTGTATGTATAAATTCAATGCCCAAGAAATAGCGCAGCACACCAAGATCTTTCATGTCAAATTCCTGCATAAGAAGTTGCTTTACCTCTTTGATGCTTTCTTCATTATCACCACCTACAATCAAGTCATCAACATAAATGGCCACAATCGTGATGCCATCATCAGCCTTCCTTGCATATAGTGAATGATCTGCATCACACATAGAAAACCCAATGTTGGTTAAATAATCAGCAATCCTTGCATGCCATGCATGTGGAGCCTGCCTTAGCCCATAAAAAGCCTTTTGCAACCTGCAAACATATTCTGGATGCTTTGAATCTTCATATCCTTGTGCTTGTTCCATATATACTTCTTCCTGTAACTCACCATGTAGGAAAGCATTCTTCACATCCATCTGATGCAAAGTCCATCCTTTTGCTGAAGCTAATGCAACAAGTGCCCTAATAGTAGAAATTTTAGCTACAGGGCTGAATGTTTCCTCATAATCAATGCCATATGTTAGTGCATATCCTTTAGCTACCAATCGTGCTTTATACCTGCTTATGCTACCATCAACATTATGCTTTACCTTGTAAACCCATTTACAGTCTATGGGTTTCTTTCCTTGAGGCAATGGAACCAGCTTCCATGTATCATATCCATAAAGTGCAGCCATCTCCTCATCCATGGCTTTTTCCCAATCTACAATTCCAATTGCATCTTCAAAGCAAGAAGGTTCAGCATCTTGTATTACCTTTGTCATGTAGGCATAATGATGAGCCATGTTACTATCATATGTCAATCGTTGCATGGAATTCCTCATCCTCTCGGATCTTCTTGGTCGTGGGTCACTTCTCCTTGTATCATCTGCATGTGCCCTTCTTACTCCTGGAGTCTTCACAGAGGGCAATCCAAGGTCCTCATCAAGACTCTCTTCTGAACCATTTGAATCTCCATCAATGTCTTTAAAACCTGCACATCTTTTATGACCAGCAGAAAGCTTTTCTTTACCTTTCTTAGATGTACTTGATGAATTTGCTGGATTGAAATTTCCACATAATCTTCCACTCCATGGATTTGAGTTGGAACTATTGCTTGGTGATGCATCCAGTCCACTCAAAACTTGAGATTTTGCACTTGATTTTCCAGCATTTTCTTTGTCATTTGGTTCAAGACTCGGTCCTTCTTTGGCATCTGCATAGAAGCTTGACATTTCATCAAATACCACATCTCTGCTCACCTTTACCTATCATGTGAGTGTGTTACAACATTTATATCCCTTTTGCTCAAGGGAGTATCCAATGAAGACACACTTTTCTACTTTTGGATCAAGCTTCATCCTCAATTCATCTAGGACATGTACATATGCAATACAACCAAAAACTTTCAAATGTGATAAGTTTGGCTTTTTACCTGCAAACTTCTCTTTAGGTGTAACTTGATGTAGAGCAGTAGTCGAAGTTCTGTTCATGATCTATACAACAGTATGCACAGCTTCTGCCCAATAACAATGAGGCATATTCTTCTCATCCATGAAGGCTCTTGCTATTTCTACAATATGTCTATTTTTGCATTCAACAACGCCATTCTGTTGTGGTGTGTACCTGCATGAAAACTGATGCCCAATTCCATGATTTTTTAGAAAATTACTGAACTCATTTGACATGTATTCACCTCCTCCATCATATCTTAATGTTTGAATGTACTTCTGTCTGCTTTTCCACCATAACTTTAAAATTCTGGAAGTGAGTGAACACCTCACTCTTTTCTTGCATGAAATATACCCATACTTTGTGTGTATGGTCACCAATGAAAGTAACATAGAACCTGCAACCACCCATAGATGTAGTTTTTGCTCGACCCCAAACATCTGTATGTACTACTTCTAGTACATTATCACTAACATGCTTGTCATGTGGAAATGATGCTCTTGACTGTTTACCAAATTGACATGTTGTACATACCTTTTGCATTTCAGCAACTTTGAAATTTGGTAGTCCATGGACAATCTCCTTTGACCGCATCAATTTCAACCTTTGCAAGTTTGCATGTCCAATATGTTTGTGCCATATCTCTATATCTGCAATAACTCCTACACCTTTTGCAAACATGGTTGCATTCATTTTAGGAATCTTCACATTTAAGGTGAACATCCTACCCACTTCGTTTCCTTTGGCAACCAATCATCCATCCTGCTTGTACTCTTCTACATATAATCCATCAGCATTGAGCTTGACTTGTAATCCTTGGTCAACCATTTGTCCAACAAAAACCAGATTCTTTGTTATATTTGGAATATGCAACACATCAGCAAGATGTTTTACCTTCCTGTCCTCGATAGACAATGTTATGTTTCTTGTATGCTCAATAGGATGCGATGTATCATCACGTGTTTCAACATATCCAGGAACTGGCATTTTTTTGCAAACTACTAAACCATTCTGCATGACTGGTCATGTGATTGAAGCACCTGAATCAACATACCAGACATTACCATTCGATTTTGAAACACCAGTAGACATAGTATTCATCATGTGATGTTGAACCATAAACAGCTTCTTAGAATCATCTACACTTATGGATGCATAGATGTTTTGCTGCCTTCTGTTATTTTGATTCTTCAACCTGCAATCACGTTCAGAGTGTCCAGGTTTACCACACTTCCAGCATCCTTTACTATCATTACCTGAATCATTTCTTTGGAATTTTTTGTGACCTTTTTGGCTCCCCCTGCCTTGAAACTGTCCTCTTCCTCCTGCATGATTCTGTTGTTGACCTTGGTCTTGGTTACTGTTTCCTCTTCCACTTCCAAAACCTCCACCTGTGCCTCTTCCTCTACCAGAGTAGAATACCTGCTCAGAACTGGGCTTTCCTTGGGAGTTTGAATCCTCACCAATATTCTTTTCTTCAATAATCAACATAGATACCAGATCAGCAAAATTCGGAATATTTTCCCTGTTCTATGGAAGTTCTGAACTACTTATATGCACCTCCTAAACCACGAAGGCACACTTCCACCTTATCATCATCATCTACATTCACGGCAATAGATGCATGACTCACATATGCTTTTGATTTTTAGAGTGTAGTCACTTACCGACATGCTCTTCTTTTTCAATGTATGCAGCTCGTTCTTGAGTTGCAATTTTTGTGCCGCTGTATTAGTCTCATACAAAGTGACCAAACTATTCCACGCCTCTTTTGGAGTCTTGGCATCCTGTATGTGTCCAATCATGCTATCCTCTATGCTAACAGATAGCCACTACATTACCTTTTGTGCGCCTTGATTCCATTCCTCATATGCTCTTAACTGGTCTGTAGTCCAATTCCTTTCTGGTAACTGCAGAGCATTTTCATTCCCTCCTTCGATGTACTTCTAGTAGCCTTTTCCCATTAGGAAATTTGTCATTCTGAATCTCCAAGCATGGAAGTTGTTCTTGTCCAGCTTATCACTCATAAGCTGACTCATCCCATTTGCGTTTGCCATTTCTACAACAATTCACAACACTACAAAACACTACAAGCAACACTTCTACTTGAACACTATTGCACTATGATGTGACAGTTCGATCTTAGAAAAACACAGTTTTCATGTATCAATAGTACATGAAATCCCTTGAAATTCTGGATCTGGAATATATGAGTGTCACTGAACACAATGCAAGTTACAGTTTCTGAAACTGATCTGGTTTTTTGTGGGCCCCACCTTGCGGTCTCAAAATGGAGGTCGAGATGGCTCCGAAATTGCGTTTTCTCCACGCCTTCCCACGTAGTCTTCACCGTCACCTTCTCCACGAGCTCTCTACAGCCACATTGGCTCTAATACCATGTCACGAGGAAGGAGATAAGGAAGAGAGCTCACACACACACTCTCACTCTCAAGGAGAAGCACACGCACAGATTGAGGCAAGGAAGAATGATTTTTTTCTTCTTCTTTTATTACATAAAAAGAATGTACAAGAATGACCTAAAAACAAGAATACAACAAGTGCAATATATAAAGATCAATACATAAGGAAAAACCTAATGTCCGCGAATGAATGAGCTGGAAAGAAACAAATGTGCCATCACTCTCGGTAGATAAATCTAACTCAATGAAGTATCCCTCACATATACCGGTGTGACCACTATACATGTCAGAGAAACAAAAAACTGGTATGTGTCATCCTGGATTATCACATGTTGAGCTTGATATCTCAACACTTCTCTGGTTCAAATTGACTAGAGAGTTCTTAGAGGAATCTAATCAAGAAGCAAAGCAACCTAGTGGGAGTCATTTCAACTAAAGTGATTGACCATACTAGGAGAATTCAATTTAGCAAATCACATATGTAATCCCTAATTTTTAGGAAGCAGAAGATGTAGAGACATAGGCAAATTCTAACGAATATTTCTCACAATTGAGAAATTCAAATGCAACAAAAATTTAAGATCTTATAGTAGACTTAGAAAAATAACATTATGAGGTTAAATTATTGGAAATGGTGAACCATGCTCAGAGAAATCATCTTTGCAATCTCATTAAAAAACTAAGATTTATGATAGTGAACAGTTCACTCACATAGGCATGAAATTATGAGACCAAACATGTATAAAATCAAATGTATATTACATGGGAAATATAGTAGACTTATTGATACATGTATGAGCCATAGGATCAAGCTCAAATTTGGTATGAAGCCTTGCAGTAGTGTCTCTCTCTTGAGTCACACTTATATAGAGTGAATTTGAATCATCTCTCACCTAAAATTCTCTCCTTATTTTTAGAGATAGATGCTTTTACGAATTTGTGGGATTCTTGCCTACTCATCAAGTAGCTACAACCACTTTTTTATTCTTCTACTTTTACATCAAGTAAATATTCAAAAACTTACAAGAGTGAGTTCACAAGAGAACTCTTCATTACCCTATAATTTGTGATACTCAAGCCATCATAGGTTTGTCAAGAATTTTCTCCAATAGATCCCCCTCAAACCTAATGAGCTTGAGTCCTTCAATCATCCAATATAACCTGCAATCCAATAATCGATTTGAATCTATTGAGTTTAGTACCATCCAAGGCCTTTGCCAACATGTCTCCACATTGTTGACGAGTTGATGCATATGATAGCTGAATTTGCTTGCTCAAAATCTTCTCTCTTGTAATAATATACTTCAATATGTTTAAATCTAATATGAAATACAGGATTAGTAGCTTAGTGTATAGAGCTCATATTATCTCCAAATATATGAGGAGTTCCAACCTTCAATCCAAGATCTATTAATAGATTCTTTATCCACATTGCTCCCTAAGTGCCTATGGCAATACCTCTACATTCAGCTTTTGTAGAAGAGAGAGAAAATGTTGGTTGCTTCTTAGATGACCATGATATCAAAGAACAACTTTAGACATAGATCAGATACATAAGGGTAATATAACCCTTCACTTAAGGTTCCTTTCAGGTATCTCAGTATCCTCTTTGCAACATCCATGTGTGGTTTTTTGGGTGTGTGCATAAATTGACTTGGCACACTTACACTATAATATATATCTACTCTTCTCAATCTAACATAGCTCAAACTAACCACAAGGCTTTGATAATTTGGGATATCTTCTATGATTTCACCTTCATGTGAGCTTAGTTTGTGATTGACTTCCGTTGGAGTGCCTGCAATCTTACAATCTTGCATCTTGAAATTTGTCAGAAAGTCTTTAATGTACTTCCTTTGCATAAGGAATAGACCATGATCTTTGTAAACTACTTCCAAACCTAGGAAGTAAGTAAGTGAACACAAGTCGATTATCTTGAACTCTTCTTTCATTTGATCCTTGATCTTCTTTATTCCATCTGCATCATTTCCTATAAGTATAATATCATCCACATACACACATAAATTGATGACTTCAGAATTACTCTTTTGATGAAGAGTGATGGATCTACCTCAAGAAACCTTTGTTGGTTAAGTTGTATAATCTGCCATTTTGGTTGTTGTCATATCCAGTGAACACACATCTTTCTCCTTTTGGATCCATCTTTCTTCTAATTTGTAAAGGAACATGAGCATAAGCAATACATCCAAAAATCTCACAATGATCCAAGCTTGGTCTTCTTCCATTCCAAGCCTCATATGGTGTCATACCATCAAGTGACTTTCAAGGTAACCTATTTATCAAATAAGTGGTTGTAGATACAGACTTAGCCCAAAGATAATTAGGTAAATGTTTTTCATTTAGCATAGACCTTGCACCTTCAATAATTTTCCCGCTTCTTCTCTCTACCACTCCATTTTGTTCTGAAGTGTACCTTGTAGTAACTTCTCTTTTGATTCCCCTCTCTTGAAGGAAAGAATCAAAATCATGGGAGAAGTATTCCCCCCCTCCATCTCACCTTAGCCTTTTTAGTGTTTTACCAGTTTGGTGTTTCACAAGGGCTAAATACCTTTTGAAGCATGAATAAACTTCATCCTTAGGATAGTCCATCTACTGCAATCATCAATGAAGGAAACATAATCCCTTGATCCAGATATTGAAGCATCCTTGCTGGGTCCCCATACATTTATATGAACCAATTCCAAGAGATCTCCATGCATATATCCATTCTTCATGAATGGTAACTATGAGACTTTCCAAATTGACATGCACTACACTTCTAAATCAAGTGTTGCTTTGACAAATTAGGGATTCTTGTAAACTTTGGTCCCCATAAATTTTCTTTAATGATCTTTCACCAATATGTGCTAACCTCTCGTGCCGTACTTCCAATTCTGTGAGTGTCTCCATAATTAAAGAGAGAAATGTTCCTTGTGTCTTGCAATTCAAATGTAAATAATCCACCTATAGTTTCACCCTTTTCAATCCTCGTGAATCGTTGACTTGGATGTTCAACAAATTCTCCTCCTTTTGTGAATTTGACTTGTAGGACTTTCTCCACAATCTGCCCTACACTTATCAAATTCTTTGTGATGGTGGGGACATAGAGTACCTTGCTAAGTAGGTTGATATTTCCATCAAGTGATTTTACATTTCCTATGTTCTCCACAAGATGCCTTTTATCATCACCTGTTTGCACCTCATGCTTGTTCCCTGGATCTTCTAAATCTGATAGGAGGGCCACATTTCGTGCCACATGGTTTGAGCAACCTTAATCTATGTAGAAAACATGCTCATCACATTTACCTTGAGGCAGTGCCATATTCATGATTAGCAATGAGCCCTCTTAATTTTGAGTCTTCTGTGTAATTATTGAAGTCTTTTCTTGCTCTATTGCCTCCTTGATAGTTTGAATGTTTGTAATTTTTTTGGTAGCCATTGAAGTTGTTGGACCTTCCTCTTGAGTAGGCATTACTTCCTCTATTGTAGCCTCTGCCTCTTTGATTCCTTAAATTCCTAAAGCAATTTTTGGTTGTGTGATTGGTTAGTCCACAAATAGAACAAGGGTTAGACTCTTGAGGTCTCCCCTTGCCTTGTATTCCTCCTTTGCCTCTACCTCTACCATTGTTGGAGGATAAACACTCCTATGTGCACAACAAAAGCAAATGAACCCTCCTAGGATCCTGAAATTTTCCAGACATAGGCTTTGTATTTTTTGAGTTTCTGTGAGTACATGCAGAGACTCAAAATGAAATTTTGCAGGCTTAAACTAGACTTTACGATATTTCAAATGAGAGTAAAATCACTCCATTTGGATACTAGATGATTCCTCAACCAGCTGCAACAAAATAGATAACTTGATCTCTTCATAGAGTATGAGCTAACTAGACAGACACTGTTCTGGACATTTCTCTGCACATGTGTAGTCACTGAACCCGAGACTTATACCAGACAAATTAGAATTTATAAACTTTCCAGCAAGACAAAAATAATTGCAAATGGACTCCAGATGAAGGAAAAGCAACAATTACAAGATAGGGGGTTTTGCCAAGATTATCTAGGGAGAAAGAGTATGAAAAAGTGAAATCTCTACAAAATATGCAGAGAATAGCTAGTAGGGGGTGTGCTTAAGAAAGGGGGCAGCTTGGGCACGTGTTGCTTCAAGTCTTTTCCTTTGTTGCTTCAGCCTATGTCTCTTATGTTGATTGCTTCCTTGAATCCTCCAAGTTTTGTACCTTCAAGAAACTTTGTCATCATGTCTGCAACCTGCATTTTAGTGTTCACATACCTTATATCTAGCTCTTTTGCCATCACCTTTTCTCTAACGAAGTGGTAATGAACCTCTATGTGCTTGCTCCTTGCATGAAACATGGGATTGTTAGCTAGATAGATGCTTGAAATGTTGTCTCCATAAAGAGGAAACTCCTCCACTTCTACTTCCAAGTCCTTAAGTAGCTTCTTAAGCCATAATAGCTCACATGTAGCCAATGCTAAACCTCAGTACTCAGCCTCTGTGGATGAAAGAGCAACAGTGGGTTGCTTCTTAGAGCTCCAAGAGATCACTTTTGTACCTATCATGAAAACATAACCCGATGTACTCCTTCGATCATCCTGCTACCTACCCAATCAGGATCACTATATCATTTGACACTTAGATCAGCATCATATGAGTAAAATAGACCTTGATTGATGGTGTGCTTGATGTAACGAAGCACCTTTCTTTCCGCCATAAGATGATCATGAGTAGGTGCATGCAAAAATTGAGAGAGAACACCTACTACATATGCAAGATCAGGTCTAGTGAATGTAGCATAAATTAATGAACCAATTATGCTTCTATATAGTGTAATATCTTGTATAGCCTCTCCTTGACCTGCAACCAACTTTGTATTGGGCTCCATGGGCTGAAAAAGTGGCTTACAACCACTCATACCAAACCTATATAGCACATCCAACAAGTATTTTCTTTGAATTAAGAAGATGCCACTGTATGCATAGATTACCTCTATTCCCAAGAAGTACTTTAGTGTTCCAAGATCAGATATCTTGAACTCCTTTCATAGCTTTGATTTGATATCTTTAATACTTGCAATATCACTTCCTGTGATGATCAAATCGTCCACATAGATGCATATGTATACCGTCTTGTCTCCTTGCTTCTTCATGTACAGTGATGGATCTGCAACACTTTCTTTGTATCCACAACTTGATAAATAATCCACTAACCTCTGATTCTAGGCCCTTGGGGCTTGCTTTAGTCCATATAGTGCTTTTGTTAGCTTGCAAACATTATTTGGGTACCTCATACTAGCAAATCCTTGAGGTTGGCTCATGTAGACTACTTCTTCAAGCTCTCCATTGAGGAAGGCATTCTTCACATCCAACTGATATAAGCTCCATTTCCTTGATGTGGCCACTGCAATCAAAGTCCTAATTGTTGGCATCTTGGCTACGGGGCTGAAAGTTTCATCATAATCTATGCCATAGCTTTGGGAGAAGCCTTTCGCCACCAGCCTTGCTTTGTACCTAGCAATGGAACCATCTGAATTTCTTTTAATTTTGTAAACCCACTTATTACCTATCACCTTCATGCCTTCTTGAGTTGGTACCAAGCTCCAATTATGGTTCTCATCAAGTGCTTTGAGCTCTTCCGTCATTGCCTCGTGCCATTCCTTGCAATCCTTAGCTTCTTCATAATTAGTTGGTTCTTTGTCCTTGATTACCTGAGTCATGTATGCATAATGCTTTGCAATGAAAGTATCATATGTTAACCTTTGTACTGGATATCTTACTCTTGGAGAAATTCTTTCACTTCCTTTAGGTGTGGTTTCCATCTTCTTTCTTTGTTTTTCCACTCTTGGAGTTTGAATTTCCTCTATCTCTTCATCTTCCAACATGCTCTCGTCCACATAGCTTCCTTCTTCAATTGAAATCTTATCTTTTCCTTTGACTTTGCTTTCTTCAGAGATGGTCTCTCTTTCCCTAAGCCTTCCACTCCATGTTGAGGGTGTCCTTGTGTTGCATGAGTTGCTTGGACCACTTAAATCCATGCTTTCTTGAACTTTATCATCATTCTTCAAATCTGTCTCACCTATGTCTTCAACCTGCAATGGACTCATGCATGCATACCAAGGCTTCAACTCATCAAAGACAACATCCCTACTTACCTTCAGCTCCTTGGTGATGGGATTATTGTTGGTGCAATTCAAGCCATCACACTTGGCTTGAAACCTTGGAAGCTTAATTCACTTGAAGAAAGGACCATGTGAACTTATGCTTATAAGTTCCTACTTCTTTACCCCTTGTAAAAGTCTAAATGACTTGGCATGTAAATGATCACACCTACTTGATTGGATTCGTGGAAATTAGAATGTATAAGTGGAGAGAATATCTCCCCACTTTTAGATGAGTGATTATAGGGAGCCTTAGATTTGAATTTGAAATTCAAACTTACTTCCTACACATATAAAACTCAAGACAAAACTCGCGGGTTGAGTGTCATCTCCCGAGTTCATTTCTTTTGTATCTGAGTGTGTGAGTGTACTACATCTTAGACCTCACCTCTCCAACTCATTAGGCTATGCTTATAATGCCAATGAGATTGTACATTCATGTGAATTAATAGAAAGAGTTACATTCATTATCTCTGTGATTCTCTGAGTATACACTCCAAGTCTGTCAACGTCTACAAGCCATATCTTGGTGATTTCTCAACCAAATCAAGTGATTCAAAGCTTGTTGGAACCAGCGCAAAGCATTCTACAAGACTACAAAGTTTGAAGAAGTTTGGTTCAGCCATTTTTGAGAAATCTTCTTCGAAGCAGTCTCTGGTATTTGTGTGCACATCTCCTAAAAAGTCGGGAGTGACATAAACTTGCTAAAGTTATTTCTCTGTGCATAGTTTATCAATTTGAATGATTCCACTTGCAAATGGTAGCTTGTTAAGCTAGTTTAATATGTCCAGAAGGAATTTGATCAATTGTAAGTGTGCAGGTCATACTGAGTGAAAGACTGAGCAGGTGTCAATACCAAAATAGCAAGTTTTCTTGGATTTGTGAAGTAAAAAGTTATCTGTTTTGATTTGATCATTACACATATCATTTGCAAAGTACATATATGCTTTCTTGGTATCATTTGAAAGCTAATCAAGTGTACTAAGCATTCCTGGAGTCAAAGAGGGCTGGTGTGAAGCAGGTTTAGCAGCACCTACTCAATCTCTGAGTGCATCCAACCATCCTCTCCCAACAATTATAGCATTTATACCCCTTTTGTTCCATCGAATATCCCAAAAAAATACACCTTTCAGATTTGGCATCTAACTTTGACCTCAACTCTTGAGGTACATGTACATAGCATATACAACCAAAGATTCTAAGATGTGAAATGCAAGGTTTTCTTCCACTCCATGCTTCCTTAGGGGTTAGATGATGTATACCTGATGTAGGACATCTATTCAGGATGTATGTGGCTGTATATGTAGCCTCTCCCCAATAACAATGCGGCATATTCATTTCGTTGAGCATACACCTTGCTACCTCTACTATGTGTCTGTTCTTTCTCTCTGCTACCCCATTTTGTTGAGGGGTATACTTGCATGTAAATTGTCTTTTGATGACATTGACTTGCAAAAATTTCAGAAAATTCATGGGAGAAATACTCTCCCCCTCCATCGGATCTCAAAGTTTTGATAAACTTGCCAGATTCCTTCTCCACCTGTGCTTTGAATTTCTTGAAGTAGTGGAACACATCTGATTTGTTTCTAATGCAATAGAACCACACTTTCCTTGAAAAGCACCCAATCTCCTACTTCAATTGGCTTAGGACGCAATCAATGAGTTTTATCAAAATAATTCTTGTTTTTCATTCTAGATTCTCTTAATTTTTCAATAGCATCATCAAGTCTTAATTTACCTTGTTCTAACTGTTTAACGCACAAACTCAAAAAATCATCAATAGTCATGTTTTCAGACCAAGGCAAATTTGACCATGCAGAAATATGAGATTGAATTGGAAACAATGGTTTTTGACAGTACATGAGTTCAGTAGGCATATATGCGGTAGTACATGTGGACATCATTCTATCTACCCAAAGTGCAAAAGGTAAGAATCTAGGCCATTGTTTGATGTCACCGTTACATGCTTTAGATATGGCTTTCACAATAGGTGGATGCCCTCTCTCTATTTTACCATTGGCCTCTGGATTATATGCAGTAGTGAGAGACAAATGAATACCGTGATGTTCAAAGAACCCTTTGGCTTCTCTCGCATTTAACTCTCCACGATCGGCAACTACTTTCTCTATGTACCCAAAGCGACTTATGACATCTTCAAGCAAGAATTTACAAACATTGTAAGTGGTCTTAGATCGTAGTGCACGTCCCTCTACATGGTTAGTTAAGTCTTCTCTTGCAAGTACAATGTAACACATTTTGTCAATACCTTTAGGCATAGTTACAAAATCTACTACCCACTTATAGTGAATACAAGGTGGATAAGTAGGATGCAATGGATCTCTATGTTTGACTGATGAATGAATTTGACAAGTAGAATATGTAGAAACGTAGCTACTAATGTCAATGTACATCCTACACCAATAATAGGTACTTCTAATTTTTTCATATGTTCCAAAAAATCCTTTATGACCTGCCCATAATGTCTCATGTATTTCCTTCATTACTTGCAATTGAAGACCTCGTTTTCCTAGGACTCGTTGTGGATTCTTAACCTTACCCTTCGGATGTCTCCAAAGATAACCATTACATAGGAAAAAGTTATAAGCTCATTTCCTAATGTTACGAAATCTATCCGTAGTCCAGCTAGGTAATGGTTGTAGTGTACTCAGATACTTTCCTATGTATCTCCATTCATCTTCGTACTCAGAATCATGAAATTGCTCATACTCATATATATGTGGAACATAATCAATTAAGTTCAGATTCTTTATTAGATCACTTTCAAAATCATCATCAAATCTAGCTCTCGATAACATGTCAGCAACTGAGTTTGACTTACCTGAAATATGAACTAACTCAGGATTTATGAACTTAATATATGAGATCCATCTAAGCATGGCTATATAAGGAGATGAACAATTGGCTATCATTCCAATGAGAGGCAAAGAATCAGTCTCAACTTTGACATTTGCACCAAAGTCAATAGAATAGCTTTGTTAGCAGAATAGTCTAGACGCTTAAGGATGGGAGCTTCAAGCAATAATTTCTTCAATTTACGCATATCTTGAGTGTGTTTGTCAGTCCAAATAAATTTTTGTTTTTTCCTCAACAAGTCATAGAGAAAATCAGCAACATGAGCAAAGTGTGGGATCCAAATAACATAAAAGATGCAAGCACCAAGAAATCTACGTACCTCACTCACGTTGTTACATGTTTCAAAAATCTTGCTAATGGCATCAACTTTTTGTGGGTATGGCTTTCGACCATAATGGCCACATAAATGTCCAACAATAAGAACCTTGTTGACACCAAAAAAAGATTTCTCTATGGAAAATGTGAGACCTACCTCTTCAAATCGTTGAAATATTCTTTCACAATCAGAGATATGGTCAAGAATAAATTGACGACATCCAGATGAGTCTAAAGTAATATCCTTTACACGTTCCTCACTCCCTTTAATTGGAATATCATCAATGAATGGCATAGTTATATGAGGGATAAAATCATGTAAGACCATATTCATAGCACTCATCATATGAGCCACAGACTAAGTCGCTCCTTGAGGTAAAGTACACATTAGCACTAAGCCTAAAGGATTTTTCATTGTGGCTATGTCACGACTATCAATTGCTAATTGGAATTGGTCATATCCCGAATATAAATCACCCATTGAATAGATAGAATGTCTTGAAAATGATTCAGCAAACTCATCTACAATGGGTCCTCTTCCTACATTCCTTATGGTGACTTTATTGACGGGTTGGAGATCTTGAATAAAACATAGTTTCCCATTCTTTTTAGGCACAGTGAACCATTTATTTGAGTAAGGTGCAAAAGATGGCTCTAAAATTCTCATGTTTATCTTCTCCTTAAGTAGTTTCATTAGCTCAGGTAAGTGAGCCTTTGGAACTGGTATACGGCGAAGATTCCATGGAATATGTGGAATAGTAAAGATTATCACGGGTGCAACTAACTTAGGATCTATGCAACCAATCTCATGAGGATACATAGTAAAGGCTTTTCCATGGCTACGTATGACTCTCTCAAATTTATCTCTCTCTACTAGCAAAAGAAAGTCATCATCTCTACCAATTTTCACCTGTTTGATTGTCTCATCCATGAATGTATGTCCTATATTTTTCTTATCTTGAAGAATTGGATCATTTTTCACATCAATGATTTTTTCATTACTTCCTTGAGGTAATGGTTGAGCTATGGGTTTGATTTTTTTGTCTACAGTTTTGTACTTCGTTTCAACTAAGGCATCATGTGTTTGGTTAAATTTTGTGCACTTGTCAATATTGAGAGCATACTCTTGGATTAGAGCATACTCATCAAGGGAAGAAAGAAGAATAATATGGGAATTAGAATTTTGTTGAAGACATAACTTTGGATAAAAGACTTGGACAATTGACTCTTATGAAGAAAATCTAATCTAGAATGTGGAAAACAAAGTGACAAACTATTGTACATGTTGGTTGGATGCGAGATATCAAACCAATATCCACTATTGTCCCCCTCAACAATGGATTCTATCCAAAATTTTGATCATATGTAGCTCCAAAGATGAATCGTGGTGCACAATCACTACAAGCATGCTCATGATCCTGAGTAACAATAGGTTTCTTTCTAATTGACAATCGATTCCTTGGATGATTCACTCCTGCTGTCATGACTTGAAGTGATTGCATTACATCCTTAGAATTAAATCTAGCATAGGTAGACCCATCATCCATGGCTTTAGTTTCCATACGACTCTCACAAATAAAGGGTTGACCTAAGAGAACTTCATAGGAGCAATTATCTTGAATAAAAAAGTGAAACTCTTCTGTGATTCCTCCTATGGATATGGGCACACTAGCACAAGCTCCATACAGGGTACCTACACCATTATCTGCAGTTCTCATATGCCATCCACAATCTTTATCTATGGGCCATCGAAGCTTATCATGGACTTCTCTTGAAATCACATTGATTTTAGAGCCAGAATCTACTAATGCATTTACACTGATAGTGTTCTTATCATTTCTTATTTTAACATGCATCTCTGATGTACCTCTATACCAAAATTTTCTTCTAAAGTGATTTCCATGATTGTTTTCATGATTTTCATGGTCAGGTTGAATAGGTCCTAAGAAATTTTTATTAACATTTACTTCATCATCATCAAAGTCCTCTTCATCAGATTCATCAAAGTTTAAGGCTTCATTCATAGCTTGATCTTGATCTAGAGAATCTTGCATCTCAGTATCTAGATTAAGCGGAAACCTCTTCCTTTTAATTAGGCCGATAAAGTTATCTTTAAAAACAGGCTTCGCAATAGAGAAAACTTGTTCTAAAGACGTAGTCACTTGACTCTTAAGCAAAATGTCATCTAAAATCTCCATAGGATCTATTTTTCTCTCAATTTTTGAAATCAAGATGGCTTTAGGTTTTCTCTTTGGTTTCTTTTGTTTTTGCTCAGGATCTTGTTTTTGTTCTTTAGTTTGTTTTGATTGTTCTTGTTTATCTAAAGGCTTTGGTTCTGTTTTTCTTTGCTTTGTCTTCTTCCCTTTTTGTTTCTCCTCTTGTTTTTGTTCATTGGGTTGTGATTCTTGTTTTTTATCTTTGGATTGTGATGTTTCTCCCTGCTCTATGATTGTTTCTATTCCCTCTGAGGTTTGTTTTCGAGTCACTCTTCTTTCACTAGGCTCGGCTTCATCTCTTTTTCGTTTTTCTTCTACATTGGATATGTGAGAAATAAGAGATTGATCTTCTCGGTGACTCCCAAGCCGTTATTCTCCTAATCTCATCTCGTGCTCTTACTAATGCCTCTATGGAAAATTCACCTTCCTTTGTGGTTTTACTTCATTCTACTTGTTGTTCATCAAGAGCTTCTAGTTTCACTCGTCTAGTTCCTACGTCCGTTATGGTTATATTTTCATAGTGTTTTTTCATTCCTCCCTTACCATAATTTCCTTGCAAAGGTAGCCTAGATTGATAGTCACAGATTTTCTTGTCTATGTCTATTACTAGTCCTTGCTCCTTAGCAGTCTTCAATAGTTCACAATCTCTCAAAAGTGTTCTAACAAATCACAACAAGGACACCTACGAGGGCCACGCACAAAACCATTTTGATTTTGAGGATTTTGATTAACTTGTGGTGGGAAATTTTGAAATTAGGGATTTTGTTGATAAGGTATTGCTTGAACAGGATAATTAGGATTTTGATAAGGTAATTGATGTATTTGAGGAGCTTGGGGAGCAACATGTGCTACTTGAGGTGCAAGAGGAGCTTCCATAGTATACGGTTGATGATTTTGAAAATTTTGATTTGTAGGATTTTGAAAAGCTATTTGAGAAGCTTGAGGATACATGTTTTGATACATTTGAGGATTTTTCACATGAGGATGAGGATTTTGCATTGCAGGATTATGCATTGGAGGAACTTGATCTGCTTGAGTAGGAGCTACTTGTGGATTTTGATTGGTAGCTATATATTGATTAGGCTCTTGAAAAGACATTGGGTTCATTTGATTTTGGAAAGTTTTGGTGTAATGAGATTGTAAAGCATCTATAGTCTTGGCCAAATTGGATTGTGTAGCAATAAGACTTTCCATTTGCTTAGTGAGAATTTCCACTTGAGATTGTTCAACTACACTTTTATTTGGCTCTACTTTAAAACCTTGAGTAGGATCCATCATTTGAGGAATAGGAGTAGAGTCAAAAAGCATAGCATGGGATTGTTCTCTAACTTGCTCCTTAGTTTGTGGAAGGCTAGCTTGAGGAACACTAGTTTGCTCATAAAGCATGGATTGTCTTTGATGTCTATGGGCTACAACCTCTACTACTTTACACACTTTTTGCGAATTGTCAGTAAGACCACATCGCTTATCTGGCTCTTCTAATCGCCGTTCAACTTCCCTATGAGTTTTAGGATGAAGAAGCTTAAGAAAATTGATCACAAGACCAGGTTCCAAAGTTATCCTATCCTCATTAGGAAGTTGTTCATAGCGTCTAATATACTCATTTTGATAGTGAGTAATAGAGCTACTAGGCTTTGGAGAATTGACCCATCGTAAGAATCCATCCGGATTATGTTGGCTATAATCTTTAAGATAGAATTCTTTGAGCATCTCCTTTCTAAAATCACTCCAAGGAAGAGTATCATATTGAGTGACACGGTTTATGATAGAGCTATCAACAATTCGTTCAAAGAATGATATCAAAAGATCTTCGAGAAGACCAAAAATCATAGCTTCCTCTTCAAACAAATCTAAGTAGCTTGTGATGTTGATGCCATTGAATTTTCCCTTCTCTCTCAACATAGAAGAGACTATTCTTTGGCCTTGTTTCTCAACAACAAGGGATTTGAATCCTTCCTCCATCTTATGTGAATGAGCAACTGATGCACGATTCTCTAGATTTCTCACAAATGCATTCACTTCACGGCAAAGATGTGCCCACCTTGGATCCTCACTCGCTCAACCGAGGGTGATCGTCTCAAGGAAACCTTAAGCTAGCAAGAGCCCTATGGATGCCTAACAATGATGCTCTAGGAGTTTGGAGGGGGGTTTATATAGTTTTTTGAATGAATTTGGGCCCTTGGATCTAGAGAAATCAACTCTCAACTCTAGGATCACTACTTTCGATTACAACCATTTGATTAATCAAATCAATGGCTTGGAATTGTTCTTTCTATCAAATCTAGTATAAAGGAGTGAAATTTAGGCGCCTTCATTCTCCACCATTGGATCTGGGGATGATCTGGACCGTCAGATCAGTGTTGACATCAATTCGGATAAGATATGCCACTATTTTTAGAGAAAAGTTGCATTATTGATCTTTGATCATCAAAAAAAGCTTATCCGGTGAAAAAAACTCATGGATCCTCCTTCCTTTATGCTTTAGTGCATCTCCACCCTTGAATATGAGCTCATCTTGACCATACAACATGGTTCAATCATTGTTTGCCATGTGGCAGTCCTTCAAGCCTTCAATTTTCTTATTCTAGGAAACTGCGGTGTTCTTGAAAATTGGACTTTGTGCTCTTTGACCCTCCAAAAAGGCTTTGATGAAGGTGAAACTTTGTAGGACTATGTTTCCAAAGATCTCCTTTAGGAATATGCAAAAAAAAACTTTTATCTAGATCTCCCTTATACAAGTTTGACTACATTTGGAAGCTTACAAGGTGGCATTAAGGTGTCTAGGAAACTCTGATAGCCCTTTGTACAAATATGTAGCCACATATGATCTTTATACATGCCAAACCATATGGCTAACAGAAATTCCTATACAAGATTTTGTAGGGTCTAAGTGGAGAAATTACATTTTTTACAAAATGCACATGGCATATCAATGTGCTAGAAAATCTTTTTTCATGTGAAATTCGGGCTATAGACTCCCTTTGATAGGCTTTACAAGTATATGAATTTTCATGTGATTTGGAGACATTGAAATTTTTGCCCTAATTTCCAAAGTTTGACCAGCTTTGACCGCTACCCTGGATTTGCTCAATTTCTTTCAAAGTTTGCATGTGAACTCCCTTTGACATCCTTGATGCATCTTGGACTTCTCAGTGAATTCTGGCTACCTTCACTGAATGTGTTTCTTGTAGGCCTTCATGAATGAGAGAGGAGAGAAAATCTCGACGACATCGTGATGGTCAAGGCAATGATCACGACTGTCAAAGCATTGGCCATTGTGACACGCAGGGAGGTTCTTATGATAATCTAGAAGGAAGTTATTGTGATGTTTGACTATGGTGACTCTAGCCATTGCGAGGATCACGTGGCTCTAGCCTTATCCTGACTGAGGTGATTGGTTATTTAATTTTGTGTCTTTGAATCAATTTTCATAGTATGCCATCAAGATAGTGTAGTTTGTCCTTTTGTGCCTATTGACCTTCACCTTAGTGATCTTGGGGGTCCATCATGTTGGCTGAAGGGCCATGTGGTGCTTCTTTGTGCTTGTTTTGGGAGGGTTAAAGCTCTATTATTTTAAGTTAGTACTAGAGGTAAAATGTCATCGTCCTTCATTTAAAGAGTACTTTTTAATTAGAAAAAAAGAAGAGAGATCTTTTTATAAAAGAGGCTAGCAAGAGGGTTGTCTAAGTATGAACTGGTCAACCATTTCGGGAGGCTTCCTTTGAGGTTTGACATGCACTATGGTGTGGTGTTTGGTTTTCCGGTTCTATTTGCCCACATGATGATAGGGATTACCCCCTTATTGGTGGTAAGTAATATGGGTCTTGTGGGGGATGAAAAGTCTTCTAGCGCATCTTTGGAGCTTTTTGGCATCGACCTTGTGATCATCACTCTTTGACACGAGGATGTTATGGTGGAGAAAGAAGAACTAAAAAGAACCTCCCTCACCAATCAATTTCTTGGTCCTAAGCCACCGTTGGAGATCTTTTGCTAGTGGTTCCATAAGGAATGGTTCCCATGCGACTTGATTGTGAGCAAGTGCTAGTTCTTTTCAAAAAAACCACATGCTCTTGGTATTTGAAAATGAGGAAATGGCATTTCAAGTTGTATGGATAGGCACTTGGCAGGTATGGAGGACTACCATGTGGCTAATTCAATGGCTTCTTGATTTCATCGCAAATCGGTCTATACCACTACACTATATACTCTAGATTGAGCTCCCAAACTTGCCATTTTTCCTCTATGGTTTCATAAGGGAAATTCTTTCACCCATTTGTTGACCTTTGCCCTTGAGAGAAGATGTCAAGGGCCTTACATATGAAGGGAAAAAATACTCTTTCAATGGTAGATGACACTCCACAAATTTGTGCCAAAGCAGATCTAAACAAAGATCTCCCCTCTAAAATTGTCATAGACATTGGAGAAGAGGAAACCATTGAGCAAGCGATTAAATACAAGAACTTGTCAAATGCTTCTTTTCACTCTGGAATGCAAGGCCATAGAATAAAGGAATGTCCTTTAAGATAGAATTTCAATAAAAACAAGCAAACTTGAAGAAAGCTAACATGACAAGGAACAAAGTCATGGTAGGGGCTCAAAGCATATTGGAGGAGTGTCCATTAGAGTGTAAAAAGAGGAAAGAAACACAAGTCTTGGAAACAAACCCTGATGGCTTCACAAAAGTAAGAGGGAGAAGAAGGGGAAGCCCCAAAGGAATTAGTGAGAAGAGCCCCTCTCATGTAGCTCCAAAAACAAACATCTTTTGCAACCTGGAAAAGGAGGTCAACGACATGGATTACCGAGGGGGATTAAGCCATGAAGACTATCACAATATGGAGAAACCCTAGAGGAATCCTTGTGCATGGAAAATAACCGTGAAGGTATCAGTACTAGCAAAGAGGTTGGGTGCACCACAAACAATGATGATAACTAGGATAGTGAAAGTTTGATAATTGGTTCCACTATACTCCAAAGGATAAAGAACTCGTTTTCTAGGATCACTATTGATAAAGGAAATCAACCGCTGAGATTCCTTGGAAGAGCCCCCTCAAGGGGAAAATCCTATGTTAGGCTCCCTCTACCCAAAAATAATAAAAATTGAGGAGAAACACAAGAAAAAAAAGGGACAAGGCCCCTCTCTACAAAGATTTGAGCATCCGATAATGATAATCATGTCTCTCAATGTTAGAGGGTTGTTGAACTGCTCAAGAGCGACCATGATCACGCAGTGGATACAAAATGTGTGTGGACCAAAGAAGGCTCTTTATGGCCTAAAACAAGCACCAAGAGTGCAAACTAGGGAGAAGACATAAAAGATGTTACCTCATACATATCCATTATAGGATCTTTTAAATATGTAACTATTACTAGGCCAGCCATCAAACATATAGTAGGGGTTCTCTCACAGTTTATGCAAACTCCGAGAGTGCAACATCTAATGGCAGCCAAGAGAGTTCTTAGATATCTCAAGGGTAGTATAAATGAAGGTTTATTCTATTCTTATGATTACGATTTGCAAGTAAAATCCTATTGTGATGCAAATTGGGAAGGTTCGAAGGATGATAGGAGAAGTAGATGTGGCTATGTAGTCATGATTAGAAGCAACACTATCTCGTGAAGGTATAAGAAACAACCAACAATAGCCCTATCTTCCAACGAAGCTAAATATAGAGCCTTAGCCCTCATCACATGTGAGATTATGTGGCTAAAGAAGCTCTTTAAAGACTTGAACTTGCAGATAAAGAAGATTCGGATCATGTGGGATAATATGAGTAGTGTACACCTACCTTTGAATCCGGTTTTTCATGCTAGGTCCAATCACATTGAAGTACACTAGCACTTCATAAGAGAGAAGGTGATTGCAAAGAAGTTCAAGGCGGAGCATGTGAGTACCAAAGATCAATTTGCAAATATGTTTACAAAAGTATTTGAAGGAACGAAGCTACTGAAAATTGAAAGAAGCATTGGCATAGTGATTTAATTTCAAGGCTTGAGGGGGAGTATTAAAAATAAAGCCTTGATGATGATAAAAATTTATTCCGATGCTTTTTCGATGGCTTTTTGGTAGTCCGATAGTCTCTAATCTGGTATGCTCTAGTGCGTAGGTGTTTCGAATATCTCCCTAAATTAGAGCTAAAAGTCTCAAAGGCATAGATGACAAGTGGACATATTATTTAGAGGCTTGATACCATGGACTTTTAACTATGGAGAAGCCTCAATCATTTTTCTAAATCATAGCTTACCAAAAATGTTAAAGAGGTTGATTGAGAGATTCTTGCAAAATTGTAGGAGCACTTTTTGCATAGATTATATATGTAAAAACTAAAGTCAAGAAGTTTGTCTAGAACCTCTACTCTCTTTCTAAAGTTAGTATAGAGTGTAAGCAAGATGCTGCATGCAACTTCCTTGCTTAGTTAGTCATATTGTTTGTTTATTCTTCTTGATAATTAACCATTGCTCACTACCTCTTTCAGGAGTGAGCTAGTTTCTAGTAATATTTTGTTTTTTTTGGTGCTCCTTCTGGTATCCATTTCAAGTAATTTCAATTGCATTTGATTTCTTACGTATTCTATTCAATGTGGTGTTAATTCCGTGACTCTACTCTAAGTGATCTCTGAGTGAGGTTGTAATCAGTGAAGGTGTGTCTACACATAGGTACACAACAATACTGACAACTAGTCTAACTTGTGGAGGTTAGTTCTCCCTATTGGAGCTATGCATAACTGAGAGGGTCTACTTTCATAGGTGAAAGTCTCATTATTTTTGCACATCTAGATCTCCCATTAGAGGAAAGAGAGTGACTCAAGGTCACTTTGGAAAACAACCTTTGAGGGCCTAAAACCTTCCAAAGCTTCATAGGGTTGTTGAATACTTCCTCAACACTATCTATCTATCTATCTATCTATCTATCTATCTATCAATCTATCTATCTATCTATCTATCTATCTATCTATCTATCTATCTATCTATCTATCTATCTATCTATCTATCTATCTATCTATCTATCTATCTATCTATCTATCTATCTATCTATCTATCTATCTATCTATCAATCTATCTATCAATCTATCTATCTATCTATCTATCTATCAATCTATCTATCAATCTATCTATCTATCTATCTATCTATCTATCTATCTATCTATCTATCTATCTATCTATCTATCTATCTATCTATCTATCTATCCATCTATGTATGTTTGTTATATGTTTGTTTGTATGTATGTATGTATGTATGTATGTATGTATGTATGTATGTATGTATGTATGTATCTATTTGTCTATCTATCTATCTATCTATCTATCTATCTATCTATCTATCTATCTATCTACCTATTGATGGACTATCAACAAAAACGCATAGGCTCAACAAATTTTGAAAAATTAATGCCAAATTATCAAGACTTGAGTTAGCTATGAAGAAACTAATTACTCAGAAAAGTCTGCTACACTTATTCTACTCATTGACTAACCAAATGTGTAAATTCTTCAATGAAACTTTGTAGAAGGTCTCGTTTTTGCACCATTTCCAAGTTAAAAATCCTCAAAAGGATTACTAGAGCTTGAGATTTCATTCAAACAATGTACCTATGTGTGAAACTATTCTTTTGTGTAGTCGACTTTGACACATGTAACTTCTAATGCATGGTTCTCCCAAAGTAGTGTTTATTCAAATGCTTTTAGCCATAACTAGCTTACCTTTCAACTTAAAGAATGAGTGCTTAGTTGCTCAAAATGTTACACTGTGAAGGGAGATCTAATCAAAACTTTATAATCGAATTTGTGCTTGTACCTATCTTCAGGTCTTCACATTTACACATGTAAATGTTCCTATTTAAAATTCTCTCAGCTTGATTACAATAAAACTCTCAAAACTTTTACAAAGGTCACTCAATTAAAGAACTAGACTTGTACAAAAGAATTCCTCAAGAAGATAAACAGAGAAGGAGCATTGAGGAAAAGATGGAGGCATAACTTTTTTCTATTAAGAGAAATCATACATCTGATAGATAATACATATTCTTCTTACTTTCTTAAGTCTAATGACTTCAAAAACTTGTCACTCATCATCTCTCCTACTCGTAGTACATATATATCAAGTATATATAGATGTTTACATCCCGACTCATCATAGATACAAAGTTTCTATGAACTAATTACAAGATTAGTATACATGTATAAACAAGTCTTCATCTTCTGACCATGCACTTAACTCCAAGCCTCATATGTTGATCTTTGCTTCATTCTTTGACTTCAAGCCTTGTCCAAATCATCAATTGATGATTGTCTTGCACCAACAAGTGTCCAAGTCTTTTATGCCAAAGATCTAACTCTGAGATCTTATGTGCTCCATAAGTAAACAAGGCATGACCAACATTACCTTGCATCTTTAATGTGAAGAGTCTTCCTTCTTTCTTTCTAGAAAAACTTTGTTTATACCCATTGCTAGGGTCTTCCACAAAAACTCCATCATTAGTGAGCCTTACTTCATAACCTTTTTCAACAATTTTCCCTACACTTATCAGATTCTTTGGAATTGTAGGAACATACAAGACCTTACTCAAAAGAATACTTCCATCCTTAGCCTTCACTGATCCAATTGTCTTCACATTGTGCTTTGTATTATCACATGTTTGAACTACATGATTAGTTACCTTATTCTGCAAATCAGTTATCAAAGCTATGCTACCACTCAGGTGATTGCTACACCCTGAGTCAATGTAGAAGACTCTTTGGTCTTCACTTTGCCTTTCACAAGTTGCATTCATAATCAAGGTTGAATCCTCCTTCTGATCTGAAGCATAATTCTAGTAGGTATTATTGTAGGATTGACTTTGGAATCCACTACCTACATTTCTTCCAAAGTAACCTCTACTACCTCTACCTCTGAAATTACCTCTTTGTTTTCTACCACCTCTTCCTCTTAAATTAAAATTTTGATTGTCTTGCCACAAATCCAGCAAGCTTTGGATCCATCTTTATTGCTTCTGCCTCTTCCTCTACCTTTGCCACCTCCTCTTCCTCTTAGGAATTTGGCTTGGCTAATTGTACCTTCATCTTCATTTGCTTGTTGCTTGCCTTTGCTATTCTTCTTCTTATCCTTTGAATTCATTGCTTGACCTGCACTCTTATCACCATCACCTTTAACATCCTACTCAAAAGTTAGCATGTGTCCTAGCAACTGATTTAAATTAGGAGTGAAATGATCTAGTGACAATTCAGTAGACAAAATGAAAGGCTTCCGTTTCTCATCTCCTCTCAAACGTGTGAGAATTCGCCTTACCAATTTATCCTCCTCAATATCTCCATCAACTGCTCCTAATGCATCTACAATCTCCTTCATCCTTGTTACATAATCTGAAATGGATTGAGAGGCATTCTTCTTGAATGTGGTAAACTCTGCCCATAAAGATGCCTTCCTTTACTTTGTTGTGTTTTGGAAATGCTCTTCCAAAGCATTCCATGTATCACTTGCACTTTCAAGACCTCTAATATGAGGTAGCAAGTAGTCATTGACTCCCATGTAGATGATACTTCTTGCTTGACATCCTTCTTCATCCAAGTCTTCAAATCTCAAAGTTCATCCCTAGTTGGAACACTAGGATCTCTGAATTGTGGTTTTTCTTCTTCACATGTGATGTAACCTATCAGGTCTTTGCTCATGAGATGAGCTTCCATCCTCATTGACCAACCTGGATAGTTTTCTCTATCCAATTTCTCTATCTGAAGAGAATCTCCCATCCTTTCTTCACCTGTGTATTAAATTCTTCAAACTTTATGAGTAATAAGTGTACCTTTACTTTGAATGAAGTTCCTTTTGATCATCTTGATAGCTTCATGCCTCATTCTCAAGCTTTCACTTCAAACTTTCACCTTCTGAACCTTCAAGTGTTGATTTCTGTATGACTACAACAGTCGCGGTCCTCCTTTCTTCAATTTTGATTATTCTTGCTCTGATTCCACTAATGGAGAGTGTTGATCTCCAAAAGAACAAGTTATACTTGATGTTAGAGCACCTCTATATCAAGAATAACTCACAACCTTTACCAATTTGGAGGATCAATACTAGTTTATCAAAATCTGGAACAAACTGTGAAGAGACTTCATAATCAGAAAGTCTGTTGCACATAATTCAGTCATTTACTAATCAAATGTGTAAAGTTTTTGATAAACCTTTGCAGAAGGTGTCGCCTATGGATTGCACACCTTCTCCAATTTAAATCATCTCAAACGATTAAGTAGATCTTGAGAAATGATTCTCACAATTCACCTATGTCTAAAATTGTACTTTTCTATAGTCAACTTTGACACCTATAACTTCTAAAGCATGGTTCTCTCAAACTACAACCTGTTTATTCAAATGCTTTTAGCCATAGGTAGGTTACCTTCCAAGTTAAAAAATGAGTGCCTGCTTGATCAAAACTTTACACTAAGGAAGGAGAACTAACCAAAACATTAGCATCACATTTTGCACCTGTTGCAACTTCACTTCTTCACATTTATACATGTAAATGTTCATACTCTCAATTCTCTCAGCCTGATCACAATTATGATAAAACAACTTGTAGTTAATCAACTATAGACTTATACTTGTACAAAAGCATGTCACAAAAGATTAAACACAGAAGGAGTATTTAGCAAAAGATCGGGTGCAATATTTCTTCTTCTCTGAAAAATTTTTACATCTAGATGAGAGAGATCTTCTTCACTTCTAAAGTGTCTAATGACTTCTAATTCTTCACGTCTCATGCTCTCTCATACTTGCTGTAGCTCAGTGATGAGTAGCACCTCCTTTAATGTCAATCCGGGAAGACGTGAGGATGGTATGAAGACCTCGAGCAAGTGAAGGCACAAGTGCGTGAGTGAGAAGCACACTAACATGCACACACATACACGCACACGCGCACACACAGTAGACAAAGAGTGAGAAGCAATGGAGTTCTTAGATTACTTTCAAAAAAGCTCATACAAGTTCAAAACTATTACAAGCTAACCTCAAAAATGAGCTCTCTAGCTCCTTTTATAGTTTTTGACTAGCTTTGGCCTTGTCCAGACCTAGTGTCCGGCCTAGTTAAAAATTAGGTTCCAGGGCTTATTTGAGGGCTCAAACGAGATCTAAAAAATACGAAAATTGGCAGGTAGATACTTCTAAAGCTCCTCAAGCTCAAGGACTCCTTGGCTTGCACAAAATGGAGCTACAAAAATACGAAATGGTATTTACAATGGTGTTTAGTGATTAAAAATCACTATTTGTGTAGGGATTTTCTCCGTTGATTTGTCATACACATCTTTGAGCTCCCTACTTGCTCTTTCTTCTTGTGTGCTCAACTCCTTGATGTCTGAAAAATTTAGATGGCCTACTTGCCAGATCTTCTTTCGCTACTGTGTCTGCTCGTGCTATCTCTTCGTTCCGACCCTCTTTGTCTTATGGCTCCTTCGGTTCCCTGACTGCCGCCAACACCCCCCCCCCCCCACTCTCGCGTCTGTCACCCCTGACAGACCCTTGTCGTGCTGTGTGTTGGACATAATATTGGACAACATTGGCAGCGAGGTGGTGTTCTTCTAATCGGAGCCCCCGTGCTAGATCTGTTAATAATGCATCCCAATTCACTGGTCCTGGTACGTCCGGATGTGGCACCCGCAGTTGTTCTGAATGGATGGTTCTCTCCACAGCGAATAAGTGGAGGAGATATGAGGGCCTAGGTACAAATATTTCTGAGTGATATTCCTAGAATCCCGTTATGAACATCTCCTCGAATGTCTATTTAAAACAAGCTGGGAGGTACTTTATTCTGGCATGCCAAGCATATATTACCTCTATGGATGGGGTTGTGCTCATGTCGTATACCAGATCTTGGTTTCCTGTAAGAAATCCGACACCTGAGAAGTGGGGGTCTTTAATATTCTTGAACGTCTTGAAGGTGATTAGCATTAGTTCAAAGATTTTCATACACATTTGTGCCATCACATCGGGGGTATTCCGTAGTCGAGTGCTCCAGTGTCTGATGGTAGAAATCATGTAATTTATAGTGGGAGGGCCTTGTGGCGGTGCTAGATAAACATAATTTAACCACTTTGCGCAACCCTTGACGTTCTTGACAGTAACTGTAAACTCTGGCCAAGTGCGCCGGCGGAATACTGGAACATAACAAGGATTGTATTTAATAAAAAGGGGCATGTTAGTCAAGGTACGAACCATTTCCGGGTAGGTTTCAAGAAAACGGATTCTCCAGGTTGGTTAATGAATGGAGCCTTTCTTCGCACTTTCTGGGATATCCTCTGGCCCAAATTGTGTGGCAAAAGTTGGAGGTTTGCCACAACTGCGTTGAATCTCTGCATTGTTATCCGCAAGGAGCACACAATATGGCACATATTGATCATCGTTGGTGCCGATCCTTTTATGATGAGACATGCTTCGAAAGTATTCAGACTTGATGATGGTGTCTTCTAACTTTGCCATAGATTGGATTTGAATGGCCACTCTATCTTCATGAGTTGTTGCTGTCTTCTCTAGTGTTTGGATCCATTCAGGTACTTCATCTTCTAATGTGTCCACTCCTTCTGAGGTCTGCGCACCACTTGGCATCGACATAGGAACGTATGGTTCCTCATATGTTTCATCCACCTCAATGGGTACTAAGTCCTCCGGTTCGGGTTCTGCAACTGGAGAGGGCTGCCTTTCATAATCTAGTAACTTTTTCTGGAGCTCAGCTACCTGCTCTGTCAATGCCTTTACTTCCTCTAAAGTCGAGGCCGTTTCTATTACCTTGGCTGGAGCCTCCTTTTCCCTGAGCTGGCTACGTAGCTCATCTCGTTCCCTTTCCAAATCATCATGTGCGTCTAATAAATCCGCATAACTTTCCAAGATGGTTTTCATTGTTTCTGTGGGAACCGCTTTGAACTGTTCGGGATCGATCTCATGTGGGGACCCTTCCATGGTTGCTTCTAGGTTTTCTTCATTTTGTTTCTGCAACCGTTTATTTTCTTCAAGTGTTGTAGCCATATGCTTTCGAAGTAGAGTTAAATTATGCCGGACTCTTAGGTTATCTGTTTGGTACACCTCCAGCAAGGCTTCGAGTTGTTTGACACCGGGTTCTGCTGATGGTTGGGGTGCCTCCAGGAGTGTTTGATGGGCTTGCTCGAGAGTGGTGTGGCGTTGGTTGAGTTCCGCATTTTCTTCTTCTAGCCTTATGAGTCGTGTTTGTAGTTGCTGATGGTTTGTTGTCAGCTGATGATGGCGGCCTTCTAGTTCCCTATACTCCCGCTGAAGTTGATATACACATTGATGTAATGATAGGAATATACTATTTACATTAAAAGATGCACTTAAAGATGAAGATGCAGGGGGAATGGGGAAGGGGAAGGGAATTGTGAATGTGGTGGAGTCAAGTGGTGAAGTAGGTGGAGGGGGTATGGGAGATTGAGGTTGTGTGGGGGGTGGGGGTGGTACTGTGGCGGGTGATGTCTCCATTGTGTCCAATGTGTGTGTGACTGTAAAGATGGGGACAGTGGGTGGGGTGGAAGTGATATTTGTGAAGAGTGTCGTGAAGGTGGGCATGGAAACTCCTCCAAATTGGATACCGGGAGAGAGAGGAATTCCCATGACAACTGTGGTAGTGGTAGAAAAGGGCGTGGTCGTGCCGGTTGGTGAGGTGAATTGTGTAGTGAGAGGTGAGGTGGGTGGGGAGAGTGGTTCCTCCTGATGTTCTTCTGTTTGCGTGTTGCCTTCCGGTTTTGATACATTGATATGTATTTGTTTTCCAGATCACCTAAGGCGGGCAGGCACACGTTTCTCAAATCGATTAATGTATGTCATGGCCTCATGTATGGCCTCATCCAAGCCGACTGCCTCTGCGTGTAGGTTCATGGATTCGATAAACATATCGTCCACACCTTCCTCTGCCAATAGTTGGCTCATGAGCACCTTGCCTGATTCAAGTGACATTTTGTGTTGTTCCTGAACTCGCTTCATGGTTTGGTACAATCTTTTTATTTGTGCCGAATATGCTGGGGCACTTGCTAGCTTTGAGATTTCATCATATTCTTGATGTTGTTCTTTGTCGGCTTCTTCTTCTTCTCCTCCTGCCTCTTGTTCATCTCCTTCGACTTCTACGACGACTGGTTGTGTTGGGGCTGGTGTTGTTGTGGTGGGGTGTGGTTCCTGGGTCTGGTCTGCTTCTGTTTCCAGATTAGATTCGTAGATCATCCTGGCAACTTCTTCATCCATGAGGTCATTGAGAGTAAATCCCTGTGGAAATTCCAAGTCTGATGGAATGGGGGGGAAACACCAAGTTGGGTCCTTCTGTACTTGGTATGGGAAGACGAATGGTGAATGGCCGAACACGCCTAGTTTGAGGAGGAGTCACTTCAGGTGTGGTAGTGGCTCCCCTGGTTGGGCACATGGTAATTGGATGCCCCCTCTCATCTTCTTCGATGGAGGACCCGCTGTTGATAGTCGCCTTTGGAATTCTTGGGCCCTGGACCACACTAGTGCTCTTTGAATGGGCACGTCATATGCTAGGCACCTGTAAATTATTCGTGTTAGGGCACAACAGCCATGAAGTACATTTTTCTGCTTCTTATTCCAGTGTTGATGGGCTAGGTGTATCTGATCGATGACCTAGTGCGGTATGCTGAGGGTGAGGTTCTCTGTTTCTGCCAAGTATAAGCTGAACCATATTTTCTTAGGGGGCATAGTGAATCGTTCCTGTGCGGGAAAAGCAAAATGTTGCATAACAGTTCCTAAGTGGAGAGCAATGGTAGGCGTCATTGCCACCATATCCTTCAATTTATTGAGATCCTTATGCTGCATCCTACCCGGGACCATTGTTTCTTTCTCGGTGGGAATGTGCATACCTTGCATGTTCAATGCTTCCTGTACCAGATTGAGGGTCAATTTGAATCTCTTGAGTTCGTGTCCTGGCAACAATGATGGTAGTACAAAAGTACTATCGCCTCCCTTGGCCCTGCTAGGAGTGATGGCGCTGATAAAATAGGAGCAGCGTAGAAAATCAGGTTTAGGCAAGTGTGCCCTGAAATATCTATCCAGGCCTGCCTTGGTCCAAACTGATCGCATTACTTCTGCATTCTGATAGTTCTCGAATTCCCGAGTGAAAAAGTGGTAGCGTCCCCATTTGCCATTAAATTCAATTTCTGCTTCCCAGAAGTAGGTGCCGTCACCCAATGGCCCTGCCACATCATTAAACCAATGAGCATGTTTCCCCACTTGAGAAGTGTGTCCCTGAGGAGGGTCCTGGATAGGAAGGACATGCACTGCTTGAAGTTCTTGAGGCCTTTCGGTGAGTGGCAGTTCCAGAAGAATGGTTTCAATGTCCACAATCTGGGCGTTTAGGCCCTGCCTGGGAACTGGGGCCTCCTGCTTCTGCCATCGTTATTGCTTACGAGCTGGTTCTATTGAGAATACAAAGCATGCGTTACTATTTTAAGGGACAAGATAGAACGCGTGTTGCCCCCATTAGAGTATTATTGTGATGTGAGTAATGGGTTAGTGGGTTAGTAAGTGCATGATGACTGTGTGTGTAGTTAATGAATGGATAGTCCTAGGAGCTAGATGGAAAGATGCAGTGTGTGACTGATGCAGTTAGTAAGTGGAGATGAATTCACAAATTGGGGTCGGGGGGTTTATTACAAGTCTTAGGTTGCCAAACGCAATAGGTGGCTCTTGGTTTTGGTTTTGTGGAGACTCTGGAGGGTTGCATGAGTAATTCTGCTCGGGGGTGATGCGTCTTTGGGACCAATTTATGAGTGAGTCTGTGCGTGCTTCTAAGTGACTGTGTGTTCGCGTGTGTCAGGCAAGAGTGGGTGGCGGTTCCTTGAGTGAGTGAAGTCGGTCGTGTATGATGTGAGTCGTGTGGGACTAGTTGAGCCCGCTGTCGGAGAGATCCTCTCTCCCTAACTAGATATCCCAATCCTTTCTTTTGACATATGAATGGTCGAAATAATGAATAGAATTATTGAAGGCATGATACAGGATTGGCAGTGGATTTTATGCTCTTCATGGAATGCCAATGGATCAAATCAAGGTTCTTAGATGTCATTGATTGAAGATCAATTACCCGATGTCTCGAATATGGGTGACTAGATGTTGCATTTGTATTGGTCAATAACCTGATTATCATAAAAAGTGGATGCACACAGTTGAAGGAGGACTACTCTAAATATGGTGAAAACCTCATGTCTATGTTCATGTGTGTATAGACCCCTTGGTACAACCATATGTTTCAAAATTCATACCATATGAATCTACGAAATTATTGATTGCTAAAGCTTGCGACTGCAAACTATGATAAAGTACATTAAAACGTGAATGTAAATAAAAAACGAACTCATACAAACGCAAGTATAGTAATGAGGAGGAGGCAGCATATGTTTTGAGTGGCGGACGAGTTCTCTGGTAGATTTGCATGAGAAGTACAGTTCTGATTGACAAAGGAGGGCACTTAACTGAAGAGGGGGGCAGACTATCATTAGAGGAGGCGCTGATTATCATATTATAAAACGGAAGTAATTGGTGCATGTTCGGGTGGGGGAAAAGTTCTTCATGTAGAGAATTAAGCGATCAGAGAAGAAGGACGACGATAAGGACAATCATCGCTTCAGGAGGGCACTTCATGTTCTGCTTCATCAGATTGAAGAGAGAAGGCCATGATTTGAGCGTCATCTGAAAACCAAGATCGAGAACTCTCTAAAGAGGAGCTATAAGAAATGAGAAGCTGACAGAAACTTCAGGATGCTATCAGGAACATCTGAGGAGACGCGTATTGAAGTTGGTCTATTGATCTCTATTCATGGTAATAACTGACAATGTCTCAATCTCCAAAGATGATGGAGGTAAACTCTGTAACCTGATGACTTGCATGAAAAATATAGTTTAACTGATGATGTATGGTGACACCTCGACAGTATTGAAGATATTTCATCAGTGTTTTTATTAAGTTTAATTGTGAATCCGTTGAGTTCTAGACATCGCACTGATCGCGCTTGACTAATTACTTATATTTTCCATGTTCTGAGATTGATTTTCACTCTCCGCTCTGACAAGTCTCTAATCTGGCATGAGTGTACCCGAAGAAATTTGACGACCTGTTCACTATTTTATATAATCTAAAGCTTTACTCTGCATGTTGATTACTGCAATTTCACCCATATCTAAGATCTCAAGTTCATCTAATGATATAAGACCATCTTTGTTACAATCCCTCTGCTCTGTATAGCTCACTTCTTATCGCTGGTAGAGGGACATGATCTAAGGACAACAGAAGGAGGCTGCGAGGTAGAATTCTGTACCAGGCGGTAGCTATTTATACATTGATACTGATGCTCATCGACAGCTCTCTCTGTGACATCAGTTCAATTTAATCATAATTCTATTGATGTACACATGCAAGGTGCTAACTCTCGCACTTTATGACGTCGCGAGTTTTTGAGAACTCTACTCTATCAGAAAAAGTCGTACACTATTGTGAGAGGGAAATGGGGAGGATAATCCGGTTTTTTTGAATGTTCTGGAAAACATATGATACTTGATGCACCTTGCGGAGGACATTTTCTGAATGGGCATGCTAAGAAATTGGTGATTCTACTGTTGTGTGCGTGATGGTCTGAAGGAGACTTCATGTTCAGAGTGATTTCAAAAGGAAGATAGTGAAGAGAGTTGAAGAAGAAAGACATAGCGGACGCAAAAGTCTAATGAAGGTGGCTCAAATAAATTGATGATTCAGATATCCTTCGTGCTTCTGTAAGCAATCGAAAAATCTACAAAGAAATGAGTTGTTGATCATAGCGAACATCGAAGGCATTCAAATATCTAAAGGTGCGCAATTGTCACTTTCTGTGTATTAACACATCTGATATCTATTGCAACTAAATTAATCATGTTTTGCGCTTTTAAGGACAGATGAAATGGTAATACAATAAACAGGTGGATTGTGTTGAATTTTTGCTGAAGTTTCTTTTGTGAAGCAAGTTTTGTTTTAATTCGATCGTTGATACCATACAGTAAGCGGCTAACTGATCGAATAAGTTTAGAGTTGGTAAATATTTGAATGCAGATAACTAGTTTAAGTGACCTTTATGCTGATCTATGAGTGGCGACTACGCGCATCTGCGAACATCTGCCATGGTTTCAATCCTTAATCTCTCTTTGTTGAGAATTGTGTGAAGCTAATTGTGTAGTGAGTTGACGCACTCATTCAATACTTTAAGACAATCGTACATAAAATTACATATGATCAGTTCATTAATCATACTATGGCTGTGGTTGCCATATTTTGTTTGATCATATAAATTTGCGTTCTTTTCATGATACTGAAACTGTCATTTATGTTTTCCTTTTACTTCTGAAAAAGGCTTCCGTGAGCTAAGCGCTGAATATGAATTGGTCATCCATAGTTTTCATTACAATGCTAAATTTTTCCAAAATTAAATTCGAAACTCTGTAATTAGGATCTAGTTTACAGAGATTGCTTTAAATTTACAATAAGGAGCGCATTATTTATTGTGACCTAAGAAGAAAGAAGAGTTTTTTATTGGACGTATACTTAAGATCAACTTTATTATTCAATCCTTGACATAACATGAAGAGTGTGTGATGAGTTATTTAAATAAAGTGTGGGAAAAGAACGTATTGATGATCTATAGAGTCACATGAAAACATCCAGAATTATCTGCCTTGGAATGCTAAAGATCAGAATCATTGTTGGTTCAATAGAATGAGTTTATACACTCTTATAATCTTTCCTTCCATATAGTGCATAGGAGTTCTTGTTTAGAAATGAATTCTCTAATCATTGCATTGCAATAGGCTACTAATCATTTTCGTAAGTTTATTTTGGCACATTTAAATGTTCATTGTACCTGAGCTCGCTCCAAGCACCCTGCGTGCGCCGTTAGCGAGGCGACTGAATTGATGCGCCAGTCGTCACCATTCGCTCCGACAATTGAACCCGACGTGAAAAAACGGCTTTGCAGCTCAGGTATAAATTTTAAATATTGCTTGCATGTGGATACATTATTTCGACAGGTTGAATTGTAGAAGCTTCTTCATCTGTGGGAGCAGTGGCTGTGTCTTTGGAACCTTGCACTCTTCTAGGTGTTGAGGGTTGTTCCTTAGGGAAATGAGCACCTCCACGAAGAGTGGCAAGTAGCTATCCTCATCTCGTCACCCCTCTCATGGACATTAGAAGCAGGAACGTTTGCACAATCATCTATTAGCAATTGATGTATTAGATTTTGATCCTATGAAAAATTGTATAAATTTTCACACAGTCACTTTTTGAGCCTCTTCTTCGATTCAGATTGCAGGTATTGATCTATCCTCTAATACTTCTTATTTCTCAAAAATCAATGGGTAAAAAGAAAGCAGTTAATTTAAACACACATGAAAAGAACTCTACTATGGAGAGTTCACTTAACAATGCAAATTTGGGACTTGAAATGCAAGTCAAAGATTTAGAGGATAAGCTAAACTTATCAAATCAAGAAAAATTTAAAGAAGTATTTCTGTTAATTGACAAGTTAAGTGAGTTTTCAAATTCAAATAGTGTGATGTGTGGAATTTTACAACAAGTTGTTAAAACTTTAAAGATTCAAATAGATGATTTGACCAAACAAGTCAATGAGCACCCTAAATGCAAGTGTAATGAACATGAAATGCAAAGTTTATCTCCAAAGTTGCCTAATGAAACCAATATGAGTTTAGGAGATCCACCTATAGGGTTATGAATAGGAAAGTATATCCCTTAAGATGCTTTTGGTGTGACCAACTAGGTCATAGGTACGAGGATTGTGTTGCTTATAGTAATGCATGTCAAGTTCACTTAGTCATTTCACATGACCTGAAGATTTGTGATTATCAAACACAATTACCTTTGAGATTAAACTTAGGTCGAGGAGGGATGAAAGACTATTTTGACCGAACAAAATTGAGTCCTAAAACCAAACTTCTAAAACAATGGCAACCTAAGAGTCATGATGAGAAAAGCAATGCATGTCAATTACATTCTATGAACACCAAGATTGTGACTAAAAGTGAATGCTTGGAAAATGATCAAAACCTTCTTAAACCTAAAGCTATGAGTAACATTGATATTCAAACTACATCTAAGGATCAAGATACATTGGAAAAGTTTAAGAAAGAAGAAGATGTAAGGATAAAAGATGATGAAAATGAACAATCAATTGATGGAAATGAAGATATACATGCGGTTAAAACAGAACCTAAAGTCATAGAAAATGACAATAAATGTGACAAAACTAAATATGAGGAAAGAAGAGTACAAACATCTGAAGATGAAAATTCTCAAATTCAATTAGAACATGACAAGAATATGGAAAAATGGGTACAAGAAGCCATATGCAAGATTGAAAATAATATAAAAAACTCATCTAAAGTTAAGAAAAAGGAGAAGAATTTAAGAGAAGTTTCATTGTGATGAAATTTTTTATTGAAGAAAACTTTTCAAGTTTTGTTATTGCTTGTTGTATATGCCTGTTTTCCTGAAGTTGAGAAACATATACCTAAATTGCGTTGTTACACACACGAACGAGAGTTTAGTAAGTGTTCTCTCTCAAAATTAAAAACACACACGAGGGAGAGTTGTATCTCTCCCTCATCAAAAGATACGAGAGCGGGAGTTTTACCTCTCCCTTATCAAAAGGTAATTATGAACGAGGAGTTTTTTCTCTTCCTAAACTAAAATTAAGAATTTAATGATGCAAATATTTCTTCTCTAATCAATGTTTTGAGTGGTTTAATGCAGGTCAAGGAAGAAAAGACGATTTGATGAAAGCTACAAAATTTGACTTAATATTACTTCGGTTTTACAGATGGATTATCTAGAAGTTTTATTTTGAATTGATATATTTGGTTTAAATTGGCTAAAAGATATGTTTTTTATAAGTTTTTTCAAGATGCATTGTGTTTCAGGTTCAGGATGAAGAATGGGAGTTTATTGACAACCAAGTTTTTCTTCAAGAGTAGAATATGAAAAACCTTTTACTTCCAGTTTTGCACCATTTTGTTTCACTTTGCATTTAAAGTATGCATCAAATTATGTACAAACACATGTTGAGTTTTTCCCTTAGGTGCACGTCCATTTGCACCAATCTCCATTGTAACATGTATGATGAACTCTGCGAGCAAATTCTAAGTATAGGAGATAAAAACCTCTTCATCAAAAGCTCTTACCCCTTATGCACCATAATTTTTGAAATTTCACTGAAAGTATGCATGTGCTAGGGTCACATTACATGACCATGCATCTAGGCACATTTTGAGTTTTCCCTATGCACATGAGTGATTGAAAGGTTTTATGTATTTTCACATTGATATGTATGTGAGTGAGTGCACCAACCTCACCATCAAAAGCCTTTTTCTTTATTGATTGCACCATTAATTTTATACATGCATTTTCAAAGTGTGCATATAAATAGGGCTAATTACACAGCCTTGCATAAGGCACTTTAATTTTTTACCCATGCACTTGAAGATTCTGTAACAAAAATGATATATAAATACAGTTTATGATATGAAGAAAGCAGGTTCCCAGGTTTGGCGCATCCGAAGGAAGCACAGGTTTGGTGGGGGTGGATGTCGGAGAGATCCTCTCTCCCTAACTAGATATCCCAATCCTTTCTTTTGACATATGAATGGTCAAAATAATGAATAGAATTATTGAAGGCATGATACAGGATCGGCAGTGGATTTTATGCTCTTCATGGAATGCCAATAGATCAAATCAAGGTTCTTAGATGTCATTGATTGAAGATCAATTACCCGATGTCTCGAATATGGGTGACTAGCAGTGTTGCATTTGTATTGGTCAATAACCTGATTATCATAAAAAGTGGATGCACACAGCTGAAGGAGGACTACTCTAAATATGGTGAAAACCTCATGTCTATGTTCATGTGTGTATACACCCCTTGGTACAACCATATGTTTCAAAATTCATACCATATGAATCTACGAAATTATTGATTGCTAAAGCTTGCGACTGCAAACTATGATAAAGTACATTATAACGTGATCGTAAATAAAAAACGAACTCATACAGACGCAAATATAGTAATGAGGAGGAGGTAGCATATGTTTTGAGCGGCGGACGAGTTCTCTGGCAGATTTGCATGAGAAGTACAGTTCTGATTGAGAAAGGAGGGCACTTAACTGAAGAGGGGGGCAGACTATCATTAGAGGAGGCGCTGATTATCATATTATAAAAGGGAAGTGATTGGTGCATGTTCGGGTGGGGGAAAAGTTTTTCATGTAGAGAATTAAGCGATCAGAGAAGAAGGACGACGATAAGGACAATCATCGCTTCAGGAGGGCACTTCATGTTCTGCTTCATCAGATTGAAGAGAGAAGGCCATGATTTGAGCGTCATCTGAAAACCAAGATCGAGAACTCTCTAAAGAGGAGCTATAAGAAATGAGAAGCTGACAGAAACTTCAGGATGCTATCAGGAACATCTTAGGAGACGCGTATTGAAGTTGTTCTATTGATCTCTGTTCATGGTAATAACTGACAATGTCTCAATCTCCAAAGATGATGGAGGTAAACTCTGTAACCTGATGACTTGCATGAAAAATATAGTTTACCTGATGATGTACGGTGACACCTCGACAGTATTGAAGATATTTCATTAGTGTTTTTATTAAGTTTAATTGTGAATCCGTTGAGTTCTAGACATCGCACTGATCGCGTATGATTAAATACTTATATTTTCCATGTTCTGAGATTGATTTTCACTCTCTGCTCTGACAAGTCTCTAATCTGGCATGAGTGTACCCGAAGAAATCTAACGACCTATTCACTGTTTTATATAATCTAAAGCTTTACTCTGCATGCTGATTACTGCAATTTCACCCATATCTAAGATCTCAAGTTCATCTAATGATATAAGACCATCTTTGTTACAATATTTGAATGCAGATAACTAGTTTAAGTGACCTTTATGCTGATCTATGAGTGGCGACTATGCGCATCTGCGAACATCTGCCATGGTTTCAATCCTTAATCTCTCTTTGTTGAGAATTGTGTGAAGCTAATTGTGTAGTGAGTTGACGCACTCATTCAATACTTTAAGACAATCGTACATAAAATTACATATGATCAGTTCATTAATCATACTATGTCTGTGGTTGCCATATTTTGTTTGATCATATAAATTTGCGTTCTTTTCATGATACTGAAACTATCATTTATGTTTTCCTTTTACTTCTGAAAAAGGCTTCCGTGAGCTAAGCGCTGAATATGAATTGGTCATCCATAGTTTTCATTACAATGCTAAATTTTTCCAAAATTAAATTCGAAACTCTGTAATTAGGATCTAGTTTACAGAGATTGCTTTAAATTTACAATAAGGAGCGCATTATTTATTGTGACCTAAGAAGAAAGAAGAGTTTTTGATTGGACGTATACTTAAGATCAACTTTATTATTCAATCATTGACATAACATGAAGAGTGTGTGATGAGTTATTTAAATAAAGTGTGGGAAAAGAACGTATCGATGATCTATAGAGTCACATGAAAACATCCAGAATTATCTGCCTTGGAATGCTAAAGATCAGAATCATTGTTGGTTCAATAGAATGAGTTTATACACTCTTATAACCTTTCCTTCCATATAGTGCATAGGAGTTCTTGTTTAGAAATGAATTCTCTAATCATTGCATTGCAATAGGCTACTAATCATTTTCGTAAGTTTATTTTGGCACATTTAAATGTTCATTGTACCTGAGCTCGCTCCAAGCACCCTGCGTGCGCCGTTAGCGAGGCGACTGAATTGATCCGCCAGTCGTCACCATTCGCTCCGACACCGCAAGCAATCCTTAGGCACCCAAATTTGTCTTGATTGTGGGTGAGCCTTCATCGACTTCTTGGGCACCCAGATAGATTTCACTTTCTCAACAAAGGTTTTAGGAGTCCTCTTATTAGCATCATGTCGTTGATTACTAATAGGTAGTTGAGACAGTTGTCGCGACTTGGCTATAGTCGGCAGCTCGTCTTTTCGCACCCACATTTGTTTCACTGGCTGAGTTGTTCGGCTTCACGCGTTCTTTTGGTCTCCTGCATAGATAGTCTTCAGTAATTGATCTGCCCTTAGTTGTTGCCTCCTTCTGGCCTTTGGAAAAGAAGGGAGTTCCGCCAACGCCTTGACTTTTCTATTGAGATCTCCATTCCTCTGCATCACATAGCTTTGGACAAGAACAGCATGGTCAACTTCATGTGTACCCCTGGACCAAGAGTATGTGCCTTTCCTAGTTCCGGAAGTGCTCCATTATCTAACTCAACTGTAATTCTACTCTGATTCACTCATACCTGAAGAAGTCCACTTCTTAGGTTTAAGTTGACTGCTTGGTCATAAATCCAGTCTTGACCCAAGACCAGAGGCTCAGTGAGGTCCTCATCTTGACACACTAGTACTCTGACTATCAATACTTCATCTTGAATGGAGATGGGAAGAGCCACCTCGCCCAGGCAAGGGGTTTCCACACCTCCCAATCCTATGAGATATGCTTCTATAGGATTGACAGTTAATTTCAACTCTTGACAGTAAGACAATTGAACAGCACTAGTGGCTGCACCTGAGTCAATCAAGGCTCTTACAGTCCTTGCACCTTTTCCTTGTCCTATATCTAAGGTTATAAAAGGACGTCGATCAATTATCCTATGAGAGCTGATACGTGAAACTTCACACATAGCCACATGATATCTTGGATCTGCATATGCATCTGTCGTAGGTTGCTCTCTACCTTGTCTTCTTAATTTCATTCTCCGTATGCGCTCTAATGCTTCTGCTTGAGCTTCTTCTCGAATTCGCTTTTCTTCTTCTTTGCGTTTCTTAGCAGTATTGAGTCGACTTAGCATTTCCTCTGTGAGAGGTTCCTGATATAACTTGACTCTGCACCCGCTTATATAGCTCGGGAGAATATCGCCTTCTAATGTGGCTAGTTGCACTGCTCCACTTGTTGAGATTCTATTAATGATCATGGGTCCGTAGCCTCTCTTCTCCAATTTCCTCGCATGTTGTTTCAACGTGTATACTAGTACTAGGTCTGCCTTCAAACCTTTATCCTTAACGTGGGCATCAAAATAGGCCTTCTGTCGTTTCTTAGCTGCATATATCCCTGCAGCTGCCCTCAGTCTTGTTTCTCCTAATCGTTCAAGGTCAAAAAGTCTAGAGGATAGTTCATGACCCGTCCATTCGTGTTCTTCTGCTACTTTCAGTGTAGGTATTAAGAAGTCCAACGATAGCACTGCATTTTGGCCAAACACCATCTGAAAGGGGGTGGCTTGGAGTACCGTTTTGTAGGCAACTCGGTATGCCCAAACAGCATGGTGTAGCTGTTTGTCCCAATCAGAGCGTTTATTGTTCACTAATTTTGTCAACACATTGCACAGAATCTTGTTTGTGCTTTCGGCTTGCCCATTGGCTTGAGGGTGATAGGGGGCAGACTTCTTATGTACTACCAAAAATTCTTGGAGCAGATTTTCAATAAATTCATTCAAAAAGTGAGTGCCTCTGTCACTGACTAACTCAATAGGTAGCCCGTATCTTGTGAATACATTCTCAAACAAGAATTTAGCAGTTGTTTGAGCATCGTTCTTCGTTGTAGCTTTTACCTCTACCCATTTTGTTAGATAGTCTGTGGCAACAATGATGTATTCAGCATGTGAACCCTTGGCTGGGGGATTAATAGGACCTACAAAGTCTATTCCCCACTTAGAGAATGCGCGTCCGCCCATCATAGGTTTTAGTGGCATCTCATCTTTGCGTATAGGACACTAAGTTTGCTGACACACATCACACTGTTTCACATAGGTATGTGCATCCATGTGAAGGGTCGGCCACCAGAAGCCCGCAAATAGTATCGCTTTGATCACCCGATCTGGTCCAAAGTGTCCTCCCGCTACACCTTGGTGAGCAGTTTCCAAGATCTTGAGATATTGACTTTCATGAACACACAGTCTCAGGTAACCATCCTTACCCCGTTTGTATAGATTATCACCAATGAGTGAGTAATCCTGGGCTTCTTGTTCTAAACTCCTTTTCCTAACTAGATTCATGTCTGGAGGGAATGTTTTCGTCCTCAAAAAGGATACTAGTGGTTCACTCCAATCTGGCACTATGGACACTTGATAAAGAGTGGCATGTTCCACAGGTGGTTTAGTGCAGCAGATTGGGCATTCCTTGCACAACTTTTGGACATCAGCTTCCATAGTCAGCCAATGCACTCCGAGTCTCCTTAGTGTCTGTAGGGTTCGTTGCTTTGAATAGTGTTGCTCTAATGCACCTACATGTGCTAATTGCAACCATTAAGCGTACTCATCCTCTTCCACACAACAGGCCAAGATTCCTTGATCTGTGTGCTTGTACATACTTCCTGCCATGATGTGATACTTTTGGGCTTTCACTACCTCTCTATTATGTGTGTTTACTACTAGATGGTTAGGCCCGTATGTCAATACTGGCACTATTGGCTTAGCCCATTGTGGCACCACTTCCAAATTAAACAAGTAAGCATCAGGAAGGTCATTTGACACTCCTTGTGGAGCTTCTCCCGATGTGAGCCTAGATAGATGATCTGCTCTCAAATGAGTCCTCCCTTTCCTTACCACAACCTCGAAATCATATTCCATTAGTAAGAGAAACCATCTTACTAATCTTCCTGTATTGCATGGCTTGTTTACCAAGTACAACAATGCTTGATGATCAGTAAAAAAATTAAATTTATTTGCAAGCAGATAATGTCTAAACTTTTTAACCGCATATACCATGCCTAGTCCTTCTCTCTCAGTAGTGGTATAATTTCGTTCAGCTGCATTCAATTGTCTACTAGCATAGGCAATTGGAAGATCCATATTACCTTCACCCGTAGGTTGTGCGAGTACACACCCAATAGCATAATTGGATGCATCCACGTGAACATGGAATGGCTTATTCCAATCCGGGGTGGTCAAGATTGGTGCTGAACACAATCGCTGTTTGAGCTCATTGAAGGAGTTCTCACATTCATCAGTCCACTCACAGTTAGTCAAGAGTCCATACATGGGCTTTGCAATGACAGCGTACATATGAATGAACCGGCAGTAATAACCACAATGCCCCATGAAGGCTTGCACTTCCTTGACGTTCTTTGGTCTAGGTAACTCGGCTATGGCTCTCACTTTCTCTTCATCGGTGGATATGCCATTCCTTGACACTATGTGTCCGAGAATCTTGCCTTGCCTGACCATGAAAACACACTTCTTTGGGTTCAAGTAGACTTGATATTCTCTGCATTTGTCAAAGATTTGTCTGAGTTCTGGTATATGGGTTTGTCTAAAGTTGGAATGAGCACAGAGGTCATCAACATAGACTTCTAAGTTCTTCCTCAAGAACTCTTTAAATACATGGCACATGAGCCTCTGGAAGGTAGCTGGTGCGTTGGTAAGCCCAAATGACATTACTCTAAAGGCAAAAATGCCCCATTCAGTGGCAAAAGCCGTGTTATGCTGATCTTCTGGAGCTATGGCTACTTGATTGTAGCCTGAAAATCCATCGAGGAAGCTGTACACTTCCTTGCCTGCTACTCTTTCTAAGAGATGCTCTGTGATAGGAAGCGGATAGTTATCTCGAATTGTGGCTGCATTAACCTTTTTCAAGTTAATGCACACACGTAACTTTCTGTTTTTTTTTGGGCACCACTACAATGGGGGATACCCACTCAGTGTGCTCAATTTCATAGATAAATTCAACTTCAACCAGCCTATCTATCTCTTCTTTGATCTTGGCAGCATAATTATCATTATATGTATATGGCTTTTGCTTAGAGGGTTTGGCATCTGAGGTCATGGGGATGGTGTGTGAGCATATGTCAGGGTCCACACCTTTCAAGTCCTTGTAACTCCAAGCGAATACATCTCTGTATTCTCCTAGCAAGGCTATCAATTCTTGCTCTTCTTCTTCCGTCAGGTCATGTCCTATGTAAGTGCATCTCTCTTCTCCTTCCTCTATGGCTACCACTATTTTCTTGGTGGTTTCTTTGTTATCATAGGCCTCTCCTGATTGCACCTCTCGTTTAGGCATTCTGATCATGACTCTCCTGTCATCTATCTCGTACTTCTTAAAATTTTCCGGGACCTCAAACAAAGATTCTTCCTCTTCTGGTGTGACTTCTCTCTTCTTTCTTTTCTTTCCTTCTTCGTTCGGGGTCGCATGTGTGGCTAGTCTTACATCACTTGTAAGCTCTCCGTGTCTCTGGGGTTGAAATTCTACTTCGTAGAAGTATTCTTCATCTGATGCAAAAGGTGGGTCCATAATGATTGACTCTAGATCGGAGTCACTTGCATCCTCAAATGCATCAGGGCTAGGTTCACACTCTTCTAACACTGCCTCTCCCATGATTGGCTCTATGGAGAAGACTGAAATGTCATAGCCATCTTCATCACAGTGAGGTGTCCATTGTTCCTCATTGATGGCTACATCCATTGTTGCTAGGATTTCTGCCCAGCCATGGGGTTCAAATTCTTCGTCAGGAAAGACTACAGGTGCATAGGCTGGGTCTTGAATTGATCTATGTGTTTCTTTTGCACCTATCTCTCTGGCTTCTTCTCTCTTCTCCTCCTCTACTGCTACTTTGCACATCCATAAGTGGGTGTCTTCATGCATCCATGAGGATCCTGATCCTATGGAATGCACCGATTCCATATCATCTTTAGCTCTATGGATGGGATTCCATTGGATAGGAGGGACATCTCTATGAGAGTAATCTTTGAGATTCACTTTGGTTGTGACACCTATGTGTTGCAAATAAAGGAGTTGGTTCCCCAATCCTGTACCACTTGCAACTGGCGCATAAAGGGTCTTCCCAAAATCATTTCATAGGCATGATTTTTGCTAAAATCACATATAGCAAATGTGTGCTCGAACTCGACACCACAGGTGGTGAAAGTTATTCCTTCTAGCAATCCTAAGGGCCTCTCAATATGACCATCGGCCATCTGCAATTTCATTCTCGTTGGCCTGAGTGCTAGCTTGCCCCAACGCTTCCATAAGGAAGTGGTGGCAATTGCAACTCCTGCACCTGAGTCTAGAATGGCCTTGATGGTGTATCCCTGGTAGGTAATGGGAAGATAGGTGTTCCCTTCTTCACCTTCACACATGTCTCCTATCTTATCCAAGGGTATCTCTGGCACTGTCCTATGTGATCCTACCTGGGAATGAGGTTTCACTATCGCTGGTACTTGTTTGGCGACATGTTTCCATAATTCAGGTCTAACCTTGAGTAGCTCTTCTAACTTGAGATTGCACTACACTTTAGTGTTTTTCACTACCTCTGTGTTCCTAGGTAAGACTGAGTCCTCATTTCGTACCATGACCGTGGGCGTTCTCATACATGTAGATTTAGCTTCCCATGGACCCGTGAAGTGGGGTAATTCTTGTAAAGAGTTAGAATCAAAGTCTAATCTTTCTTGAGATTGGGTGCTCTCCTGCTCCTCGTAAATGGATGGGATGTCTTGTGGGAATTGGTCATGTGCATCATCCACAAGTTCAATGGGAGGAGGGACTTCACTCTCTTTAGCCCATTTGTCTTCTTGAATCTCGCGAAGGAATTCTGGTGTGAACCGATTCATAGAAGATGATGTGTCTGGCTCCGTAGAGTTGGGCACATAGGCTTCAGGCACATATGCTTCCTGAGCAGGAAGACCTGCTCTTTCACTTGCCTTGTCCTTATCTTGAGAGGCGGGTTCCTTTTCTGATTATGCAATTAGTCTCTCTATTCTTTCTAGTAATCCATCAAAGTGCAATTGTGTCTTCGCTGAACTAGAGATGTTAAATAGGCGACTGGCTTCAAACATGGTCTGAGCCAATTCCACCATTTTAGCACAAATCTTGGTTCGTTCTAGCTCCAGTTCTGCTCTAGGGTAACACTTTTCATGATCAGTTATGTTTGGCCCTTCTTGGATTCTGGCCTGATAAGCTCTAAGCATCATGTTTAGGTCCTCGGGAGTTGGATCTGCTAGGACTGATCCTACTCTAGGGGGTGGTGGGATTAGGTGAGGCGGGTTGGAAGGTGGCGGTTCGGATGGAGAAGGGAATGGTGGTGGTGGGGTAGTGAGAGAGGGAGTTTGAGATGTGAGTTCAGTTATCCTGGCCTTTGTTTCTCTGAGGCTTTCCTCAAGTTCACTCATCTTTTTTGCCCATTGCCTTTTCATTCTTTCACGACTATCTCTCCAAGCTCTAGTCCTTTTCTTGGTTATACTCTCACTTTCACTAACATCTGGGCTCTTTTCCTGGCCTACACCTGGGTTCTGCTATAAGGCTTGGGCTCTCGTGACCACTTGTATTGGCGCAGTGGAAGTGACACTTCCTGTGGAATCTACCACTAACCCAACAACATTGATGGGAGTGATTTTCGGCATGTTATTAGGATTCTTTGGGCAGTCTCGTAAGAGATGCTCCTTTCCAAAATCTTGACAAAAGCCTTGAATTGTCACTGACTGGGGTTGTGTAGGTGGAGGTAAGGGGCAATCACGAATGAGGTGATCTCCCTGACATCTGTAGCATGGTCCTCTTGGGAATGGAGGTCTTACTTGCCTAGGTTGGGGTCTTGAGTGAGAGTTTGTATACATTACATTTGTGTACTCGGGTTCCCAACTAGGTTCATTTGGCTCTTCACTATAGTAGGACTCACCATGTTTAGGAGACTGCATGTAGTAGGCCTGGGGGCTATCAATATGTGTAGAATCGAAACTATGATTGCTTGGGTCACTTTTCGAAAGCAGTGGTGTTACTGGCACTATAGCTCTATTCAAATTTTCCTCAGCTGCTGTATACTTTACAGGAATCACATTAGCTGGGTTTGGAGGTTGCTGAGCTAGCACTGGCTGGGGTCTCAGTTGGGCCTGATATTGCGGTTGGTAATTTTGCTGAGGCCTAGTATACTATTGTGGTGGATATTGACTCTGATATCTTCCTTGTTGAGGGTAAGGATGAGGGTAGGGTTGCCTAACTGCTTGCTTATTGAATGGACAGTCTTGTGCTATGTGATTTGTGTATCTCCGCTCTATAGTACAGTATTGGCTACTCGGATTTACTTGGGGTTGAGCCGTAATGGGACAGACATTCGCCATATGGTCGCCTCCACAAGTATAGCATCTTTTCACAGGGGCAAACCTTGGGATTTGTTTACTAGTGACACCTAGTTTCTGAGCTACTTTCTCTGCAAGTTCCTCAATTGATGTGGATTGCGTGGAAGAGAGGCTAGAGGCACTCTCAGAATCTTTGTATATTTTGGATAGCTTTAACTCCTCCCCTAGGTTATCCTCAATGTCGATGCACATGCGTACACACTCTTCTATGGTCCTAGGGTCTTTCAAGTACACATAGGATCTCAATTTTGTACTTAGCAATCCATCCAAGAATAAAGCCACTTGCTTAGCTGGTGTGGGGAGCTCTGAAACAGGGCATCTTTCAAGATATTTCCTAAATCTTCTTCCTGCAAGTCTCACGGTCTCTTGCGGGGTCTACTTGAAATTGTGAATCAATGAGGAGGTATTATGTCTTATGCCACTCTTAGAGAATTCAATAATGAAATCCTCTAGGAGTTGGTCTATGCTCCTGAACTGTCTCTCATTCAATGGTTGAAACCACGTAAGGGCTGTGTTCCTAAGGGTTAGACCAAAGGCATTATATTGCGTGAATAAATCCTCCACTTGCTTAGCTCTCAAAACTTGCCTAAACTCTGCCACATGATCGTATGGATCTCCAGTGCCATCGAAGTAATTCTTCATGGACTTGACTAACTGAGTTGGTCTCAAAGTCCTTGTGTGCTCTCTAGGTCGTGGTAGAGGGAACTCATCCGCATTTCTTTGATTCCTGAGAGCTCTAAGTACCTCAGGCTCTACTCTATTTGTTTCCGTCCTCATTCTTTCTCTGCCCCCTGGGTTGGCAAAGCTTACTTCTCGCCTATCTCTACTTTAGTCTCTTTGAGTTCCATGAGCTTGGGATGTTCCCGCTCCATGGTGACCATAGGACACATTAGATCTTGGTTGGGGGAAAATAAATTCACCCTTCCAAGTGTAAGCATGCCTATCATTTTCTGTCACCACAAAGATCCTCTCTGAAGCGAGATCTAAGTAGGTCACTCTGCCTCGACTATCAGGATCCTTAAACTCATAGATCATGATTGTTCCTATATCAATTGGCCGATCAGATTTATACCTCCAAAAGGCTTCGTCCGTTTCTCGGTTCAGAAGCAGATCTATGCTCTTGTTGTCCTGGGGAACCCATTCTGGTGTGATGATCCTAGTGAGAACAGATTTGCCTCGGGGGGTCCTCGGTTCTACACCCATGTTTCCCTGCTCTAGGTCACCTAAGTCCGTTTCTGGGACTACATTCCCAAATTCATCAGTCCTTTCTGGTTGACTGGTGACCACATATATGGTTCCCTCCTTGTCCAGGTATGCTCCGTTTTCAAACTTGACAGCTGGGCGCTCTAGTCCAATGGATTGATCAGGATTCTTAATCTGTACCACAGATCTTCCTAGGCCATCCTCATAGATGCCAGCACCCAATCGGTTGGTCCTAAGGTATTCCAACTGCGTTTTGTAAGGGCCTTCTACCCTGTGCAAGTATGGCACTCCTGAACTTCCCGTAGGTCTGTCCATGCTTTGAGACATCTCTGATTCACTAGTCTCAGAGCTAGGGTAGTATGAGTGGTGGCTCAACTGCTGGGCCCAAGACCTAGCAGTGTGGTTGACACTGGCCTCTGAAGACCTAAGGCTTTGTCTATCTCTCCCTAGATGTCGCCCTGATCTAAGGTTCATAAGCCTAATTGAATAGCCCAAATTTGCCCAAGTACAACCTCGTTGCTGAGTCCTTTTGTATCAGTTACTTGATTCTTTTTAGTTGATTACCGTGTTAACATTCTTGTCTGATATCACGTCGTAAGGTATATTTGAGTGTAGTTCTGCGCTTAAAGTTGATCATTCCACGTTAAGTTCTTTTCCTTTAAAGTTCTCGACAGTACAAAGATTATGTCCTTAGCTTAAACTTGAAAGTTTAGGTATTCTTCAACTTGATGATTGCCTATCGTCGCCCTGACTTACTCCTACCTCTAGTCGTTCTTAGCCTAAGCTAGGAATTGATGAAGGGGAGTTGAGAATATTCCGACGTTTCTTGCTGATCCTTGTTCTTTAGTGCTCGAGAAGTTGATTCTCAAGCTTGCACAAAACCCTTGCTTGGATGCTCTCAATTGCTTCTCAATAGACCTGCATCAGTCCCAAGATTAGCTCCAGACTTAAATTCAAATGACAGACTAGACCACCTTCATGCATGTAACTCACAGACCAAATTATCCCTTGCCTTTATGAAAAACAATCCCAAGGATCCCTCAGTCTTCCTACCTCGGGTATGGTTAACTTCAAAAAACCCTATCTAATAATCCTGATCTTAATTTTCACATAACCAGTGGAAGTTTTGGTTGTACTTCCCACGAGCTTTCCAACAAAACAAGAATCACAGCAATTGGATTTTGTATGAGGAAGTTATGTCCGATCAAGGTTTAGGTGCTAAAACAGGGTTCAAAACAGTTTACTCAGGCAGACAAGAATTCTTGAATTACTTGGGTTACGGCCTCACAATGCAATGCTAAACCCTTAAAAGTTCCCCAAAAATTAGACCACTATTTTTTTGCCCTTAAAAATTGGCCAAATTTGCCCTTCTATCGTGTTCGCAAGTTTTGTCAGTCGCGATTGACAGGTCAATCGCGATTGATGTGTCGATCACGATTGACAGGTCCGTCGTGGCTGTCAGTCGCGATTGATGGGTCAATCGCGATTGACACATGGCTCCAAAAGTCAATCAGTCGTGGTCAAAGGGTCGTTGACTCTGTCACTCACGATTGATGGGTCGATCGCGATTGACAGGTCGGTCGCGAGGGTCAATCAGTCATGGTCAAACAATCGTTGACTGTGTCGGTCGCGATTGACAGAGCCGTCGTGGGCTGTTAGTCGCGATTGATGGATCGATCGCGATTGATGACTCGATCGCGATTTACACATGTCACGCGTATGATCTGTCCGTCGTGGTCAATCGGTCGTTGACTCTGCCGATCGCGATTGACAGAGCCGTCGTGGGCTGTCAGTCGCGATTGGCTGGTCGATCGCGATTGACAGGTCTGTCCATCGTGGTTTGTCGATCACGATTGACAAAGCGATCGCGATTGACAGAAATCTGATGAATTTCAAAAATCTTAACACAGTTTTGGGAAGCTCTAGGCCTGTAGATCATGGTTTTGTACTTTGTTTGGCAAATGGAGCATTTTTTCTGTCGGTCGCGATTGACAGAGGTCGGCGACACAGAGACAGTTGCCAAGATTTCTGTACCTACACAGAGTGCTGGAGAAGATGATGCAGCATGTACCTACAAGACAGCTCAAGAAACATGCAAAGACAGCACACACAATATCGCTCTCTCTCACAAGTCAAATGAGGGAAGTGAAAGGAGGAAGGAGATATAGTCAAAAAACTGAATTTTTTTCGTGATGATGGAGATGGAGGTGGGAGATGGTGATGATGATGATGGTGATGATGGTGGTGAGGTAAGAAAAAGAAAAATAGGAAAAGTAAAGAAATTACCTACAACGCCAACGTCTCCAATCTACGTCTTACCATCACACGCTCGTCCTCAAAGCTCGATCCCCGACAACGGCGCCAAAATTTGGTGTAGCTCAGTGATGAGTAGCACCTCCTTTAATGTCAATCCGGGAAGACGTGAGGATGGTATGAAGACCTCGAGCAAGTGAAGGCACAAGTGCGTGAGTGAGAAGCACACTAACATGCACACACATACACGCACACGCGCACACATAGTAGACAAAGAGTGAGAAGCAATGGAGTTCTTAGATTACTTTCAAAAAAGCTCATACAAGTTCAAAACTATTACAAGCTAACCTCAAAAATGAGCTCTCTAGCTCCTTTTATAGTTTTTGACTAGCTTTGGCCCTGTCCAGACCTAGTGTCCGGCCTAGTTAAAAATTAGGTTCCAAGGCTTATTTGAGGGCTCAAACGAGATCTAAAAAATACGAAAATTGGCGGGTAGATACTTCTAAAGCTCCTCAAGCTCAAGGACTCCTTGGCTTGCACAAAATGGAGCTACAAAAATATGAAATGGTATTTACAATGGTGTTTAGTGATTAAAATCACTATTTGTGTAGGGATTTTCTCTGTTGATTTGTCATACACATCTTTGAGCTCCCTACTTGCTCTTTCTTCTTGTGTGCTCAACTCCTTGATGTCTGAAAAATTTAGATGTCCTACTTGCCAGATCTTCTTTGGCTACTGTGTCTGCTCATGCTATCTCTTCGTTCCGACCCTCTTTGTCTTGTGGCTCCTTCGGTTCCCTGACTGCTGCCAACACTTGCCCATACTTTTACTTATATATATAGGCATATATGTATAAGCTCATTGTGAAGAGATGGATATGTATGTGCTTGAAGATGAAGAAGTGTTGCAAAATCCTTGATCTACACCAGCCAAATGAACTATAGGAGTATATGGTGGGCCCTTTTAGCTTGCCAATGGATGTACACCCTATGTACCTTGGAAGATCACTCTCAAAAAGATAGATCAAAACAGATAAGTTGGAGTTAGCTCAGAGGTGGAGAACTTGCTATTTTGGTTCATACACTTGTCCAGTGTTTTGCATAATTCTCTAAGCATAGTAGTAATTAGCTTAATTCCTTTTAGGGAAGTCTATTTAACTTAAAGAGCTAACTTTCAAAAGTAATATCATAAAAAATAATGAACCACACACTAAGAATGATGTTTAACAAGTGATGACATCATCCCGATTTTCATGGGCTGCTACAGTAATGAGACTAGTGAGCAGACAAATGAACATAATTCACGCTTTAGAAATCCAATTATTATGAAAAATTATATTAATATAATAGACAATATGTAAATCCAACAAGCTTTAAATCATGTAATTTGGGTAAGTACACACTGAGAAACAGCTCTGACAAGATGAGTAATAACGTTGGGTACCTGACAGAGAAGTGAAAATGAATAGATAGGGTTGACTTCAACTGAACATAACTCACGATTTAAATGCTTAAATGAAATGCAACTTGGTGAGCCTATATTAGACCTTTAGAGCTAGCTTTACCAAGTTAAATCACTGAAAATGATGCACCAAGCTAAGAGAAACCATCTCTGCAATATGAGTGAGAAAATTGAGAGATATGGCAGTGAGTAGTACACTTCACAAGAACATGAAAATACAAACTCAAATTATCATGAAAATGAAAGTATATTGATTGTACAATACAATGGACTTACTGATACATATGTGTGCCTTGGAATCACACCTTGATATGGCATAAAGCTCAGCTCTTGGAGGTCTTCACATAACCACGACTAAGACTACCATGTATTTATAGCTGATCTTGGGAGGCTAACTTCCCTCAATCACTCTCCAATCAATTAGTGATTGATTTGATTCTCTATCTACAACAAATCACAAGTTCATGGCTCCTCTTTCCCTTTTTGATCAAGTGGACTCAACCACTTAGGATTCTTTCACTTTTACATTAACTAAAGTCTTCAAAAGTTACAAGAGGTAGTTCACAAGTGAACTTTACATTGTCTTGATTTTAAGGCCACTTCTATGAATTTGTGGGACTCAAGCCAATACTTAGGCTTGTCATAGACTTGATCCTGTAGCTCCCCCTCAAGCCAAGTATGCTTGAGGTCTTCAATCTTCCAAGATTACCTGCAAACCAATCAAGGCTTTGAACTTGTAGAGCTTTGTACCATCCAATGCTTTGGTTAGAATATCTGCACATTGTTGATGAGTGGACACATATGATATTTGAATCTCTTTGCTTAGAACCTTATCTCGTGCATAGTGATAATGAACTTCTGTTGATATATTTAGGTAGTGATGTGTGTGAACACACTAGGACCGCCGGGGCACTTTTTTCCCTCTTTAGGAGGTTTTTTCCCCTCGGCTTGTATATACGCCTATTGCCCTAATGGGCTACTTATCTTTGTGCATTCTCTAGTAATACATTCAGTATTGTGTGTTGTGCTCCAAGCTTCTTCTTCTTCCTTGTGCTGTTCGCGTGCTTCCGCAGACGTCTAACTCCAACAATTGGTATCAGAGTAGGTCGTCGCTTCATCTAGGGCGCCGTCAACACTCCTCCGTTTGCAGTCTCAAATTCGCATGAAATTTGGTGAGCATACTTAAGTTGTTTCAGAGATCAAAACAGCTTCGCTATGTGGTGCCGAAATCGCGATCTGAGCTTGTTTCGGCCTCCGAACGCACTATTGCAGCACTTGTGCAGGCTATTTCATCTTTTTGTGCCAAAGGTATATACCAGTTTCTGTTCGCCAGTTTAAGCGTCTCGAAGTATGCTACAGGTCTAGTAGAACTCGTTTGGGTAGTTCCGTTCAACTTTTTGAGATATAGTCAATTTTCTGCATCAAGGTATTTTAGTCACCGGCCATGGCTGAAAGTAGTGATGTATTCCGTATGTTGGCTATTGAGGATAAGTTGGATGGTACCAACTACCCATTATGTGCTTATATGATGCGACATGTATTGGTTGCAAAAGGATTGTGAACATTGTGCAGGGTGTTGAAAGACGTCCTGTTACACCTGCAACTACAGGTACTGCAAATACAGGTGCTGGAGGTGCTGGAGCTGATGAAGATGGTGTCGAAGATGATATTGTGTAGATTCCTGTTCGTGCTGCTGTTTCTGTTGCACCTACTGCAGAGCAGATTCGCTGGGATGGTAGAGATGCCCAAGCACATGCATTGATAGCTTTTTCTGTCAAACGTGCCATTATTCCTCACATTCGCTCTTGCAGAACAGCAAAGGATGCTTGGGATACACTTACCACATTGTACCAAGCTAGGAATGAGGCTCGTGTTGCTTACCTCCGAAAACAGTTGGAGAGTGAGCACATGAATGAAGGTGATTCTATGGATAGTTTCCTAACGAAGATCAAAGATTTGAAGGAATAGTTGATTTCTGCTGATGAGGTTATACCAGATAGCTCACTTGTGCAAACCGTTCTGAATGGTCTTCCTGAATCATATCAGAGTTTTGCTTCTACTCTTCGGTTGATGATGAAAGGCAATCCAAATGCCTTATCATTTGAGGAGTTAGTCTCTGTTCTGTTGCAGCAGAAATTGTTTTGCAAGTATTGTAAAGGAAATGATCATATCATAAAGAACTATCCAAAACTAGCTGCTAAAGAGGCAAAGAAGAAAGAGGCTGGAATGGTTGTTGTAGAGGCCTCTATACCAAAAACAGAGTCTGCAGATCTTGTGTAGGGAGAAGAATGAGCGTTTACTACTGTCTGTAGTTTTGACCCATCCTCTCATGATCAGTGCATGTCTGCAGTAGACTCAGATGTTTGGTATTTTGACAGTGGGGCAACCAAACATATTACTTCGCAGCGCAGTTTCTTCTCTTCACTCGAGCCTGCCCCTATAGGGAATATTGTTACATGTGCCAACAACTCCTCTTATCCTGTTATGGAGGTTGGTAAGATCATTCTGACTACAGCTGATGGTAGTTCTTTCACTTTGTCAGATGCTTTATTTGTGCCAGGGATCAAAAAGAACCTGTTATCAGTTTTTGCATTAGCCAAGATTGGCTTGTTTGTGAAATAATGTTGATGACATGTGTACAGTTCATGATCTGTCAAATGGCGATGTGATTATTGCTTCTGGCATTTTATGTCGTGGGCTGTATAAGCTCATAGACTATGAAAGATCTATTAATGATTTGGCATGTGCAGTAAATGATTATGAGGCTAAGTCAGATGCAAAGCTTTGGCATGCACGCTTTGGTCATCTGAATTTTGCTAGTTTGCTACGCCTGCAGAAATCTGAAATGGTGTCCTCTTTGCCCAAACTTGAGGCACCTGAAAAACATGTTTGTGAAGGCTGTATTTTGGGCAAAATGCAGCGTTCCTCCTTTCCAAAAGATGGTTCAGTTCGGGCTACGCTGAAATTGCAGCTTGTACATAGTGATGTCTGTGGTTCTATGCAGACACCCTCTTTTGGAAATTACCTCTACTTCGTGACTTTCATTGATGATTTTTCCAGGCATGCACGGGTATATCCACTCAAAGCAAAGTCCGAAGTGTTCATGTGCTTCAAATAGTTTTTGGTTTTGGCTAAAAATCTGTCAGCATGTAAAATGGGCACCCTCCGATCTGATCGAGGGGGGGAATATATGTCTTCAGATTTTAATGCATTTCTGGCTGAACGTGGGATAAAACACCAGTGTACAGTGTCGTATACACCTCAACAGAATGGAGTTGTTGAACGAAAGAACATGTCACTCATGGAGATGGCGAGGTGCATGGTCAAGAGTCAGGCTTTACCACATAGTTTCTGGCTTGAGGCTGTCATGTGTGCAGCATATGTACTGAACAGGTGTCCCACTAAAGCGCTGCAATCTATCACTCCATATGAGGCTTCGCATGACCGCAAGCCATCTGTTGCTCATCTACGTGTTTTTGGTTATTTGGCATATGCACTAGTGCCTGAACAACATCAAAGAAAATTGGATGATAAGGCAGTAAAATGTTTTTTTGTTGGGTACAATTCTGAAAGTAAAGGCTATCGTCTGTATCATCCACAGACTAAACGCATTCTGGTTAGCCGTGATGTTGTATTTGTGGAAGATGCTGTACAACCATTGCTTTCATGTACTAAGGAGACATCTGTTACCTCCAAAGACATGTATGATACTTTGATGCCTCTTTTTACAGGTGGGCACTCTAGTGCTGGTCCTAATGAGGCAACTTCTCAGCCTTTGGAGGTTTCATATGATGATGTAGATCATTCCATTTCTGATGCAGATTTACATGATGCACTTGTTGATGAGACAGTTGATATTGAGCAGGCAAAAACTATGCCAAAATGGCTGGTGCAGACTTTGCGTGATAGCAAATTAGATGCACATTTGTCATATCGTACTCGTTCAGGCTCTCATAGTGCCTCCTTTGCATCAGATTGCTATGATATGGCTGCATCTAGTCTCTGTGATGAGAATGAGCGTGTTTCTTTTGATGAAGCACAGAATTTAGAAAATTGGATGGCTGCTATGCAATCTGAATATGAGGCTATAATGAAGAATGGTACTTGGTCTTTATGTGACTTGCCTCCAGGCAAGAAGGCCATTGGCACTAAGTGGGTATACAAGATGAAGCGTAAACCTGATGGTACAGTTGACAGGTATAAGGCTAGGCTTGTTGCAAAGGGTTATGCACAGGAAAGAGGCATTGATTTTGATGAGACCTTTGCACCTACATGCCGTATGACTACTGTTCGGAGATTTGTGCACTTGCAGCCCATCATGGTTGGAATGTACATCAGTTGGACATTAAAACAGCATTTCTGAATGGTGACTTGCATGAGGAAGTGTATGTTTTTCAGCCCCGTGGCTTTGTGCAAAAAGGGCATGAAAACCAGGTGTGCAGGTTAAAGAAGGCATTATATGGTTTAAAGCAAGCTCCACGTGCTTGGTATGAGAAGATACATGCCTATCTGGTTGCACATGGTTTTGAGAATAGTACAACTGAAAGCACCTTATATGTTAAGCGTGCTAATGATGTGCTTCTGATCATTGTTTTCTATGTTGACAACATGTTGCTCACTGGTCCTATTGAGAAGCATATTGCTGATTTCAAGGCTAATTTGCATGCCTCATTTGAGATGTCTGATTTGGGGCATTTGCATCACTATTTGGGCATTCAGTTTATGCAAGTTGATGGTGGAATGGCTTTGTGTCAAACGAAATATATTGACACATTATTACAGCGGTTTGGCCTTGAAGATTATAAGCCTATTGCTACTCCTATGGAGATAGGTTTACGATTGAGTCTTCATGATGATGGAGATGAATTTGATGTTGTTCTCTATCAGCAGGCTTTTGGATGCTTGATTTATTTATGCATTACTCAGCCAGATATTCAGTTTGCTGTCTCACAAATGAGCACGTTTATGCATTGCCCAGGAGTCACGCATTGGAAGGCGGTCAAGCGCATCTTTCGCTACTTGAGTGGTACTTGCCTACTTGGGTTGTTTTATCCCAAGGGGGGATCACTACCGCTAGATTTGCATGCTTTTTCTGACTCAGATTGGGCTGGTTGCTATGACACTTGTGTGTCCACCAGTGGTTTTTGCTTCATGCTTGGTAGCTCATGTATATCTTGGTTGAGCAAGAAGCAGCCTACTGTGGCCACTTCCAGTTGTGAGGCTGAGTATAGGGCAACTTTCATAGCGACTGTTGAGTGTGTGTGGCTCAAATGCCTTATGGCTGATTTGGGTGTTGGCCAATCTTCTGCCACCACCATCTTCACTGACAGTCAGAGCGCATTGGCAGTTGCAAGGAACCCTGTGTTCCATGCTCGCACTAAGCACATTGAGGTGCATTATCACTATGTGAGGGAGAGGTTCTCTGCTGGGGAGATCAGCTTGGCATATGTGCCCACACAGGAGAACATAGCAGACGTTTTCACAAAGGCTCTGCCTAGGGAGAAGTTTGAAGCTTTCCGCAAAGCTTTGGGCTTACTTCCTTTTGTGGAGTGATTTCCACATAGCTTGGCACTTCCTTATACATGAGTGTCAGCTCCTTGTTCACCGCATCACTCCTAGGGGGGATTTGTTGATATATCTAGGTAGTGATGTGTGTGAACACACTAGGACCGCCGGGGCACTTTTTTCCCTCTTTAGGAGGTTTTTTTCCCTCGGCTTGTATATATGCCTATTGCCCTAATGGGCTACTTATCTTTGTACATTCTCTAGTAATACATTCAGTATTGTGTGTGGTGCTCCAAGCTTCTTCTTCTTCCTTGTGCTGTTCGCGTGCTTCCGCAGACGTCTAACTCCAACAACTTCAATATTTTTAGTCCTTGCATGAAAAATAGGATTAGCAGCTAAGTGAATAGAACTCATATTGTCACAAAAAATAGTTGTAGTTCCAAACTCCAATCCAAGATCTTTGAATAATGTCTTTATCCACATAGATTCTTGTGTAGCTATGGCAAGACCTCTATATTCAGCTTCAGTAGAAGAGAGATCAATTGTGGGTTGATTCTTGGATAACCATGAAATAAGCTTTGATCCTGCAAAGGTAAGATAACTTGAAGTGCTCCTTCTATCTTCCTTGGAGCCAGCCCAATCTCCATCAGAAAATAGCTTCAACCCTAAATCAGGATAATAAAATCCTTCATTTATGGTGCCTTTGAGATATTTGAGTATCCTCTTAGCAACATCCATGTGTGGTTTCCTTGGTCTGTGCATGAGTTCACTTAGCACACTCACACTATAGCATACATCTACCCTTGTCAATGTGGCATACTTGAGACTACTTACAAGGTTTTGATATGATGTGATGTCCTCTATGAGTTCACCTTCATGTGAGCTCAATTTGTGATTGACCTCCATTGGAGTACCTGCAATCTTACAATCTTGCATGTTGAATTTTGCCAACATGTCCTTAATGTACTTTCTTTGAGTGAGAAACAAACCATGATCTTTCTAGACAACTTCCAAACCTAGGAAGTAGGTAAGTGAACCCAAAAAACTTATCTTGAACTCTTCTCTCGTGTGATCTTTGATCTTCTTCATACCATCTGCATCATTCCCTGTCAATATAATATCATCTACATACACACATAAGTAGATGACCTCAGAATTACTCTTTTTGATAAAGAGTGAAGGATCTCCCTTGCTTGGTTGAACGCCTTTGTCTTGCAAGAATGAAACAGCCCTGAAATTCCAAGCTCTTGGAGCTTGCTTGAGACTATACAAAGCTTTGTTAAGTTTACACACATAATCAGGATAAACTTGATTCTCAAAACCAGGTGGTTGTGCCATATATACCTCTTCTGTTATCCAACCATTCAAGAATGCATTATTTACATGTAGTTGAAGTATCTTCCAATTCTTGGAAGAGGCAATACTAAGAAAAACCCTAATAGTAGGCATGTTTGCCACACGAGAGAAGGTCTCCTCATAATCAATTCCCTGAGTTTGTGCAAAGCCTTTTGCTACAAGCCTTGCCTTTTACCTATTAATGGAACCATGAGAATTCTTCTTGAGTTTATAGACCCATCTTGAGCCTATTACCTTCATGGATGAAGTCTTGGGCACCAAATCCCAAGTGTTGTTTTCCTCAAGTGCTTCAATCTTTTCCTTCATTGCATGCTTCCATTCTGATTTTGCTTTGGCCTCTTCAAAGGATGATGGCTCCTCTTGATTTATGTCCTATGCTATGTAAATAGAATGTTTAGTTACTAATGAGGTGTCAAACCCATACCTTTCTGGTTTTTTCTTTTCCCTCATAGATCTTCTTAGGCCATGATGTGATGATTTTGCCTCATGTCCAAGTTCCTGCAATTTTGCTTTACCTTTAGACTTCCATGCTTTGATCTTTTCCATCTGAGATTCTTCATCATCTTCTATATCTTGTTCTTCAATCTTTGGTTGATGCTCTTTGCCAAGCTTTGGGAAATCTTCTTCAAGGTCATATGGCAATTTGACCTTCCTACATGAACCTTCATACCATGAATTATTCTCATAAAAAACTACATCTCTGCTTACCAAGAATCCTTTGTTGGTAGGGTTGTATAACCTGTAACCCTTTTGATTGTTGTCATATCTGATAAATATGCACCTTTCTGCCTTTGGATCCATGTTGCCTCTAACATGTGAAGGAACATGAGCAAAAGCAATGCAACCAAAAATTTTACAATGATCTAAGCTTGGTCTTCTTCCATTCCAAGCCTCATATGGAGTCATCCCATCAAGGGATTTTGAAGAAAACCTGTTAATCAAGTAAGTGGTTGTAGATACAGCCTCATCCCATAGACAATTAGGCAAATGCTTTTCATTTAACATGGACCTTGCATCTTCAACAATTGTCCTATTCCTCCGTTCTGCCACTCCATTTTTCTCAGAAGTGTACCTTGTAGTTACCTCTCTTTTGATTCCTCTTTCTTGAAGAAAAGAATCAAACTCATGGGAGAAGTAATCTCCCCCTCCATTTGACCTTAGCCTTTTTAGTGATTTACCTGTTTGATTCTCCACAAGAGCCAAATATCTTTTGAAACATGAAAAAACTTCATCTTTGTGTTTCATAAAGAATAGGATAGTCCATCTGCTACAATCATCAATAAAGGAGACATAATACCTTGATCCAGATATTGAAGCTTCCTTGCTAGGTCCCCATACATTTGTATGAACCAACTCCAAGAGATCTCCATGCATATAACCTTTCTTCATGAATGGTAAACTGTGAGACTTTCCAAATTGACATGCACTACACTTATAAATCATATGTTGTTTTGATAAGTTAGGGAGTCCAAGTACACTTTGGTCCCTGCAAATTTGCTTTAATGACCTTTCACCAATATGTGCTAACCTTTTGTGCCATACTTCCAATTCTATGTGTGTCTAACTACCATAATTAAAGAGAGCAATGTTTCTAGTGTCTGGTAATTCAAATGTGAACAATCTATTTGTCTTTTCACTTTTTGCAATTCTTCTGAATCCTTGACTTGGATCTTCAACAAATGATCCTACTTTTGTGAACTTGACTTTGTGACCCTTTCTCTACTATCTACCCAACACTTATCAAATTATTTCTTACGGTGGGGACATGGAGTACCTTACTAAGTAGGTTGATGTTTCCATCAAGTGCTTTGACATTTCCTATTTTCTCCATAAGGTGTCTTGTATCATCTCCTATTTGTACCGCATGCTTATTCCTTGGATCTTCTAAATCTGATAGGAGTGGCACATTTCCTGCCACATGATTTGAACAACCTGAATCTATATAGAATATATGCTCAATATTAGATTTACCTTGTGGCACAACCTCCTTGATAGTTTGAATGATTGTACTTGTTGTACCTGCCATGATAATTGTTGAACCTTCCTCTTGAGTAGCCATAATTTGCTCTACTGTATCCTATGCCTCTTTGATTCTTGGAATTCCTAAAGCAATTTTCAGTTGTATGATTAGTTAATCCACAAATAGAACATGAGTTGGAGTCTTCAAATCTCCCCTTGCCTTGTCTACCTCCTCTTCCTCTACCTCTGCCATGTCTTCCTCTACCTGCGTAGTTAGCTTGATATGTTCCTGCTTCATCATCCACTTTCTTTGACTTTCCTTTCTTTTCTTTGGACTTGATTTTATCAGTATATAAGGCTGAAGATTGATTACCTTTAGAGCTTTCTCCATTTTTAATAAGCTTTGCCTCTTGAGTAAGTAGTTGCCCAATGAGTGTATTCAAATTAGGTACATGCATTTCCATGTACAAATCCATAGCTGTGGTGAATGCTTCCCACTTGTCCTCTGCCTTCAAGCCATTGATGACCTGCTTACAATCTGCTCTTCATCTATTACCTCTCCAATGCTTCCCAACTGATCTACTATGTCCTTGAGCTTTGTGACAAAATGAGTCACATTTTGTTTGGGAGCCTTCTTGAAAGTTGTGAAATCCAACCATAGTTGATGCTTCCTAGCTTTGGTACTTGAAGAGAAGAAGGCTTCAAGTGAATCCCACACTTCCTGAGATGTCTTACAACTTCTAATGTGAGGCAACAAAAAATCTGAGATAGAGTTGAGGAGATAAGACCTTGCAAGTGCATCCTTGGAGCACCATGTGCTCAATCTTTCTTGCTCTTCCTGTCTTGGTTGACTTTTGTTCCTAAAACTTGGCATAACTTCATCTCCAACCACATAACCATATAAACTTCTACCTTGGAGATAATCTTCCATCCTTAATGACCAAGCTGAGTAATTAACTCTATCCAATTTGTCAATTGATGAAGGAAATCCATCTGCCATGTTGTCTAACCTTGCTCTGATACCATTGTGAAGAGATGGATAGGTATGTGCTTGAAGATGAAGAGGTATTGCAAAATCCTTGATCTACACCAGACAAATGAACTCCAGGAGTATGTGGTGGGCCCTTTTAGCTTGCCAATGGATGTATTAGACACCCTATGTACCTTGGAAGATCACTCTCAAAAAGATAGATCGAAACAGATAAGTTGGAGTTAGCTCAGAGGTGAAGAACTTTCTATTTTGGTTCATACACCTGTCCAGTGTTTTGCATAATTCTCTGAGCACAGCAGTAATTAGCTTAGTTGCTTTTGGGGAAGTCTATTTAACTTAAGGAGCTAACTTTCAAGAGTAATCTCATAAAAAATAATGAACCACACACTGAGAATGATGTTTAACAAGTGATGACATCATCCCGATTTTCATGGGTTGCTACAGTAATGAGACCAATGAGCAGAAAAATAAACATAACTCACGCTTTAGGAATTCAACAATGAAAATTTTTATGATTTTACTAGAAAGAATGTTGAGGCCCACAAGCTTTAAATCATTGAATTTGGGTAAGTACACACTGAGAAAGAGCTCTGACAAGATGAGTAAAAAAGTCGGGTACCTCACAGAGAAGTGAAAATGAACAGACAGGGCTGAATTCAACTGAACATAACTAAAGAATGAAACACCCAAATGCAATGAAAATTGGTGAGCATATAGTAGACATATAGAGCTAGCTTTATCAAGTTAAGTCAAGGAAATTGATGCACCAAGCTTAGAGAAACCATCTCTGCAATGTGACTGAGAAACCTTAAAGATATGGCAGTGAGTAGTACACTTCACTACAACATGGAAATATGAACTCAAATGATCATGAAAATGAAAGTATATTGATTAAACAATACAATGGACTTACTGATACATATGTCTGACTTCGAATCACACCTTGATATGGCATAAAGCTCAGCTCTTCGAGGTCTTCACATAACCATGACTAAGACTACCATGTATTTATAGTTGATCTTGGGAGGCTAACTTCCGTCAATCACTCTCCAATCAATTAGTGATTGATTTGATTCTCTATCTACCACAAATCACAAAATCGTTGCTCCTCTTTTGCTTTTTGATCAAGTGGACTCAACCACTTAAGATTCTTTCACTTTTACATTAAGTAAAGTCTTCAAAAGTTACAAGAGGTAGTTCACAAGTGAACTTTACATTGTCTTCATTTTAAGGCTTCTTCTATGACTTTGTGGGACTCAAGCGAATACTTAGGCTTGTCATAGACTTGCTCCAATAGCTCCCCCTCAAGCCAAGCATGCTTGACGTCTTCAATCTTCCAAGATTACATGCACACCAATCATGGCTTTGAACTTGCAGAGCTTTGTACCATCCAATGCTTTGGTTACAATATCTACACATTGTTGATGAGTGGACACATATGATATTTGAATCTCTTTGCTTAGAACCTTCTCTCGTACATAGTGAGAATGAACTTCAATATGTTTAGTTCTTTCATGAAAAATAGGATTAGCAGCTAAGTGAATAGAACTCATATTGTCACCAAAAATAGTTGGAGTTCCAAACTCCAATCCAAGATCTTTGAATAATATCAAGAGTGAAACAAGCCTAAAATTCCAAGCTCTTGGAGCTTGCTTGAGACCATATAATGCTTTGTTAATTTTACACACATAATCAGGATAAACTTGATTCTCAAAACCAGGTGGTTGTGCCATATATACCTCTTCTATTCTCTAACCATTCAAGAATGCATTCTTTACATCTAGTTGAAGTATCTTCCAATTCTTGGAAGAGGCAATACTAAGCAAAACCCTAATAGTATGCATCTTTGCCATAGGAGAGAAGGTCTCCTCATAATCAATTCCCTGAGTTTGTGCAAAGCCTTTTGCTACAAGCCTTGCCTTATACTTGTTAATGGAACCATTAGAATTTGTCTTGAGTTTATAGACCCATCTTGAGCCTATTACCTTCATGGATGAAGTCTTGGGCACCAAATCCCAAGTGTTGTTTTCCTCAAGTACTTCAATCTCTTCCTTCATTGCATGCTTTCATTTTGATTTTGCTTTGGCCTCTTCAAAGGATGATGGCTCCTCTTGATTTATGTCCTCTGCTATGTAAATAGAATGTTTAGTTACTAATGAGGTGTCAAACCCATACGTTTTTTCCCTCATAGATCTTCTTAGGCCATGATGTGATAATTCTACCTCATGTCCAAGTTCCTGCAATTTTGCTTTACCTTTAGATTTCCATGCTTTGATCTTTTCCATATGAGATTCTTCATCATCTTCTTAAGTATCTTGTTCTTCAATCTTTGGTTGATGCTCTCTGCCAAGCTTTGGGAAATCTTCTTCAAGGTCATATGGCAATTTGACCTTCCTGCATGAATCTTCATACCATGAATTATTCTCATTAAAAACTACATCTCTGCTTACCAAGAATCCTTTGTTGGTAGGGTTGTATAACTTGTAACCCTTTTGATTGTTGTCATATCCGATAAACATGCACCTTTCTGCTTTTGGATCCATCTTGCCTCCAAATTGTGAAGGAACATGAGCAAAAGCAATGCAACCAAAAATTTTACAATGATCTAAGCTTGGTCTTCTTCCATTCCAAGCCTCATATGGAGTCATCCCATCAAGGGAATTTGAAGGCAACCTGTTAATCAAGTAAGTGGCTGTAGATATAGCCTCAGCCCATAGATAATTAGGCAAATGCTTTTCATTTAACATGGACCTTGCAGCTTCAACAATTGTCCTATTCCTTCTTTCTGCCACTCCATTTTGCTCAAGAGTGTACCTTGTAGTTACCTCTCTTTTGATTCCTCTTTCTTGAAGAAAAGAATCAAAATCATGGGAGAAGTATTGTCCCCCTCCATCTGACCTTAGCTTTTTTTAGTGATTTACCTGTTTGATTGTCCACAAGAGCCAAATATCTTTTGAAACATGAAAAACCTTCATCTTTGTGTTTCATAAAGAATAGGATAGTCCATCTGCTGCAATCATCAATAAAGGAGACATAATACCTTGATCCAGATATTGAAGCTTCCTTGCTAGGTCCCCATACATCTGTATGAACCAACTCCAAGAGATCTTCATGCATATAACCTTTCTTCATGAATGGTAACCTATGAGACTTTCCAAATTGACATGCACTACACTTATAAGTCATATGTTGTTTTGACAAGTTAAGGAGTCCAAGTACACTTTGGTCCTTGCAAATTTGCTTTAATGACCTTTCACCAATATGTGCTTACCTTTTGTGCCATACTTCCAATTTTGTGAGTGTCTGACTACCATAATTAAAGAGAGCAATGTTTCTAGTGTCTTGTAATTCAAATGTGAACAATCTACCTGTCTTTTCACCTTTTGCAATTCTTCTGAATCCTTGACTTGGATCTTCAACAAATGCTCTTGCTTTTGTGAACCTGACTTGGGACCCTTTCTCTACTATCTGCCCAACACTTATCAAATTCTTTGTAATGGTAGGGACAAAGATTACCTTACTGAGTAGGTTGATGTTTCCATCAAGTGCTTTGACATTTCCTATTTTCTCCACAAGGTGTCTTGTATCATCTCCTGTTTGTACCTCATGCTTATTCCTTGGATCTTCTAAATCTGATAGGAGTGCTACATTTCCTGCCACATAATTTGAACAACCTAAATCTATTTAGAAAACAGGCTCATCAGATTTACCTTGTGGCATAGCCATGTTCATGACCAATAATGAATCCTCTTTGTTTAAGTCTTCTGTGTAGTTATTGAAGTCTCTCCTTCCTTTGTAGCCTCCTTGATAGTTTGAATGATTGTAGTTGTTGTAGCTGCCATGATAATTGTTGAACCTTCCTCTTCAGTAGCCATAACTTCCTCTATTGTATCCTCTGCCTCTTTGATTCCTAGAATTCCTAAAGAAAATTTCAGTTGTATGATTAGTTAATCCACACATAGAACATGAGTTGGAGACTTGGGATCACCCCCTACCTTGTCTACCTCCTCTTCCTCTACCTCTGCCATGTCTTCCTCTACCTGCATAGTTAGCTTGATTCCTTCATCATCCACTTTCTTTGACTTTCGTTTGTTTTCTTTGGACTTGATTTTATCAGTATATAAGGCTGAAGATTGATTACCTTTAGAGCTTTCTCCATTTTTGATAAGCTTTTCCTCTTGAGTAAGTAGTTGTCCAATGAGTGTATTGAAATCAGGTACATGCATGTCCATGTACAAATCCATAGCTGTGGTGAATGCTTCCCACTTGTCATCTGCCTTCAATCCATTGATGACCTTCCTTACAATTTTCTCTTCATCTATTATCTCTCCAATGTTTCCCAATTGATCTACTATGTCCTTGTGCTTTGTGACAAAATCAGTCACATTTTGTTTGGGAGCCTTCTTGAAAGTTGTGGAATCGAGCCATAGTTGATGCTTCCTATCTTTGGTACTTGAAGAGAACAAAGCTTCAATTGCATCCCACACTTCCTGAGATGTCTTACAACTTCTAATGTGAGGCAATAAAAAATTGGAGATAGAGTTGAGGAGATAAGACCTTGCAAGTGCATCCTTGGAGCACCATGTGCTCAATCTTTCTTGCTCTTCTTGAGTTGGTTGACTTTTGTTCGTGAAACTTCTTGCTCTTCTTGTGTTGGTTGACTTTTGTTCCTGAAACTTGGCATAACTTCATCTCTGGCCACATAACCATATAAACTTCTACCTTGGAGATAAGCTTCCATCCTTAATGACCAATCTGAGTAATTACCTCTATCCAATTCGTCAATTGATGAAGGAAATCCATCTGCCATGTTGTCCAACCTTGCTCTGATACCATTGTGAAGAGATGGATAGGTATGTTCTTGAAGATGAAGAGGTGTTGCAAAATCCTTGATCTACACCAGCCAAATGAACTCTAGGAGTATGTAGTGGGCCCTTTTATCTTGCCAATGGATGTATTAGACACCCTATTTACCTTGGAAGATCATTTCCAAAATGATAGATCAAAACAGATAAGTTGGAGTTAGCTGAGAGGTGAAGAACTTGCTATTTTGGTTCATACACTTGTCCAGTGTTCTGCATAATTCTGTGAGCACAGCAGTAATTAGCTTAATTGCTTTTGGGAAGTCTATTTTACTTACACAGCTAACTTTCAAGAGTAATATCCTAAAAAATAATGAACCACACACTGAGAATGATGTTTAACAAGTGATGACATCATCCCGATTTTCACGGGCTGCTACAATAATGAGAACAATGAGCAGAAAAATGAATATAACTCAAGCTTTAGGAATCCAATGTTGATTATTTGTATGATTATACTAGATAGCATGCTGAATCCCACAAGCTTTAAATCATTGAATTTGGGTAAGTAGACACTGAGAAACAGCTCTGACAAGATGAGTAGAAAAGTTAGGTACCTGATAGAGAAGTGAAAATGAACACACAGGGTTGACTTCAACAGAACATAACTGAATGTTGATACATCCAAATGAAATGAAAATTCGTGAGCATATATTAGACTTATAGAGCTAGCTCTACCAATTTAAGTCATGGAAAATGATGCACCAAGCTTAGGGAAAGCATCTTTGCAGTCTGACTGAGAAAACTGAGAGACATGGCAGTGAGTAGTACACTTCACTAGAACATGGAAATATGAACTCAAATGATCATGAAAATGAAAGTATATTGATTGTACAATACAATGGACTTACTGATACATATGTGTGCCTTGGAATCACACCTTGATATGGCATAAAGCTCAGCTCTTGCAGGTCTTCACATAACCACGACTAAGACTACCATGTATTTAAAGTTGATCTTGGGAGGCTAACTTCCCTCAATCACTCTCCAATCAATTAGTGATTGATTTGATTCTCTATCTACCACAAATCACAAACTCGTGGCTCCTCTTTCCCTTTTTGATCAAGTGGACTCAACCACTTAAGATTCTTTCACTTTTACATTAAGTAAAGTCTTCAAAAGTTACAAGAGGTAGTTCACAAGTGAACTTTACATTGTCTTCATTTTAAGGCTTCTTCTATGAATTTGTGGGACTCAAGCCAATACTTAGGCTTGTCATAGACTTGCTCAAACACTCATGACCATACAAAAGGTATAAGTGTGCTAACTATAAATTAATGTACATATGTATACAACTCATAATTCTTGAACATGCTTTATCTTCAATCTTCAATTGTCGAACTTTTCTTCATTCTTTGACTTCAAGTATTTATCCAAAACATCAATTGGTGATTGACTTGCACCAACATCTATGTATCTATCTATCTATCTATCTATCTATCTATCTATCTATCTATCTATCTATCTATCTATCTATCTATCTATCTATCTACCTAAACTGATGTGGTGAATGCTTTCCACCTTTCATCCTCTCTCAAGCCATTGACAGTGTGCACGACAAGATCGTCATCTTTGATTGGGCTCCCAATTGAGCATAGGGCATCTACAAGCTCCTTAACCTTTAAAATGTACTCATTTATGTTAGTACTTGGTGATTTCCTAAGATTAGTGAACTCATTCTTGAGTCGAATCTTCCTTGCCTTGGTTGATGAAGAGTACAATCTCTCTAAGGTTTCCCAAACCTTCTTGGATGTTACCAAGTCTTATATATGCCCTATCATGCTATTGCTTATGTGTTGGGATAGAATGAATATGACTCTCCTATCCTTTTCTATCCATTCATTAAGTGCCCTAACCTACCCTTGAAGTGGTGGATTATGTACATGAGGCATTGGCTCCTTGTTGCTCACTTATCCCCACAATGCTTTGCCCATAAGGTAGTTGCTAACTCTAAATTTCCATGGTTGATAACTGCCTTTCATCTAACTTCTCTATTTGTGCATTATACTCAGCCATACTGAGCTCTACAATGCTCCTCTAGCCGTCTCCTCAGTTATTTGTATGCTTTGGAAGGTGTGGAAATTACCTTTTGATAGCTTTTCCCTTGCAAACGTTTGAGTAGTTGTGATCGCGATTGACATAGCCCCCTTTCGATGTCTTCTTGCTTTGATAAGCCCTCCTTGTGCTTCCATGAGTTGTCTTGATTCATTCAAGTCTTCAATATGATGCCCGTTAATGTCTCCAAGCCTCCAAAATGGCTCTGATACCACTGAGGGGTGATGATTCTAACACCCCAATGCAAAAATGGAAGATGGCTACCCTCCACTAGGTCCACAAGTAGTGATATATGCTCAGTGTTCTGAACTTTTCTTTGCACCACTATAAATACTTATAATGAAATTCTGTAAACGTATAGTAGACTATAAGAGCTACCTAACAAGATTTAAATAATCCCAAATGAATATTTCCACAAGGAGAAGCACCTTCGGCACAACAAGCTACCTATTTGCAACACTCTCGGCCTATGTGCAGAGATATACCTTCACAAAGTTGGCAATTTCTCACAACTCACTCAGTCTATGAACTTAAAACTTTGGAAACCTTCAGGGCACTATATGAGAGATCAATTGAAGCTTTAAATCAATGAAAATGAGTACAATGAGAAAGCAAACAATGCTATGCAATTTTGTACAATGAGATTTGGAAAAGCCTAACTATAGCTCTAGATAGACAGCAGCAAAAGCATGAGAAAATGAGGTAAGCAAGCAAGGGGGCTGCTTGTTGGAGTTCATGACTTCACTTAACTAAGCGGGAAACTTGTGGAATGCATAAAAATCAAGAAAAAAAGGTGAGATGATGCTTATATAGAGTTTTACTTTTCCTACAATCTAGCTAACCACCCACGAATTAGTTTAGGTGCACTTTTTGGTGGCTGATTTGATGAGATTTGAATTTGATTGAGTTTGCTGGAGCTTCTAACTTTATTACACAACCTTGAGTCCTCCCTTTTTATTGGTCCACTTGCTAAACTCGTGGTTTAGCCTTTTTGCATGATTGGGCTTGATTTTCAACAGGCCACACATGGATGTTGCAAAGAGAGTATTCAAGTACCTCAAAGAGACACTTGATGAAGGTATATACTACCCTTACTCTTCAAATTTGGATATCAAAATCTATTTAGATGCAGATTGGGTAGCAGCAAAGGATGATAAAAGAAGTACCTCTGGATTCATAGCATTTGCAGGTTCTAAATTGGTATCATGAAGTTCTAAGAAGCAATCAAGGTTTGCTTGATCTTCAAATGAAGTGTAATATAGCGGTCTAACTATTGCAACTCAAGATGCAATATGGCTCAAGGATTTGTACTTAGATTTGGGACTTGTGAGTTCCAAACCTCACTTACTTGGAGATAATGTAAGTTCCATGCATCTAGCTACAAATCCAATCTTTCATGCAAGGATAAAGCACATAGAATTCCATTCCCACTTTGTAATAGAGAAGCTTATGGAAAAGGACATTGACATTTTATTGTCTCCTACTTAGAAGCAAATAGCAGACACGATGACAAAGGCACTTGGTGGGATAAAACTTTTCAGATTCAAAGCTATATTCAACGTATTAGAGAATGAAGACTCCAACATACTTTAGCTTGAGAGGGAGCTTTTGGAACATCAAGCTTCCATTATGATTGAGATGGACATGCTATACATCAATTCCATCATTTGGATGGTGCCATATATGTACCTTGAAGAATAGCACTTATGTTCACATTATATCTTTCTATTATTTGGTTGATCACTTATGATAATTTCTTGTAAGTTTCATGGTATTCATCTTTGTAAATGGAAAGAGTAAAAGGACTAAAAGCCATAAGTAAGAAGTGGTTGAGATTAATTCTCAATCAATCATTCAAGAAGGAGATATGACTTCAACTTTCTCTTTTCCTAGATTGTAGGAAAAGATTCAGATCAATCTAAACCACCAAACGTGCCTGATTTCTAATTCAGATTCATGAAGAAAAGGCATGGTCATATCCTTAAGAGATTATATAAAGAGTCGAAAATATTTTAACAAAAATAAGAGTGTTGATTTGAAGCAATACATATAGTCTATGATCATTGCTTGGTGCCACTTCAATTCTTTGCTCCTTCTTCCTCAAACTCAATCAACTTGTAGAGATTGTTGCTCTCTCTACCAAGCTTCAAATCAAGTTTTTAAGCATTCCTTCAAAATATATAATTTTCTAATTTTTGGGTATAAATTTAAAGTCATTTGGTTTAGTAATTGCAAAGAAATATGAGTTTTATAGTCTCCAGGTCATTATCTCTATATTCTTGAAAAATTGGGATGACATCCAACTAGTGTTAAGGTGATTGCTCCTTCATTGGTTGATATAAATTAGGGATTTTATGCATTTTAGCAAGCCAACCCTATGTATGACACTTTCGTAAGAGGAATTTTTCCCATTCTAATTGTGTTGGCTGCTCTCAACATTTGAAGTCATAACTTCCATGCATTTTTTGAAGGATTTTGTGAGCTAGTCAAGGTGCAAGTAATCTGTTTTGCATCAACTTGTTCTTGTTGATGTTCCAAAGTACCTACTGGGTTTTATTGAACTACCCTTAAGCCTACAACTTCTACTTTGCATATCCAAAAGCTAGCTTTGGTCCTATGTTGGTTTGTTGGGCCAACTCTACCCCTTGACAACTCAACTTTCCAAGCCTCTACAAGCTTCTCCAACTTCTTTTAAAATTGGATTTGCTACAAGATGAAGTGCATTTATACTATCTCTAAAGATATGATTAGTAGAAGACTTGATACCCAAATGTGAGTAAAGAGTCTTGATCCAAATAGCTTCTTGATTTGCATTATCTAAACCTCTATATCAAGCTTCTATTGATGGAAGAGCAATAGTGGTTTTCTTCTTGAATGACCATGAAATGAGATTTGTACCTACAAGAGTAAGATAACTTGAATTACTTCTCATGTCATATTTAGAACCTACATAGTCTACATCATAGAATAAATTATGTGTATATTAGAGACATATGGATAATACAAACCTTCATTTATGGTTCCCTTTAGATACTTGAGTATCCTCTTAGCTGCTTCCATGTTTGTTTTGCTAGGAGTATGCATGGATTGACTCAAAACACTTCAACTATAGCAATTTCCTACCCTAGCCAATGTTGCATAATTCAAACTTTCCTTTCAGCTTTGATAGCTTGTTATGTCTTCATTTGGCTCTCTTTCATGCACACTTTGCTTCCATTTTATATCCATGGGTGTACCTACAACCTTAACATTCTCCACCTTGAACTTGGCTGGCATATCCTTGATGTATTTCCTTTGAGTGAGATAAATTCCCTTTTCTATATACACAAATTTCAACCCTAGGAAGTATATGAGTTGCCCTAGGTCACTCATATTGAATTCCTTCTTCATCTATAGCTTGAGCTTCCTAATACATTCAACATAATTACCTATGAGTATTATATCATTTACATATAAACAAAGGTATATGCCTTTTCCACGATTCTTCTTGATGAAGAGCGAAGGATCTACTTTGCTAACCATGAAACCCTTATGCTACAAATATCTCACAATTCTATGATTCCAAGCTCGTGGAGTTTGATTTGGACCATATAGAGCTTTCCTGAACCTGCACACATGTTCAGGAAAATATGAAGCTTCAAACCCAAGAGCTTGATCCTTATATACCTCTTCTGATATTCATCTAGTCAAAAATGCATTCTTCACATCCATTTGATAGATCTTATAGTTCTTGGAAATTGTAATGTTCACAAGTACTATGATTGTTGGCATCTTATCCATAAGTGAGAAGGTCTGCTCATAGTCAATTATGTTGGAGGAGATGGTGGATAATCACAAGAGATGAATTGGTGAAGCTGAAACCTGCTTCATACCTGCTACAAGTGATGGTTGGAGAGTGTTGTGGGCCTCTTTAGCTAGATTGTAAGCATAAGTGATCACATATGTTGCTTAGAAGATGATGCACTAATGATATGATCAAAACAGATAGGTAGGCATATGATCCAAGGTCCAAAACTTGTTATTTTGGTTTAGACACCTACTCATAGTTTTACACAATTCTCTAGATATAGTAGGAATTAATAAAACTCCTTTTGGGGAACTTAAATTATCTTAACAAGCTATCAATCATCAGTGAAATCATATAAAATGATAAACTATATGCACAGAAATATGTTTAGAAAGTTAAGCATCACCCCCGACTTTTACGGGCTTTGAGAGTTACAGAACAATGAGCAAAGATTGATTGATATTTGATCATCACGAGAAGCATTACAAAAGAAACTTTGTAGGATTAAAATAGACAGTATGTTGAATATGTCATGCATTAAAGCACATGAAAGGACGCACTATACAGTGAGAACTAGCTCAGACAAATTCATGATCTGATGGAGTGTGACAGAGATATGAGAGAAGGAAGTAATGAACATGTATGTATTAAATCATGTAAAAGTTCAATGCCAATGGCAATAAGTCATTGCACAATGAGTGAGAAATGAGTGAAATATGAGGTGAGCTCCTCTTCTCACTGGAAGTACATGAATATGACCTCTGAACCTTGAGATACAAGCAAGCATTTCATATCCTCTTTTATAGCTTTTTGTTGGAGCCAAGGATTTGAATTTGAATTCAAATCTCTACCAATAAAGTGCATCCTAAAGTATAGGATTGATTCTCTCTTGAATCAACTACCAAAAGTTACAAGATAATATGCTTCCTAACTCCTCATGGGTTTATTCCACTTTTACAATGAGTAATTATAACTCAAAGTTACAAGAGGTTGTACATATGAAGCCTTCAATTTGTATTGTCAATATATCAAATTTATGTGAGGTGATCAAGTGCTTGGGCTTGATTGCATCAACAGCTCCCCCTGAAGCCTAACATGCTTGATCTTCATTGCTCCTTGATCTCTTCTAGCCCTATCATCAGTTTAAACATGTTCATCTTTGTTCCATCCAATGTTTTGCTGAGTAAATCTACACATTGCAAATGTGTTGATACATAGGATAATTGGATCTCCTTGCTAAGCAATTTCTCTCTAACATAATGATAGTGCACTTCAATTGCTTAGTCCTGGCATAGTACACAAGATTAGCAGCTAAATGAAGTGAACTAGTGTTATCTCCAAAGATAATTGGAGTGCACGACTATATGTCCAATTCTCCATACAATTGCTTAAGCCACATAGCTTCCTGAGTTGCATTTTCCAAACCTCTATATTCTGCTTCTGTGGAGGATAAGGCCATAGTTGGTTGCTTCTTGGATGACCATGATATGAGTTTTGAACCTGCAAAAGATAGGTACCCTGAATTGTTGCTCCTATCATCCTTGGCGCCAGCCCAATCTGCATCAGAATATAACTTTATATCTATGTAAGAAGTGAAGGGGTAGAACAATCCCTCAGTCATTGTACCCTTTAGATACTTAAGTAACCTCTTTGCAGCTTCCATGTGTGGCTTCCTTGGTACATGGATGAACTGACTTAATGTACTTACTACATAAGCAATATCTACTCTTGTCAAAGTAGTATAATTAATACTACCCACAAGTTGTTGATATATTGTAACATCTTCAAGTAGTTCACCTTCACGTGAACTTAGGTTATGATTGATCTCCATGGGAATTCCTGCAACTTTAGTGTTCTCCATCTTAAACCTCACCAAAATATCATTATGTACTTCCTTTAAGTGGTGAATATACATGAATCTCTATACATAAGTTCTAAGCCAAGGAAAAAGTTAACAACCCTAGATCACTCATTTTGAATTCCTTCATCAATTGAGCCTTGACCTGCTTGATACTATCATAATCATTACCTATAATAATGATATCATCTACATAGATACATAAGTTGATGACCTCTGATTTATTCTTCTTAACAAATAAAGAAGAGTCTATCTTGCTTGCCACAAAGCCTTGATCCTGCAAATAGGTAACAAGCCTATGGTTCCAAGCTTTATGAGCTTGCTTGAGACCATACAGTGCTTTTCTAAGCTTGCATACATACCTTGCTTTTCCTTTATCTTCAAAACCTAGTGGTTGTGCCATACATACTTCTTGTGATATCCAACCATTTAAAAATGCATTCTTGACATCTAATTGATAAGACTTACCAATACCCTAATTGTTGGAATCTTTGCCAGAGGTGAAAATGATTTTTCATAGTCTACTCCATGTGTTTGGGCAAATCTCTTTGCCACTAGTCTTGCCTAGTACCTATTTATAGAACCATTAGAGTTCTTTTTAGCTTCGTATATCCACCTTGAACCAATTACCTTCATATCTTGTTTCTTCGGAACTAAATCCCAAGTGTGATTTTCCTACAATGCTCGAATTCTTCCTGTATGGCTTCTCTCCACTCTTTCTTCTTCTTAGCCTCTTCAAAGGAAGAAGGCTCCTTTGCCATAGAATCTTTAGTGATGTACACAGAGTGCTTTGTGACTAAGGATGTATCATATCCATACCTTATGGAATGCTTACTTTCTCTTTGTGAGCTCCGTAAAGCTTGATTGGAAGACTCGGATAGATCCTCTAATTTCTTGTATTTGAACTTGCCCCTTGACTTCTAGGCTTTGAATTCAATATGCTCCTCATCTTCCGAGTTGATGTCCTCTGCTTGGTGTTGATCTTCTTGAGTTAGGGTTGGAAAATCATTTTCCAAATCATATGGTAGTTTAACTTTCCTACAATCATCTTCAAATCATGAATTATTCTCATCAAATACTACATCCCTAGTAACTATGAATGCCTTGTTAGTGGGATCGTATAGTCTTTATCCCTTTTGATTCTAATCATACCAAATAAATATACATTTCTTAGCCTCAGGGTCAAGCTTCCCTCTGATTTGTGATGGGATGTGTGCATAGGAAATGCACCCAAATATTTTTCAATGATCCAATGAGGGTCTCCTACCATTCCAAGCTCCATATGGTGTCATACCATCCAATGACTTGGATGGAAACCTATTGACCAAATAGGTGGTTGTGGAAACAACCTCTGCTGATCAATAATTAGGTATTTTTTTCTCATTTAACATAGACCTAGCTGCTCCGACAATTAACATATTCCTTCTCTCTATCACTCCATTCAATTTAGGAGTATACGTGGTTGTTACTTCCTTCTTTATGCCTCTTTCCTATAGAAATAGATCAAACTCATGTGAAAAGTACTCACCACCTCCATTAGACCTGATTCTCTTCAAGCTCCTTCTTGTTTGGTTTTCAACTAGTACCAAATACTTCCTAAAACATGTAAACACCTCATCCTTATGCTTCATGAAATAGAGAATTGTCCACCTATGGTAATCATCAATGAAAGAGACATAGTACCTTGAACCTAAGATTGATAGATATTTGCATCCCACACATCAGTGTGTACAAGCTCCAAATAATCTTCGTGGATGTATCCTTTCCTGTTGAATGGTTGCTTATGAGCTTTGCCAAATTGATAAGCTCCACATTTGTATATCATGTGCTGCTTGGTCACATTGGGAACTCCAAGCACACTTTGATCTGTGCAAATTTGCTTCAGAGTTCTCTCTCCTATGTGCCCTAGCCTCTTCTGCCACATTTCCAACTCAAATACAGTTTGGTCTCTATAACTGAATAGTGCTATGTTCATTGTGTCTTCAATTTCTAAATTAAATAATCTACCTGACTTCTTGTTGAGATATCAAGCTCAACATGTGATGATCGAGGATAACACACCGATCACTTCTTTCATTTCTCTTACATGTATAGTGATCACGCCGGTATATGTCAGGGACACTTCATTGAACTTCATTAGATTTATCTACCAAGAGTCATGACACATGTGTTTCTTGTCACCTCAATTCACAGACATTAGGTTTTTCCTTATGTAATGGTCTTTATATATTGCAATAGGTGTATTCTTGTTTTAGGTCATTCTTGTACATTCCTTTTTTATGTAATATAAGAAGAAGAAGATCATTCTTCCTTGCCTCAATTTGTGTGTGTGCTTCTCCTTGAGAGTGAGAGTGTGTGTGTGAGCTTTCTTAATAATCTCCTTCCTCGTGACATGGTATCACAGCCAGCATGGTTGTATAGAGCTTGTTTAGAAGGCGACAGTGAAGAGTACGTGGCAAGGCATGGAGAAAATGTGATTCACAAATGATATCTCTTTGCTATGAAAATTGGTGTGAAGGTAAAAGACCTCAAAGTTTTGGAGTTGCGGAGCCATCTCGACCTCCGTTTTGAGCTTGCAAGGTGGGCCCCATAGAAAAACCAAGTCTGTTTGGAAAAATGTAACTTGTGTTGTGTTTGGGACACTCATATATTCCATATCCAAAATTTCAAGCAATTATGTGTATTGTTGATACATGAAAACTGTTGGAGTTAGACGTCTGTGGAAGCACGCGAATAGCACAAGGAAGAAGAAGAAGCTTGGAGCACAACACACAATACTGAATGTGTTACTAGAGAATGTTCAAAGATAAGTAGCCCATTAGGGCAATATTTATGATTCATCTCCATTGGAGTAGGTGCTACTCTGCAATCTTTCATTTTAAATTTGATTAGCAGATTCTTCAAATACCTTTCTTCAGTTACATATACTCCATGTTGAGTATATGAGACTTCCATGCCCAAGAAATATGACAAGTCTCCCAAATCACTAATCTTGAACTCTTTCTCCATTTGTTTCTGAAGGCTTTGTATGCCCTTCTCATCTGTACCTATAAGAATTATGTCATCAACATATATGCCAATGTAAATGAACCCATCATCACTTGCTTTAACAAGATACTTGGAAACCAAGTTCCTTCAAGAACTTCACAAGTCTATAATTCAATGCCCTTGGGGCCTACTTCAAACCATACAAAGATCTCTTGAGCTTACATACATATTGTGAATACCTTTTATCTCTGAACCCTTGTGGTTGCTCCATGAAAACATCATATGAAATATAACCATTAAGAAAAGCATTCTTCACATCTAATTGACATAATCTCCAACCTTTACGTGCATCAATGGTTATGAGTGTCCTGATAGTTGTCATCTTTGCCACTTGACTATAGGTCGCATCATAGTCTATACCATATGTATGAGCATACCCTTTCACAACAAGTCTAGCTTTATACCTAGACACACTTCCATCTACATACCTCTTTGTCTTGTAGACCCATTTGCATCCAATGACCTTCTGACTATTTGGCTTAGGAACCAAATCCCATGTCTCATTCTCCATTACTGCATCATACTCTTCCTGCATAGCTTTTTTCCAACTTTCCTTAGCTCTTGCCTCTTCATGTGTAGAAGGGTCTTCATCTGCTTTCATCATGTAAGCATAATCTTTAGTAGTAAAAAACGAAGTGTCATAGCTATACCTTGTAGGTTGCCATTTGTGTCTTGATGACCTTCTGAGTTCTCCACTTCTTGAAGCTTTTGGTTCATCACATTCTGGATCAAACCTTGGCACTTCTTCAACTTCAACTTGTACTTCATTATTATCGTCTTCATAAAATATTTGAACCTTTGATTTACCTTTCTTTTTATCCAAAACTTCTTCATCACTTGCATGAATATTAATTGTACCTGCATACCAAGTCCCTTGCTCATCAAATGTGATATCCTTTGACACAAGGAATTGCTTTGTGGATGGACTCCACAACCTATAGCCCATCTGCTTATCATCATATCCAATGGACACATACTTTTCAGCTTTAAGTTCCAATGTATGCCTCAACTGAGATGGCACATATGCATAAGTCATACATCCAAACACTTTGCAATGATCTAAGGTAAGTCTCTTACCCCACCAAGCTTCATATGGTGTCATACCTTGCAAAAATTTACATGGTAACCTATTAACCAAATATGTAGCTATATTTATAGCCTCATCCCACAAATAATTTGGACAATTTTTTCCTTCATCATTGATCTTGCAAACTCAACAAGAGTTCCATTTCTCCTTTCTGCTACACCATTTTGTTGAGGAGAGGACGTGCAAGTGACTTCCCTTTCTATACCTGCATTCCATAAGTAATCACTGATCTCATTAGAGAAATACTCTCCCCCTCCATCTGACCTTAGTCTCTTCAACTTTTGACCTGTGATTCTTTCTGCATACACATGATAATGTTTAAATGTATTGAATACCTCTGATGTATGTTTGATCACATATATAGTGATCCACCTGGTAGCATCATCAACATAAATCACATAATATCTTGAACCATTAATACTATAATCCTTTGATGGTCTCCATAAATTTGTGTGTACCAATTCAAGCTTTTCTCAATACATAAATTCATGCTTATTGTATGATTGCTTATGAGCCTTACCTAATTGACATGCTTCACATCTTTATGTCATGTATTGACCTACAACATTAGGCAATCCAAGCACTGAACCATTGTTAACCATATCATTAATACCTCTTTCATTGAAATGTCCAAGCCTCTTATGCCAAAGATCTAACTCAGAGATCTTATGTCCTCCATAAGTAAACAAGGCATGACCAACATTACCTTGAATCTTCAATGTGAAGAGTCTTCCTTCTTTCTTCCCTGAAACAATTTGTTTATACCCATTGCTAGGGTCTTCCACAAAAACTCCATCATTAGTGAACCTTACTTGCTCTACACTTATCAGATTCTTTCAAATTGTAGGAACATAGAAGACCTTAATCAGAAGAGTACTTCCATCCTTGGCCTTCATTGATCTGATTGACTTCACATTTTTCTTTGTATTATCACCTGTTTGAACTACATGATTAGTTACCTTATTCTCCAAATCAGTCATCAAAGCTATGTTAGCACTCAGATGATTGCTACACCCTGAATCAATGTAGAAGACTCTTTGATCTTCACTTTGTCTTTCAAAAGTTGCATTCATAATCAAAGTTGAATCCTCCTTCTGATCTAAAGCATAATTGTAGTAGTTATTGTTGTAAGATTGACTTTGGAATCCCCTACCTGCATTTCTTCCAAAGTAACCTCTACTACCTCTTCCTTTGAAATTATCTCTTTGGTTTCTACCACCTCTTCCTCTTGAATTGAAGTTCTAACTATATCCTCCATATTATTATGCCAACAATCATGAGCTAAATGATTTGTCTTACCACAAATCCAGCAAGCTTCGGCTCCATCTTTATTGCTTCTACCTCTTCCTCTTCCTTTGCCACCTCCTCTACCTCTTAGGAAGTTGGCTTGGTTAGTTGTACCTTCATCTTCATTTAATTGTTGCTTACCTTTGCTATTCTTCTTCTTGTCTTTTGAATACATTGCTTGACCTGTACTCTTATGAACATCTCATTTGACATCCTGCTCAAAAGTTAGCATATGTCCAAGCAACTGATTTAAATCGGGATTGAAATGATTTAGTGACAATTCAGTAGACAAATTAAATGGCTTCCATTTCTCATCTTCTCTCAAACCTGTGAGGATTTTCCTTACCAATTTATCCTCCTCAATATCTTCATCAACTGCTCCTAATGCATATGTAATATCTTTGATCCTTTTTACATAATCAGAAATGGATTGAGAAGCTTTCTTTTTGAATGTAGTGAACTCTGCCCATAAAGATGCCTTCCTTGACTTTGTAGTATTTTGGAAATGCTCCTCAAAAGCATTCCATATATCACTTGCACTTTCAAGTCCTCTAATATGAGGTAGCAAGTAGTCATTGACTCCCATGTAGATAATGCTCCTTGCTTGAGCATCCTTCTTCATCCAAGTCTTCAAATCTAAGAGTTCATCCCTATTTGGAACACTAGGATCTTTGAATTCTGGTTTTTCTTCTTCACCTGTGATGTATCCGATCAAGTCTTTGCTCATTAGATGAGCTTCCGTCCTCATTGAGTAAGCTGGATAGTTTTCTCTATCCAATTTCTCTATCTGAAGAGAATCTCCCATCCTTTCTTCACCTCTGTATTAAATTCTTCAAGATTTATGAGGAATAAGTGTACATTTACTTTGAATAAAGTTCCTTTTGATCTTCTTGATAGCTTCACGCCTCCTTCTCATGCTTTCCCCTAAGCTTTCAACTTTTGAATCTTCAAATGTTGATTTATGTATGACTGCAGCAGTCGGGGTCCTCCTTTCTTCTATTTTGATGATTTTTGCTCTAATACCACTGATGGAGAGTGTTAATCTCCAAAAGAAAAAGCTATTCTTGATGTTAAAACACTTCTATATCAAGAATAACTCAAAATCATGATCAATTTTGGAAGATCAATACCAAACTATCAAAATTTTCACTAACTGTGAAGAGAGTCACTACTCAAAAACGTCTACTGCACTTAACTCATTAATTGACTAATCAAATGTGTAAAGTCTTTTATGAGAATTTGTATAAAGTTTCATCTAAGGATTGTGCACCTTGTTCAAGCTAAATCATCTCAAAAAACATAGTAGATCTTGAGAAATGATCCAAACAATCCAGCTATGTCTAAAACTATACTTCTCTATAGCTGACTTTGACACCTCTAACTTTTAATGCATAGTTCTCTCAAATTACAAATTGTTCATTCAAATGCTTTTAGCCATAGGTATCTTAGCTTATAGCTTAAAGAATGAGTGTTTACTTGCTCAAAACGTTACATTGTGGAAGGAGAACTAACCAAAACATTAGCATCAAATTTGTGCATGTTGCAAACTTCACTTCTTCACATTTACACATGTAAATGTTCCTACTCTGAATTCTCTTAGCTTGATCACAATTGGGATCTGAAAACTTGTACAAAGGTCAATCAACTATAGACTTAGAATTGTACAAAATTATTTCACAAAAGATTAAACACACAAGGAGAACTCAGCAAAAGATGGGGTGCAATTTTTCTTTCTAGCCAGAATTTTTTACATTTGAATGATGAGAAAGATCTTCTTCACTTCTAAAGTGTCTAATGACTCTTAGAAATTCTAATTCTTCTCATCTCATACTCTCCCATACTTTCCCTGACTTTCTATTTGTATATATAGGCATATATGTACAAGCACATGAACATAATAAAGGTATAAGTGAGCTAAATACAAGTTTAATGTACATATGTATACAAGTCTTCATTTCCTGAATATGCACTATCTTGAAACTTCATTTGTTGATCTTTTCTTCATCCTTTAACTTCAAGTCTTTATCCAAGACATCAATTGATGGTTGATTTGCACCAACATTTATGTCAAGCATAGCTCAAGACCCAATTTTTGGAAGTCTTTACCAAAATATGTACCAAAATATGAAAAATTAATTCGTCCACGATATGGAACTTCACTCAAGAAAGTCCGCTTCACAAAACTCACTCATTGACTAACAAAATGATTAAAGTTTTCTACTCCTAGTTTGTGCAACTATTCTAAGTGAGATCTCTTCAAAAGAACTTACAAAACTTTAGATTTACCTCAATAAGTAAACCTATGTATCAAATAGGCTTTCTCTGTAGGTGACTTTCACATATACAACTTTGAACATTTGGTTCTCTCAATATACACTACATTTAATCAAATGATTTTATACATAGAAGTATTACCTTAAAACTTAGATTTTCAATGGTTACTAGAGTAAACCTTTACACTCTACACTAAGGTCTGGTCAATTCTTTGACCATGAGGATTCTGTCTATTCCAGAAGTCTCTCATCACCTTTCTCACATATGCATGTTCCTACTCACAATTCTCTCAGCCTCATTACAATTAGGATCTCAAATCTTGGCCATAGATGCATCAACTATGGAGTTAGACACGTAGAAAAGGATTTCACAATTGATTAATTATAGAAGGAGAAATTCGAGAAAGATTGAGGTGCAGTCTTCTATTCTCTTGAAAAATACATTTGATAGATAATTCTCATACTAAAGACTCACTTATTCAGTGAGTATATGAATCTGGATTCATCAGTATTACAAGATGTATATGAACTATTTACAACATTAATGTACATATGTCTACAAATCATATCTCTCTCAATCTTCACTTCACTTTATGTTTCTCTCAGCCTCATTACAGTTAGCATCTCAAATCTTGGCCATAGATGCATCAACTATGGACTTAGACACGTAGAAAAGGATTTCTCAATTGATTAAGCACAGAAGGAGAAATTGGAGAAAGATTGAGGCACAATTCTCAGAAACTTCTTCTATTCTCTTGAAAGATACATTTGATAGATAATTCTCATACTAAGACTCACTTATTCATCATCTACTCATCCTCTATTCATCTATCTTCCTCTCTGACTCTAATGAGACATTTATATACATGTATATATAGGTGTATGTCCAGATTCATCACTATTACAAGATGTATATGAACTATTTACAAGATTAATGTGCATGTGTCTAAGAATCATCTCTCTCTCAATTCTCACTTCACTTTGTGCTTCATCCTTTATCCTTTTCTTCATTCTTCATTCTTCAATCCTCTTTGTAATCATTAATTAGTAATTTTCTTGCTCTAAGAGGTCCCCCCTCAATCATTACTTGTGCCTCTTCTTTATACTTGCCATTTCTTTAAACCTTTGCAACTTAGGTCCGTCCAAGCTCTTTGTTAACATATCTGCAACTTGATCTTTTATAGCCATATACATTATCTCTATCTCTTTTTCAATCCCCTTTTCTCTCAAGAAGTGATATTTAATCTCAATATGTTTGCTCGTGGCATGAAACATAGGGTTAGCTACCAAATACAAAGAACTCGTATTGTCTCCATAAATGATAGGGACACTCTGATTGATGCCAAAACTATTCATGAGCATTCTCAACCACATGACCCCCATTTTAGCTTCCACCATACCTTTATACTCTGCTTCTATAGATGATAAGGAAACTATATGTTGCTTCTTAGAACACCAAGAAATCAAGTTATCTCCCATATAACACAAATATCCATGTGTTGATCTTCTATCATCAAAGTTACCTACCCAATCTGCATCACTATATATCTTGATTCTTGTATCTGATGTGAACCCATAGTAGAAACCTTCTTTAAGTGTGCCCTTAATATATCTTAGCACCCTTTGACCTGCAATCCAATGTTCCTTCCTTGGACAATGCATGAACTGAGATAAAACTCCAACTGCATATGATAGATCAGGCGTGGTCAATGCACCATAAATCAAGCTACCCACCAAACTCTGATAAAGTTTCATATCTTTGAGTTCATCTCCTCCATATCTACTGAATTTGTGGTTCACCTCCATTGGGGTTAATGCTATCCTGCAATCTTCCATATTAAATTTGATTAGCAAATTCTTCAAATACCTTTCTTGAATCACATATAATCCATGTTGCATATATAGAATTCCATTCCCAATAAGTATGATAAATCTCCCAAGTGAGTGATTTTGAATTCTTTATCCATCTCCTTCTTAAGCATTTGTAGGCCTTTGTCATTTGTACCTATGAGTATTATGTCACTAACATAAATGCAAACATAAATAAAACCATCTTCACTTGGTTTCACTAACAAGTACTATCTACCTTTGATGCTTGAAAACCAAGTTCCTTCAAGAACTTTACAAGCCTTTAATTCCATGCCCTTGGGGCTTACTTCAAGCCATATAAAGATCTCTTGAGCTTACACACATAATCTGGATTATGTTGATCTTTGAAACCATTTGGTTGTTCCATGTAGACTTCATCTAAAATGTAACCATTTAATAAATGCATTCTTCACATATAATTGACATAATTTCCAAACTTTGCAAGCAACAGTAGCTATGAGAGTCCTTATGGTTATCATCTTTGCAACAGGACTATATGTTTCATCATAGTCCACACCATAATTTTGTGCATATCTTTTGACAACAATTCTAGCTTTGCACCTAGACACACTTCCATCTATAAATCTCTCTATTTTGTAGACCCATTTGCACCCAATTACCTTTTGATTACTTGATTTATGTACCAAGTGTCACGACAAAGGAGATAAAGAAGAGAGCTCACACACATACTCTCACTCTCAAGGAGAAGCACACACACAGATTGAGGCAATGAAGAATAATCTTCTTCTTCTTCTTCTATTACATAAAAAGGAATATACAAGAATGACCTAAAAACAAGCATACAACAAGAGCAATATATAAAGATCAATACATAAGGAAAAACCTAATGTCCACGAAGGAGTGAGCTGGCAAGGAACAAATGTGCCGTCACTCTCGGTAGATAAATCTAATAAAGCTCAATGAAGTATCCCTAACATATACTGGCGTGACCACTATACATGTCAGAGAAACGAAAAACTGGTACGTGTCATTCTGGATCATCACATGTTGAGCTTGATATCTGAACACTCCCCCTCAAGCTCAATGACGTATCCTGTAATCCAAGCATCTCCTGAAACTTCTTCAACTTCTGAGTTCCAAGTGCTTTGGTGAAAATATTAGCAACCTGCTCATCTGTTCTCACATAAACAAGACCAATATCACCTGCTTATACCTTATTTCTGATGAAGTGATAATGTACCTCCATATGCTTTGTTCTAGCATGGAAAACAGGGTTCTGTGCTAACTCTATGCTGCTAAGATTATCACAATAGATAGTGATAGGCTTCCTCACTTCCACACCTAAATCTGCAAGTAGCATTTCTAGCCATGATGCCTCACATGCTGCCATTGCAGCCTCTGTACTCAACCTCTGTACTCGACCAAGCAACAGGAGTTGCTTCTTGCTGCTCCATGTAACAGCTGCACTCCCAAATGAGAATAGAAAACCACTAGTAGACATTCTATCTGGAATGCTACGAGCCCAATCTGCATCCGTGTATCCATAAACCTGCAAATTTACACCAACCCCATAAAACAATGCATAATCCAAAGTAGCACTCACATAATGTAGAGTGCACCTTAGAGCATCCAAATGTGGCTTTTTGGGAACCTCCATAAAGTGACTTTCAAGTCTAACAGTATAACTTAGATCGGGCCTTGTAATTGTGAGATATATAAGACTTCCCACAATTTTCATGTACATAGTAGCATTTTCCAATGCTTCACCTCATGTAGTATCTGTTGCGAAAAAAGTGGTATACTTTCTTTACTCTGATACCACTCCTTGTCGACGCGACGAAGGCTGAACCTTAGTAAGCCTGCGGAAATCGCCACGCCCAAGAAGAACTAAGCTAGAGTGATTCAGAACACTTCTGTAATCAACCAATAGCTTAGCGAAGTCTAGCTCTTAGCATAAAAGACTGTGTTCTAAATTCTCTGGAAGAAATTTCATCGAAACTTCACCAGACTGTCACTGGACTGACACCGTAATCGTACCGGAATGAACTTCAAATCTATTTATAATTACTTCAAGTGAACATACATGAAGTAAGGAGGTGATGCGTGAACTTTCTTGACTTACTGAACTCTTTCTGAAGTTTAAGAGAAAACTCCACCAGTTCAGACAACCTTTTTCCGGTCACACTTTGTACTGTGTATAGATATCCTTTTCACCGGAAATTTTGATCAACTGAAAGTAGAGATGTCTAGCTACAAAATGAGCTATCTCTCACACAAAACTTCGCATTACTCTGCGAGATCTACTTCGTTCTTCTGCCGGAAAATACTTTTACAGTAAGAACTGCAACTGATCGAGAATGCGGTTACTGAGAAAACGTTAACTGTTAACTAACTTTAAATCATACTCTGTTTCTTCCGCACACGAACAATACTCACAAACATCCACATGAACATGTGTTTTCTATTAGAGAAGATGTGTACAAGTGAGCTTGGCCTCTTCTTGCTCAAGCTACAGAAACTCTCCTATACTGAGTAGTTTCTTATTACCATCTTTCTCTCAGATGAATACCCGATATCTCAGGCTTCTGTTATTCATCTATACATACGAGATCTATGGCATCTTCTACGTTACATACGCGATCTATGGCATCTTCTACGTCTCTCTCTGTATATTTGTATCTCTGCGTCTCTGCGCATCTGCTATATCTCTCTTCACCTCTCTCTCTCTCTCTTTTTCGATTCTTGATTGATATATATATAGTCCTCATTCTTCCATGCTCTTCCCCGCACGTTCTTGTTCGCACTTCCCTTCTATTATTCCTTTGCACGTTCTCTCTATGTACAGTTTGATTTGGTGTACCGTATTCTGATTCTGGGAGATTCTGTACTGTACATAACGGTCGTGGATTTGTCCCTCCACTAAGGCTTTTGATTTTCTCTGATTCTGCTTCCTTCTCTTTCTCTTTTTATGTCTGTTTGTCAAATTCGTGAGTGTTTCTTCAACAGCTCCCCCTCAATCACTAATTTGACATCTTCCGGTCTTTCATATATCTTTCTTTCTTTTATACCTGCCATTTCTTTGAATCTGCTTGTCTTCGTTCCATCCAAACTTTTTGTCAGCATATCTGCAATCTGATCTTTTGTCGGAGTGTATACTATTTCTATTTCTTTCTCCATTACCTTTTCCCTCAGGAAATGATACTGAATTTCTATGTGCTTTGTTCTTGCATGAAATACTGGGTTTGCTGCAAGATATAACGAACTCATATTATCTCCATGTATGATAGGTATACCTTGATCAATACCCATGCTTTTGAACAAGGTCTGCATCCATATTAGTTCTTTAGCTGCTTCTACAAGTCCTTTATACTCTGCTTCTGTTGACGATAACGCTACTGTGTGTTGCTTCTTTGAACACCAGCTTACCAGCTTATCTCCTAGGTATATCATATACCCGTGTGTTGATCTTCTGTCATCTTGACTTCCAGCCCAGTCTGAGTCACTGTATGCTCTGAGTTTTATGTCAGACGTAAAAGGATAATATAATCCTTCTTTTATAGTTCTTTTAATATATCTAAGAACTCTCTGTCTTGTAACCCAATGTTGATCTGTCGGACAATGCATGAACTGTGAGAGAACTCCCACTGCATAACTAAGATCCGGTCTTGTTAGCGTAGCGTAGATTAAGCTTCCTACTAATGATTGATATTTCTTCATATCTTTGAACTCTGGTCCACTGTATCTATTGAGTTTATGATTTACTTCAAGCGGTGTTGAAGCTTCTCTGCAATTCTCCATATTAAACTTCTTTAGTAAGTTTAGGAGATACCTTTCTTGTGTCACATATACACCATGATCTGTGTATGTGATTTCCATTCCTAGAAAGTATGACAACTTTCCTAGGTCACTGATCTTGAACTCTCTTTTGAGCAGTTTCTTTACTTCTGTAAGTCCTTCATCTGATGTTCCTGTGATTATTAAGTCGTCTACATAAATACAAATGTAGATCATTCCTTCTTCTGTTCTCTTTATGAGTAGACTTGCGTCTGCTTTCGAACTTTGGTATCCAAGTTCGTTTAGATATTTCACAAGTCTGTAATTCTAGGCTCTTCGAGCTTGCTTCAGTCCATAAAGTGCTTTTCTTAACTTACAGACAAAATTCGGGTATCTGGAACTTTCGAACCCTTCAGGTTGTTCCATGTACACTTCATCAGAAACCTATCCATTCAGAAATGCGTTCTTTATATCTAGCTAACTTAGCTTCCATCCTTTTGATGCAGCTACAGCGATTACTGTTCTTATGGTTGACATTCTTGCCACCGGACTAAACGTCTCATCGTAATCTATGCCATGCTTTTGGGCATAGCCTTTGACCACCAGCCTTGCTTTGTGTCTGGCTATCCTCCCATCTGCAAATTTCTTTATTTTGAAAACCCATTTATTTCCGATTACTTTCTTACCATTTGGTTTCGGAACAAGTTCCCATGTCTTGTTCTCTTCCAGTGCGCTGATTTCTTCTTCCATTGCTTCTTTCACAATTGCTTTTTGTCTTTAGCTTCATCATAGCTCTGTGGTTCTTCATCATCTTTGACCATATATGCATAGTCTTTCTGAGTTATGTATGACGTATCATACGAGTACCTTTCTGGTTGTCTTCTATTCCTGTTTGACCTTCTTGGTTCAAACTCTTCATATGTATCTGAATGCACTTCTTCATTGTCTTCATTTCTCATACCTGATCCGTTCCTGGACGTACTTGCCTGCATATGGTTTTCATCTCTGTTTACCTGAACAATTGATTTCCCTTTCTCTCTTCTTTTTATTTCTTCTTCGAATTCTTCAGTCGTATGACTTTGATCTGCATACCAGCTTTTCTGTTCATCAAATGTAACATCTCTGGACACAGTAAATTGTTTGGTTAGAGGATTCCATAACCTGTATCCCATCTGCTTTTCATCATATCTGACGAACACATATTTCTCTGCTTTTGGTTCAAGCTTATGTCTGAGTTGAGACGGTACATAAGCATACGCTACTGATCCAAACACTTTGCAGTGATCAAGTGTTGGCTTCTTTCCCCACCATGCTTCATAAGGGGTCATTCCTTCCAATGCTGTACATGGTAATCTGTTTACCAAGTATGTAGCTGTGTTTACAGCTTCAGCCCAAAGATAATTTGGACAATCTTTTTCATTTAGCATAGCTCGTGCGAACTCGACTAGAACTCGGTTCCTTCTTTCTGCTACTCCATTTTGTTGTGCTGTATATCTACAGGTTATTTCTCTTTTAATACCTGCATTCCAAAGATAGTCATTGAATTCTCCCCCTCCATCAGACCTCAGTCTTTTAAGTTTTCGTCCGGTAAGTCTTTCAGCATATGCATGAAAATGCCTGAAGGCTCCAAACACTTCTGATTTCTCTTTCAAAACATAAAGAGTTATCCACCTTGTTGCATCATCAATGAATAGAACATAGTACCTTGATCCGCTGATTGATCCTTCTTTCGTTGGCCCCCATACATCTGTATGAATAAGCTCGAGTACTTCATCATGTTTGAATCCTTTCTTCTGGAAAGGTAGCCTATGGGCTTTTCCCAACTGACATGCTTCACACTTATGAATCATATGTTGATTCTGTATATTTGGTAATCCCAATACTGACTGACTCGTTATCATAGCTTTAATTCCTTTTTCATTGAAATGACCCAATCTCTTATGCCATAAATCAAGTTCTGTAATTACCTTTTCTCCATGTGTGAGCAACGCTTGGCCAATGTTCCCTTGTAATCTTAAAGTAAAGAGTCTTCCTTCTTTCTTTCCAGAAACGATCTGATTGTATCCGTTCTCGGGATCTTCTACAAATACACCTTTATTTGTAAATCTGACCTGAAAACCTTTCTCAACTATCTGTCCCACGCTAATCAAATTTTTTGGTATTGTTGGAACATACAAAACATTGGTTAGCAAATCTGCTCCATTCTTGCATTTTACTTTTCCAATTGAGTGTACGCTATGTCTCGTATTGTCACCTGTTTGAACAGTGTGACTAGAACTACCTTTTTCTAGTTCTGACATCAGTTCTATATTTCCTGACAGATGATTAGAGCATCCAGAATCAATGTAAAATACCTTTAGGTCTTCGTTTTCCGATGTGCTGATAGAGTTCATCATCAACGATGTATGACTTTCATTCTGCGTGTCGTTTGCGTAGTTGTTGTAGGTGGTGTTGTAGGATTGATTCTGTCCCCAACTTCTTATTCCACCTCTACCATAGCCTCCTCTTTGATTTTGTCTTCCTCTTTGATATCTTCCACTTTTGCCTCTGCTATTACTGTTTTGATTTTGATTTGATCCTTGTTGATTGTGCCAGCAATCATGAGCCAAGTGATTACTGAGTCCACAGATCCAGCAAGCCTTCTTGTTGGTATTCTGGTTACTTCTTCCTCTTCCAAAGCCTCTTGCTCTTCCTCTGCCAGTGCCTTTACCTCTTGCGTAATAGGCCTGAGAACTCGACTCTTCTTCGTCTTTTGTCTTACCTTTGTCTCTCTTTTTGTTCTTCATGTACATTGCAGAGCTTTGTCCTTTATCTGCATCTCCTTTCAGGTCTTGCTCATATGTGAGCATCAAACCAAGCAATTGATTTAAATCTGGCACAAAATGATTTAAGGAGAGTTCAGTTGATAGTACGAAAGGTTTCCACCTTTCATCTCCTCTCAACCCTGTGAGCACTTGCGCTATCAATCTATGATCTTCGACTTCTTCATTTATGGATCCAAGACTATCTGCTAGATCCTTCATTTTAGTGACATAGTCACTTATGCTTTGACTCGACTTCTTTTTGAATGTCGTAAATTCGGACCATAAGCTAGCCTTCCTGGCTTTCGTAGTATTTTGGAAATGATCTTCCAATGCACTCCATATGTCCTCTGCTTTCTCCAGACCTCTGATATGTGGTAGTAGATGATCTGTTACGGTATTATAGATGTAGGCTCTTGCCGTTGCATCTTTCTTCTGCCACAGCTTCAAGGCTTCTAATTCTTCTTTTTCCGGTTGACTATCATCTTCAAAGGTCGGCTTCTTTTCTTCTCCGGTCACGTACATCATTAAGTCCTTACTCATAAGTAAGGCTACCATGCGCATTACCCATGCGGGATAATTATCTCTGTCCAGCTTATCAATAGTAACGTGGTCTGCCATGATCTTCTTGTTTCTGTTACTTCCGGTGAACTTTTGTGAATCTTTCTGCTCTTCAGAATCTTTCTCGTTCTGGTTCCACTCGTTGTGGTTAACCGGCTCTTGTTTCCAATAATGGTGAATACTCTGGGCTTTGATTAGATATGCCTTGCTCTGGCTCTGATACCACTGTTGCGAAAAAAGTGGTATACTTTCTTTACTCTGATACCACTCCTTGTCGACGCGACGAAGGCTGAACCTTAGTAAGCCTGCGGAAATCGCCACGCCCAAGAAGAACTAAGCTAGAGTGATTCAGAACACTTCTCTAATCAACCAATAGCTTAGCGAAGTCTAGATCTTAGCATAAAAGACTATGTTCTAAATTCTCTGGAAGAAATTTCATCGAAACTTCACCAGACTGTCACTGGACTGACACCGTAATCGTACCGAAATTGTACCAGAATGAACTTCAAATCTATTTATAATTACTTCAAGTGAACATACATGAAGTAAGGAGGTGATGCGTGAACTTTCTTGACTTACTGAACTCTTTCTGAAGTTTAAGAGAAAACTCCACCAGTTCAGACAACCTTTTTCCGGTCACACTTTGTACTGTGTATAGATATCCTTTTCACCGGAAATTTTGATCAACTGAAAGTAGAGATGTCTAGCTACAAAATGAGCTATCTCTCACACAAAACTTCGCATTACTCTGCGAGATCTACTTCGTTCTTCTGCCGGAAAATACTTTTACAGTAAGAACTGCAACTAATCGAGAATGCGGTTACTGAGAAAACGTTAACTGTTAACTAACTTTAAAACATACTCTGTTTCTTCCGCACACGAACAATACGCACAAACATCCACATGAACATGTGTTTTCTATTAGAGAAGGTGTGTACAAGTGAGCTTGGCCTCTTCTTGCTCAAGCTACAGAAACTCTCCTATACTGAGTAGTTTCTTATTACCATCTTTCTCTCAGATGAATACCCGATATCTCAGGCTTCTGTTATTCATCTATACATACGAGATCTATGGCGTCTTCTACGTTACATACGCGATCTATGGCGTCTTCTACGTCTCTCTCTATATATCTGTATCTCTGCGTCTCTGCGCATCTGCTATATCTCTCTTCACCTCTCTCTCTCTCTCTCTTTTTCGATTCTTGATTGATATATATATAGTCCTCATTCTTCCATGCTCTTCCCCGCACGTTCTTGTTCGCACTTCCCTTCTATTATTCCTTTGCACGTTCTCTCTATGTACAGTTTGATTTGGTGTACCGTATTCTGATTCTGGGAGATTCTGTACTGTACATAACGGTCGTGGATTTGTCCCTCCACTAAGGCTTTTGATTTTCTCTGATTCTGCTTCCTTCTCTTTCTCTTTTTATGTATGTTTGTCAAATTCGTGAGTGTTTCTTCAACAGTATCCAACTTCAAGTTCTGATCTAATGGCATAGAAATGGGCTTACAATGAGCCATGCCAACTTTTTGTAGCATATTCAAGGCATATTGCCTTTGCAACATCCATATACCTCTTTCTGTATATATAAACTCAATGCCCAAGAAATAGCACAGCAAACCAAGATCTTTCATGTCAAATTCTTGCATAAGAAGTTGCTTTACCTCTTTGATGCTTCCTTCACTATCACGAGCTACAATCAGGTCATCAATATAAATAGCCACAATAGTGATGCCATCACCAGCCTTCCTTGCATATAGTGAGTGATGTGCATCACACATAGAAAACCCAATGCTGGTTAAGTAATTAGCAATCCTTGCATGCCATGCACGAGTAGCTTGCTTCAACCCATACAAAGCCTTTTGCCACTTACAATCATATTCTAGATGCTTTGAATCTTCATATCCTTGTGGCTGGTCCATATATACTTCTTCCTGTAACTCACCATGTAGGAAAGCATTCTTCACATCCATCTGATGCAAAGTCCATCCTTTTGTTGTAGCGAATGCAACAAGTGTTCTAGTACTAGACATTCTAGCTACAACGCTGAATGTTTCCTCATAATCAATGCCATATGTCTGTGCATATCCTTTAGCTACCAATCGTGCTTTATACTTGCTTATGCTACCATTAGCATTGTGCTTTACCTTGTAAACCCATTTGCAGCCTATGGGTTTTGTTCCTTGCAGCAATGGAACCAGCTTCCATGTATCATTCCCATAAAGTGCAGCCATCTCCTCATCCATCACTTTTTCCCAATCTACATTTCCAATTGCATCTTCAAAGCAAGAAGTTTCAGCATCTTGTATTATCTTTGTCATGTAGGCATAATGACAGCCATGTAACTATCATATGTCAATCGTTGCACTGAATTTCGCATCCTTCCGGATCTTGTTGGTCCTGGGTCACTTTTCCTTCTATCATCTGCTTATGCCTTTCTTACTCCTGGAGTCTTCATAGAGGGCAATCCAAGTTCCTCATGAAGACTCTTTTCTGAACTGCTTGAATCTCCATCAACATCTTCAAGACCTGCACATGTTTTATGACCAACAGAAAGCTTTTGTTTATCTTTCTTGGATGTATTTGATGAGTTTGCTGGACTTCAATCTCCACATAATATTCCACTCCATGGATTTGAGTTGGAAATATTGCTTGGTGATGCATCTGGTCCACTCAAAACCTGAGATTATGTACTTGATTTTTCAGCATTCTCTTTGTCATTTGATTCAAGACTTAGTCCTTCTTTGGCATATGCATAGACGCTTGCCATTTCATCAAATACGACATCTCTGCTCACCTTCACCTGTCGTATGAGTGGGTTATAACATTTATATCCTTTTTGCTCAAGGGAGTATCCAATGAAGACACACTTTTCTATTTTTGGATCAAGCTTCGTCCTCAATTCATCTAGGACATGTATATATGCAATACAACCAAAAACTTTCATATGTGATAAGTTTGGCTTTTTACCTGTGAACTTCTCTTCAGGTGTAACTTGATGTATAGTAGGAGTCGGAGTTCTGTTCATGATGTATATAGCAGTATGCACAGCTTCTGCCCAATAACAATGAGGCATATTCTTATCAGCCATCAAGGCTCTTGCTATTTCCACAATATGACTATTTTTGCATTCAGCAATGCCATTCTCTTGTGGTGTGTACCTACATGAAAACTGACGCCGAATTCCATGATCTTTTAGAAAACTGCTGAACTCATTTGATATGTATTCATCTCCTCCATCAAATCTCAATGCTTGAATGTACTTCCCTGTCTGCTTTTCCACCATAGCTTTAAATTTCTCGAAGTGAGTGAATACCTCACTTTTCTCTTTCATGAAGTATACCCACACTTTTCGTGTAAGTTCATCAATGAAAGTAACATAAAACCTGCAACCACCCATAGATGTGGTCTTTGCAGGACCCCAAACATCTATATGTACTATTTCTAGCACATTCTCACTGACATGCTTGTCATGTGGAAATGATGATCTTGACTATTTACCAAATTGACATGCTGCACATACCTTTTGCATCTCTGAAACCTTGAAATTTGGTAGTCCATGAACGATCTCCTTTGACTACATCAATTTCAGCCTTTGCAGATTTGCATGTTCAATTTGTTTGTGCCTTATCTCTATATCACCAATGATTCCTGTTCCTTTTGCAAACATGGCTGCATTCATTTCAAGAACTTTGATATTTAAGGTGAACATCCTACCCACTTTGTTTCCTTTGGCGATCAATCGTCCACCATGTTTGTATTCTTCTACATACAACCCATCAGCATTGAACCTCACTTGTAATCGATTTTACAAGAGGTGTTCATACGTGACTTATGGATAGTCACATCCAAGTTATGAAATAAAACTTTGATATTTGTTCAAGCATCAAGGCTTTCCAAATTTACCAAAAAAGAAGACTAACTACCATGATTGAGAGTGAGAGTGATATTGACAATGAGAATGAGAATGAGATTGCAATTGCATAATCACATGATTATGATTGCAACATGGTTTCTCTTTGTTGTCATGTGTGATTCCTTCTTGTGCCTATCTCTTAAGCATTTGAATTGCTATCTTTCTTTCCTCCACTACATACCTCTTAAAATGTTCAGGCACTTTGAATTGTTCAAGTTGTAAATTTTCTTTCTACTCTCCTTCCTAGGGTTTTCTAGGTATTCTTCTGTGGAGAATATTTTTTAATTTTCCTTGGAATCTTCCACTTCTTCTTCTCTTATCTGTTGTTTTTATGATTCAATTGAGGGAGGAGAGGCCTAGTCCTTCACCACCTATTGAGATTGATCATCCTGAAGAATTTGAAGACAAGCATGTCCTAGATTCAAGAATATCCCGAGGAAGATTGGAATACCTTATTCATTGGAAAGGGTATGACATTAGTGATCATATTTGGGAACCTATAGAAAACGTTCAGGGAGCACCAATCAAGGTTTGAGAATTCCATAAGAGAAATCCAATGAAGCCGAGTCCAGAGAACATGCCCGCTCCTCATGGAGCCCGTCGCTTGAGGGGGAGGTAATGTCATGGACAAAGGAAACCATCCTGAACCTCAAATTCCATATGAATCCTATATCACATGATTCGTTCAGAATTAGGAGAAACCAATGCTTCGATTGCATCTGAAACATGCCAAAACCCTAAGATCGACTCTCTATTTGCTAAATTCTAACATTTAGAGGTCATGTTCGAATTGCTAACATCATTGATGATATCATCAGATCACAATTGCCATTGGGAATTGCCCTTGAAAATGTATATAAGGAGGCCTTGGCCACATACATACTCAGTCTTGCCAATGCCTGTCTTGGGAGCTCAACGAGTCCTAATCAGTGAGTAAGTACTTTCAAGTTTTAGTTTGAGTTCTAGTCTTGTCTCTTGCTCTAGTCTTGTCTAGTCTTGTATCCTGGACATCTAGCCTTTTGTAGCTCAAGCGTAAGCACCACCTCCTTTACTTGTCAATCCATGGAGACGTGAAGACCGGTATGAAGACCACGAGCATGTGAAGGCACAAGTGCGTGAGTGAAAGCACACAAACATGCACACACATACACACACACACATGCACAAGGTAAGATCAAAGAGAGGAACAATGGAAAGCTTCAATTGCAAAAGAGTTCTCTCATAAAAGCTCTATTCTCCAACAAGCTAACCTCAAAAATGAGCTCTCTAGCTCTTTTTATAGTTTTTTGACTAGTTTTGGCCCTGTCCAGACCTAGTGTCTGACCTAGTTAAAAACTAGGTTCCAGGGCTATTTGAGGGCTCAAATGAAGTCTAAAAATTATGAGAATTGGTAGGATGATACTTCTAATACTCCTCAAGCTTGAGGACTCCTCGTCTTGAACAAAATGGAGTTACAAAAATAGAAAATGGTATTTACAATGGTTTTTAGTGATGAAAATCGCTATTTTTATAGGGATTTCTTCTGAAAATTTGACATACTCTTCTTGGAGCTCCCCACTTGCTCTTTCTTCTTGTGTGTCCACATCTTTGATGTGCTCCTGTGCTTTGTCCTTGACCGTCAGCTTCAACACTCCCCCCCCTCTCGAGTCTGTCGTCCCTGACAGACCCTTGTTGTAATGGTTGTTCCATGTAGTGTTTTGAGAGCTAGTGTCTGTTCGGTAGGAACCAGAGTCATCTACCTTCCAAATGTGGCAAGGTTGGTTGTCCGGTTCTTCATTTGTCACTAAAAGCCTTTGGAAGTTGTTGTCCCTTGGTATGCGCTCCTTCCTTGGGTTCCAACATGATTGTGTCATTGTGAGTCGCCATTGATGGCCTCTAGATCTTCTTAAGATGATGTTCATAGTAATCATGCCAAGTACTAATAACCCATAATGAATGATGGGTAAGTGTTTTCGTGCATGGGTTGAGGAAAATATGTGCTTTGGGCATGGCCTTGTAATGTAGCCCTATACATGCTTACTTGGAAAATGCATTGGAAGAAGTATGCAAAAATTGGGGTCTTGAGCTAAGTGCTCAAGGGTATGCCAACGAAGAGGTTTCCTAATCTATCATGGTTATGGTGTTGCTAAGGTAAAAGATACTTACCATGGTGAAGCATCGATCGATGTTTATCTCGTCCTGTTGTGCTCTTGACATTTGTGATGGGCATTGTTGATGAATGTCCGTGTTGAGGATCCACTGATGAAATTCTTTGAGTGCGTGGCCCTATCTGCTCTCTTCAAAGCAACATTTGCCAAATACTGAAAATTGAATTTCTTTATTCCTAGAAAAACGACATTGGGTAACTACACCAAGCTTAGTTTCACATCTTCTTGTTAGCTCACCATAAGCCTGAGTCTTCTCATCCAGTATACATTCCGATTTGCAGGGTACCAAAACTACCCTTTGCAGATATCTCCTTGGATGCTCTCGTACATACAGTAGTTAAGCATCGCTCAACTTGTGGACCTTCAAGCTCTTCCCTCCTACCATGGTAAGGGGAACCAGTAGTTGTGGATGCCATGTTCATGCCAGGTGCTTGACATATCTACCAGATAAGGTAGCAATAATATCATCTGCTAGCCGAGACACACTTCTATCAAAACTGATAAATGCCCAGTAATCAATGGTTCCACCTTCAACTAAGTATGACTCATTCACGTTGTCGGAAAGTTTTCAACCTTTTCGTTGACGACCAGGAAAATTAAATCATAATTATTGGTTAATTATAATTCCTTTATTACAATATTTTGCTTGGAACTAATCTCTCGTTAAGTGTTTGCAGGTTCAAATGGATGAAGAAAACATAAGTTCAAATTATGGTTTACCCTAAACTGCTCGTATAATATATGTTTAGATCAATGAAACATTGAATTATGGGTTTAAGACCCTGGGTTTACATTCCTTCATGTGTATTTACGTTAGAAGCATTATTTCCTGGTTAATGATAGGGTTAAAGCTAAGTTTTCAATTAATTTCCAAAGGGTTTCAATGGGTTTCTGACGGGTTTCAAGTAGGTTTTCTAGGTTTTTAGTATATTTAAAGGGTTAGAATAGCTATTACTTAAATACATTAATCTATAAATTAAATATTTATGTATTAAAGTTAAACTATGATATAATTAATTACTTTGATCATGTGTGTGAATTTAAATACTAAGGTATTAGAAAATTAAATTCTTAAACTAAGCTTAAATTAAATGGAGTATTTAATTATGAAAATTAGAGAAATTAAATTAAGCAAATGATTAATATGGATAAATAGCTAGTGGTGTGTATGAATCCTAGATAGAAGAATGGTGTGTGAGAAATGTGTATCTAAAGTGGTTAAAGTAAGTAGTTAAAAGTGTGGTAGCTATGTGTGTAAGTTAAAAGGGTGGATTAGATAATTTATGCAATTAAAGTGGAAAAAGTGAATGGTAGAAAGGATGGTATGTAAGTGAGGGTATTAAAAGAGAGGTTGAGAGAGGAAAGTTAAATAAAGTATGGTAGAGATGTGTGGGCGAAAGTGTGGATGAAAACTTAAAGTAAAAACCAAAAGAGTGGTAAAAAGAAGATCTCTGTGTGTAAATATATGTGTGTGAAACTCTGTTTTCTCCTAATGTTTTATTGCATGTAATTTTTTCTTTCTCTTCTTTACCTCTGTGAGAAAGATTACGATTTTTTTTCCCTCTCTATTGTGCCTCAAGAAGAGAGAACTGTTTTACTTCTATCAACATGGGAGTGAGAGTGACATTTTGATTGCTATGCATTGTAACTTCTTTGGGCAGATATACGGTAGCTTCTAGTGGCTATAAAGTACTAGAGAGAGAGTGAGAGAAAGAGAGAATGAGAGAGAAGGCGGGGAATCCATGTAGACCACCTACCTTGGGTGCTGATGAAGTCTACTCCAAAGCCAAAATAAGCTACTCTTTGAGTTTTAATGGATGACGATCATCTGGGAGGGTTGTATAAGACGATCGCACACATAGGTCAGAGAGATAAAGGGAGATGAACGATTGCACAGAGCTCACTATAGAGAGTATGTCTACACTAGAGAGAGAGTCTGATGAGCATTTTGAGCCTTTACAGGTCTGTGCGCTGTCCCTTCCATGGCAAATTCGCTACCTGGATGGCTTTCTCTTTCTAGGGAAAATGATAGAAGCCATATCGTGATTCTTCTATGCTTCATCACTATACTAAACTCTCAACTTGTATAGAAACTAATGGGAAAAACAGTTTCATATCTGTTGGTTACATCCCTCGTGTCTACAAACGGAAAAGCAAAACTCCTTCAAAACAAAATTCTTTAGAAAGGAGAGAAAGGAACATCTGGGGCAGCGCGCGGCAATTTGAGAGAGATTTTTTAGTTTAATTATGTTTGTTTGTTTTACTTTCCTGGCGACGTTTGCAGCATGCAGCGCTCAGAGCGTGTGAGGAGAGAGGAGATCATGAGGGAGATTGTAGTTGGCGGTTGTAGTGCACGCACTCAGAGAAATCAAGCTCTGGTGGCGGTGGACTGAAGTAGAGAGAGTGGCGGCGCCTGTAGCGCACTAGAGAGAGATTTTCAGAGAGAGTCTTTAGTGCAGAGAGCAACGTGGGAGAGATCTGGCGGCGACGCTGACTAGGACAGAGATACACAAAGAAAGAAAGAGTGTAGTAAAGGTTTATTAAGCTTTATTCTTCAAAAACGTAAAAGGACTATATCCAGGCTAGTGGTGCTCTTGCTGCATCCAGAGAATTTTGGGCTTGGAAAGTTGACAGACCTAATAAATTCATGTTTGACCTGTTGAAAAAGAAAAAAGCTAGGGACTTTGTCCCCTTATTGAAAAAAAGAGATGGGGGATATGCTTCTACTATGGAGGAGAATCTGCAAGAGGCCATTGGGTTCTTTACCAATGTTTTCTCTAGGCCTCCCAAGAGAGGGGAGGATATCCAGAGGGTCAGGGCCACCATTGCTCTGAAAAGGAAGAAAATGATTCCTCTGCATCTGGCCTCTTTCCTGGACCTGCCCCTTTTTGCTGGTGAGATTAGAGAAACCATTAGTAAATTGAAGCCCTATAAATCTCCTGGGCCTGATGGTATTCCTAGTGAGTTTTTTCATGAGCTTGCTGATTTCATTGTGCCTATTATTCTCTTGGTGTGGCAAGAGGCCACTAGAAGGGGTTCTCTTTCCACTTTTATCAATGCTGGTGTTATCAAGTTGATCCATAAGAAAGGTGATAAGGATGACTTGAATAATTGGAGACCTATCTCTTGTCTGACCTCTTTGTATAAAATTTTTGCCTCTACCTTGGCCACGAGACTCAGTCCCATTATGGATAAGATCATTCTTCATGAGCAGAAAGGGTTCATCAAAGGTAGATACATCTTGGATGATATTATTTCTATTTTGGAAGGCATTGATTATGCTCAAAACAATAAAATAGATGCCTTCTTTTTCAAGGTTGACTTTGATAAGGCTTATGACCGGATTGAGTGGGACTTTATCCTTCAATCTCTTCAGGACATTGGGGCTGGGAGAAGGTTTATCAAGTACACTAGTATTCTTTTGGGTAATGCTAACTCTAGAATAGCTATGAATGGTTATCTCTCTGACCCCTTTCAGTTGTGTAGGTCTGTCAGGCAAGGATGTCCCCTCGCTCCTCTCTTATTTGCTATTACTAGTGACTCCCTTGGCTGGCTGATAAGAGATTGCATGGAACAGGGTACTATTAAAGGGTTGATTATTCCTGGTGCCCCTTCCTTTCTTGGCCTCCAAATGTTTGCTGACGACACCAACGTGCTCACTGTGGCTGATAGGTTGTTTGTTGAAAGTTTCTTGCATTGCCTTAAAGTGTTCTGCACTACTAGTAGATCTGTTGTTAATCATACTAAAACTGGTTTTTATGCCTCTAATAAAAAGATTCCTGATTGTATTAAAAACAATAATTGTGAGATCATTAAAGAAGGCAATATTTTCAAGCTTCTCGATATTCCCATGGGCTTTGGGGTGTCTTTCGAGCAGAGATGGATGTGGGTGTTTAATAAATTTAGATCTAAGGTTTTCACTGGATGGCTTTTCAACAAAAGCTTTCCCAAAGAGCGTTTATTCTAAAGCATTATATTCTCCCTGTCTTGACCTCCTTTTTTGCTTGTTGGATGCCCAATAAAAAGCAGATTGCCCAGGTTATTGCCCTGTCCAGAAAATTTCTTTGGGGAGGAACTCAGAATACCATTAAAATTCCTAAAGTTTCTTGGAGTACTTTTTGCATGAAAAAAGATGAAGGGGGGTTGGGTATTATTTGCCCCTCTAAGATGGCCATTCAAATGGCTGGCAAGTGGATCCTTAGGGCCACTGATTCTAATGATTTGGTCTGCTCTGATTAAAAGAAATGTTGTTGAGTTTCATGTTTCAGGTCACAAAAGCTGGACAAACCTCTCCTGGTGGGATGTCATTACCTCTCCTACTATGATCACTCCCAAGGGAAGTAAACTCATATGCTCATTTTGGAATGCTTGGATGGTGATCAAGAGAAACTATAAACTGCCTGTTTATTTCAAGAATAACTCTTCCTTCATCTTGCAAAGCTCAATGTGGATAGGGTGGTTTTCTAATACTAACCCTCCTATCCTGTCCATTAGGATGAACAAGTGCAGGAAAATGGGATTTGGTGACTGGAACTCTCTATATAACGGTAATCAGGTGGGGAAAGTAATTTTATCCAAGAAATTAATGGACTGTCTGCTGGATGTAAACAGGTGCTGATGCTTAAGAGAAGTAGTCTGATCGACTTGTTGGACAATTACATGTATCAGAAAAGGATTGGGTTGTCTAATGTTGCTGAAGACATTTACAGTAGCTTCAGAGCCACTGGGCTTAGAGTCAGTTGGGACATTAACAAGCTCAATTCCAAGTGGAGGACTCAATGGAATAGGTCCCAATGGATGTATAGATTTAGGACTATATGGGCTTTTCCCAATACTTCCAAGCAAGCTCACCTGCTCTGGATGATTGTTCATCAAGAACTGTGGACTGGTAGCAGAGCCAGGAATATTAACATTGGTGCAGGAAACTGTCCCTTTTGTGGACAAATTGAAGACATCTTCCATCTTTTTGTTAACTGTAGAAATGCTCAAAAGTATTGGCTTTCTCTTAATATGTATTGTGTTGCCAAAGGTCTTCCCTATCTTGGATACAAAGAGATTCTCCTTGGAGAATGTAATGGCATGGATATTTCTTTGTGGCAGTTGTTAAGAGCTCACATGCTTTGGTACATTTGGAAAAGCAAGAATGACAAGCTCTTTTCTAAGCAACCAAAAGATTACATTTTTTCTTCTACTCATAGTATGAAAAAAAAATTTCTGCTATGTAAAAAAGCTATTTCTGACGCCCAAGATAGGAATTCCGACCAAGTGTATATCATTAGAGGGACTAGACCCAATAGATGGAAAGAGACCCTGCTTAAAGTGTATTCCTCAGTTAGGCTTTCCATGATTCACTTTTTGGAATCCTTGTGAGCCTTGCTCCTATGGTTGGTTCTCTGTTGTACATTATTTTCCTGCATCAATTTTAATATTCCTGTTCTCTCAAAAAAAAATGTTGATGATGAAGATACTCCAGTATCTACAAATCTGAAGTGTTAAGACGATGAGAAAATCTAAATCGAATTATAAAACTATGATCGAATGTAGAATCTTATTTACAAGCACCTATTCTTTAATAAGTCTAGTGCGTATTTGTAGTTGATGTTATATTTATCCATGTATAGTCTACGATTATGTTATGGATTTTGGGAACGGATGTTGAAGTACTTCTTTGGGTACAGAGAAAAGTACAAGTGTGCTTCTTCATGTGATGCACAACAGTGTTGAGCAAACTTAGATATCAATAGCATCTAAATGTTTTGAGGATCAAAATTCGAATGTAAACTCCTTAAGTTGATATTCATTGCTCTATTAACCAAGTTTAAGAAATTGAAGTATGCTCTTTACACAGGAAGTTATTGCGCGTGTGCATTGAATAGAAGTAAACGCACTCTTGTTTAGATAGTTTGTCTTCGGTTCATTATATATGAATAATCAAAATGTGTAATTATCGTTGAAATATGCGTTGAAGGGTTTCAAATTCATTTAGTAAGTTTCTTTGATAAATGAAGCGTCAATTCAATAAGATAAGAAATAAAACATGAAGACAACTTGAAATAAATGCAATGAATCATTTGATGCAAAGTACTTAAGGTTATGGACTGTAATACTTAAAATAATTGAGAAGAGCTAAGAAGTATGCAAATAGTATGCATAAATACATATGTGCATTAATATCTATGTAGATGCACGAGCTAAGGAATGTGTGCATGTCATTAAGTATTGGTACATATTAATTAGTATTATGTATTTGTATGATTATATGCAGAATGAATAAGATATTAGCACACATGTGTGTGCATAAGTGTATGTATGCATGTGTATACATGATTAATATAGAGTTAGCATGTGTGCATGTGCGTGTATGTTTGAGTATATGTTAAGCATATGTATGTGGATAATGCATGAACATATGCATGTGTATGAAAATGTTTATTTTATTTATTATTCTTGTAACATTACTAATATTTCCTAATGTTTTATTGCAGACAAACATTGAAGAATTGAAGAGCAATTGAAGTAAAGAGATCCGTGAAGTGACAGATTGAAACCATTCCATTTACCTTATTTAGCCATTTATCCATTGTTTAGATATTTATCGTAACATCAAACCTTACATTTGTATTAGAGAAATTGATTTAATCCTTTAGCTTTATCAACTCATTTGTTCAAACAGATTTAGCATTAATATTGAATTCCATTGATTTCTTTGATGTCTTCTGAGTTATTCCATGAGTCTGAGCATAGTAGTATTGAAAACATTGAAACTAGAACTGAGTCTAGAGAAATAGTAACAGAAGAAGTTATTAAAGACCATATTACTTCAGAATCCTTAACCTCTTACGAACATGGTTTAAATAGATTTTTAACTCTATTTTCCTTTGTAGCTCCTGAACCACAGGATAGTGAAAACTTATTTCCACCATCTCTAAATAGACGTACTTATCCAAAGCCAAGTGAAACCGAAGTAGAGGAAATAATTAAAGATCAAATAGCCAAAGAATCATTGACTTTACCATCCTATCAAGAAGCTATTGCTAGATTTAGAGCAGCGTGTCCGTATGGTCATTAGGTGCATAAAATAGTAAAGTATTTCTTATAAGTTGACTTTCGTGACCATTTAAATAGGGAAAATTTTGTAGATTTTTTAGTTAATTAAAACTTTAGTTACCTTAGATTAATGAAAAATATACCTAAAACACCTAAGATTGTCTCAAAAACCCTGCGTATGCCGAGGGATTTTGCAGCTGACTGATCCACCAGCAGTGTGTTCGCAACTTCCCGACATTTGGTGAACCCGATGTGAAGGTTTAGCACGACACCTTAGGTATAAAGGTATATTTTAAATTATGTTTTGCATCTGCATATAGGAGATTTGGCGATTGAAGGAGAAGTGTCGACATCCTTGGTAGCTGCAGCTGACTCTTAAACCTTGTATCTCGTGGTTGTTGAGGGTTGGTCCTTGTAACAGGAGTGCCTCCACGAAGTATTATAAGTAGAAGGATCCTCGTCACACCACCTTTATCCCCCAACTTTTGTTGAAGCAATGATAGCACAAGCATACTTAGAATTGATGTATTAGATTAATTTGATCAATCTTAATTTAAAGACTTTGCACTGAACACAATCACAAAGAGCTTCTTCATCGAGGTTGATCAGGTATATTTTCTATATTTTTGTTCGCAAAGAAGTAGGAATCTTTTCTATATTTCTGTTGCAAAATAGTAGGAAAGTTTTCTTTATTTCTATTTACAAAGTAGTAGGAAAAGTTTCTTTATTGCAAAATCATAGGAAAATTTTCTTTTTGTTTGCCAAGCAGTAGGAAAGTTTTCTTTATTTTTGTTTGCAAAATAGTAGGAAACGTTTCTTTATTTCTATTTGCAAAGTATTTTTGTTTGCAAAGCAGTAGGAAAATTTTATTTTTTATTTGCAAAGTAGTAGGAATATTTTCTTTACTTCTGTTTGCGAAAAATTTTATTTTTATTTGCAAAGTAGTAGGAATATTTTCTTTACTTCTGTTTGCAAAGTTTTTTTTTTACCACGGCGTCGCATCAGGATCAAGAAATAGACATACTATTATGTGAACTACATACTTATATTTCATATTTATCAGTAAAGTTAGACTTATCTAATATGGCTGACCACTTTGAAGAGCAACGTATTTGGAAGATCATTGATGCAATTAAAATGGATAGGGGGGAATTTATTGGGATAAATGCAACAACTTATCTTAAATATTATGAACAATTGACAGAACAATATGGGTTACCTGAAGACAATAAAAAAGACACATTTATACATACTGCTCATGGATTTACTAGAGAGAGAATCCAATTGAGAGTAGGTCAACCAAACATGACTTGGGCGGATTTTAAAACTCGACTTCTTACTGAATTTTTGCATGAAGATTACAGTAAGAATAATAGAGCTACATTCATGCGATGGGTAGGAACAACGAAACTAGATCAACATATAACTCAGGGATTAACTCAGTTTGATATAAAATTTAACCAAATGCCTCAAGCAGACGGAATAGCTCTAGAACCGGATAAATTACGAAGTTCTTTAAACATGTTAGAACCTTCTCTTAAACGTGAGCTAGAACCAATGCTTGAGGATGGAGCGACTGCATGTGGGCTTACTGGAAATTGGGATAACATTCAAGCAGTTGTCCATAGGTTAGCTCAAAGACAAGAGCGAAATCAGATGCAAACTCCAAGAATAAATGAAAGAGATGCGTGAGGAAAGTTTGAAAATGACCCCACTTCTCATAACCCTAGTAAAGATGACTCAGAAATTACTCTGTTAAAAACGTTATTAGAATCACTTGCCAAACATATGGAGACTTTGGCAACTGACATAGCTACTATAAAGAGTATGCAAGAGATTAGATTAAGAGATCAAGAGAAACCAAAAGAATTAGAACAAAATCCTAGGAATCAGATGCCAGTTAGAAGACCATTTAACCAAGCCCGCAGATGTCTTTGGTGTGATGATTTAGAACATCCACACTGGACATGCAACTTATTCAAAGAGGCCAAGGATAGGAATTGGGTCACGAAAGTTGATCGAAAGATCTGTGACTACGTAACAAAAAGGCCTTTGGCATCAAACTATGGCAAAGGAGGTATGAAAACCTTCTTTGAAGCCTCCACAAGCCAAAATACATATGCTTGTAGGCTTGATAGTGATAACTCTAATTATGACTTTTGGAATCAAGTTTATGATACTGCTAGTCAGGGAAAGTTATCAGTTGAGAACTTATATGCTACTAGTTGAGATATTAGATCAAAGACATGTTGGAATGAGCCAGTAGATATGTTCTCAGTTTATGCCTATGAAATTAACATAGATGAGAAAATAAAACGTGATGAAGAGGCGCAGTTTAAACGAACAACTAGGGCTAGAAGAGAGGGTGAAACTATTGAGACAATTAATGAACCACCTAGGATGGAGCCTATTCAGGAACCAAAACAACAGGAACAAGAAAAGAAATATCAAAATAAGGGGAAAGTAAAGAAAGTAGTAGAAAATTTAGAAAAGAAAACTACAAATGAAGATAGAAATCAGGATAAACCTAATGAAACTTAACCCATACGTGAAGATGGTAGTAAAGAAGAAAAACCAGAAAAGAAACCTCCGAGTTTTTGATTGATCTTGCAAATTGAGAAACAAATAGACATTCGGAAGGTTATGGATGAAAAAATTATGAAAGCAGAGGTAACCATGACATTGGAGGAATGCTTAGCATTTTCAAGGACAGATGTGAAGGAAGATTTCATGAGTATCATCAAAAGACGAAGAGAACCTATAGAGTAGAGAAGGGAAGATATAGAAATGGAGGAAAGGAAAGAGCAGGATGAACCAAAATTGAGTGTTGTACAAATTAATGAATCTGAGTATCAAGAATCTTCTGATCATAGAAATTATTTGGGGCCCGTAATTGGACATTTGGAAAAAGGAAATGATGACCCAAATAGTCATTATACTAAGAAACATTAGGCTAGGCATACCACTGAAACTATGGTTAAGATAGGTAATAATAATAAACCGCAAGTAGCATTAATAGATTCAGGATCAAAAATCAATGTAGTCTCGAGGGAGATATATAACGAAGGAAAATGGCCCATAGATAGGGACCATGGATGGAAAATGAAGGCAGCCAACAATGCTTCTGGCTATTTACTAGGAGTTTGTGCAAATGTTCCTATTACTATCGGAGATGTTAAAGAGGAATATAATTTCTTCGTTCATGATGACTGCTCATACCCAATTATTTTGGGGTAGCCATTCATTTGTGAATAAAGAATGGAGACTAAAGTTCTGGATGATGGAAGTGCTTTTGCAAGAATACGTTCTTGCGATGGCCTTAAATCTGTCCAATTCATGACTCTTTGTATAAACCATCCTCGTAATCGTAGGTCTCTCAGAAAAACTCCTTTAAGACATTTCGATCAGGATTTCGGATAGATGCCACTGTTGAGCGAGATAACGATGCTGCTTGGATTGATTTCTCGTACCCATCTGTAGATATTCTAGAAAATTTTTCATTATATTTTCCTCCCTCGTATTTACAACTCATTCATTATAAAGAAATTCCTAAAAAAACTTATAAAATATTATGAAAAGTTTTATAACTCTTAAGGACTTAATTGTAGGTAAAAGAGTTAAATTATTTAAACAATGAAATGAAGAAATTAATGATTTATTATATAATGAAGAAAATGATGAATGAATTTTTAATAAAAATGATGTTTAAATTTTCTTTAAAAAATCTTTTTTCTTTTACATATATGAAAATAAAAATTTATTTATGAAAACTAATTTTTCTTGTGAGTTTATATGTTGTTGATTGATAGCAGGAGTTGAAGATGCTTTTTTATCAAATCAATTAAAGATTGTTTTATGATAAAGATGAAGAGTAAGAGATTGAAGATAGTACATGAAGCCTAAAATCCAAGCAATCGAAGCAATATTTGGATGGCAGTCGACGTTGAAGATGAATAAAAGAAATCAAGTGAAAGAGTTCTGATTTATGATTTATTTCTTATTTGTTTATAAAATTTCTTGCATTCATGATTAGATTAGTACATTCTTCTGATATGTAAGGGGAACTATTAAAATTATAAAGTACAGAATTGAAAACTCAAGTAGGAATGTGTATGATATGAAGATAAGAATTAGAGACTCTATGGCTGTCAAAAGGATAGAAATGGGAAAACTTAACTTTCGACTCTGAGTAGAAGTAAGCTTATTTTATATAGGTAGGCTACCTTTAACTTCCAATCCATTTAGCTTATGAGATCCTAGTTCCCACTATAGTATTTCTCTAGAACTTTTGCTCTAAATAGGGGTTAAGCCTTTCCCCTATGTATAAAGCAGTACATTAATGGTTGCTTCATAATTTATAATATAAAAAAAAAGAAAAAGAAAAGTTACCAAGAATCAGTTGTGATCTTGAAATCGCTTCTGGTTTGTAAGTGGGCAATGTGAGGCGGATTTATGCTATAGAGGAAATAGTTAGATGCATCTTATGACAATTGGCTAGAGAATGAGGGATAGAAC
>CM035413.1:72668426-72693426 GCA_020310875.1 Ceratopteris richardii | reverse complement strand
CGATTCACATCACTTTATTCAACAAGGTAATATATTCAAAATAAAAATCTATTGTTCAAGAAATGCAATCATCACTAGCATATAAAGAAAAATATACTTTAAAAATTATGGTATTTATTACATTACATGGAATCAATATTTTCTCAAGCTGCTTTTTTTTCTCATACATTTGAAGTACCTGCAGTATCTTCATCCATTGTAACAATATGTTCATCAGTTTTTGCATCATCCTGATTACTTTCTGATTCTTCTCCACTAGGTTGTACATCAATCTCAGCATCAACATTCTCGAACACATTTGTATTATCTGTATCTTGATTCCTGATATCTATATCTTGATTACTGATATCACACCATTGATGCAAAGTAGGGTCATTCTCAAAAACTGAAGAGCAAATTGATTCTAATTGTTTTTCTTCAACATCTAAACATATACCAAAACATCTGCGTTTTTTAGATAAACTTCTTTGAAGAACAACTCCTCGACAATACAACTCTACAACATAGCTATCTTCACGAGCAAAACTATTGATGGAATCATCAATGAAATTTTTTTCTATGAATTCATCCAAACCTTTATGAGCAAAAATATTTAGATTTGCTTGATCTATTCTATCAATCATCTGATAATTATCCTCTTTGCTAATGTACATAAGCACTATTGCAAAATCCATCTCTCCTTTGATGGAAGGATTACTACTCTGAGTGGCTCCAATTTTGAAAGTCATTTTTGTAGCTGTATGTTGAACTCCTTCTACAAGCATATGGACATAGAGGAAATCAATAAAAGATACTAGAACATATTCTGTCTCGGAGTTCATCCCGTTGAGTGCAAAAATCAATCTGGAAAAGAACGTTGCTGAAATGCATTCTCAACTATGTAAACTGTACAGTTCTAAATCAAACCTAAAGAAAACAATATTGAATGGAAGAACTTGCTCTGCACAACAACTTTCCACCTTGTTCAAATCGAAACCAAATCCATAGATTGACTATGGAATAACATTTGCTGTGGTCTTTATTCCCATTGCAACTCTATACAAATGACTCAACAAAGTTATGGCAGCCTTTGGTAAAGGAGGAGACTTCTTTGCCCTCTTTAATGAGTCTTTCACAAATGTTTCACTATAACTTTTAATTTTTTCATATTGTACATCTGTGATATTGGATTTCTCACAGAGCTTTTCCCAAGTCAAAACCTCTGTTGTTAAATCAATAAAAAATGCAATTATAGCATTTTTCAAGACACGATCTGTCTTTAATCTCCATGCCATTTCTTCCATGTCAACCATGTGCTTCAATGATTTTGCCTTTTTTAACAAAATTTTCTTCTCTGAAATTGCCTTTTGAAGTTCTAAAATTTCTTTATCCAAACCTGCAATACATCTGAATAATGTCGGACCTAATATAACCGTCCCTGGTGCCTGCTTCAATTGACCACCTTTCATTGCTACCATCTTTGCAGATGTCGATATAACATCTTTTGTTGAATCTCTTTTGCTATTTGGCACTTCACCCTTTGTATTAAGCAGTGCCCCTTGACTATACAAATGCATTATTGATATCCAATTCTTCCGTTCCTCATCATTACATAAAAGAAGATGTAAATCATTCTTTATAAATCCTTTTTGTAAAGTTTGCTCTGTAGTCTCTACAAAATTCTAAATAAAAAAAACGTATATCGTTTAAATAAATACAAGTTTTAAAAAATAATAATATATAGTAACTAAAACATAAAAAATACAAAGAATATAAACATACCTGCCATGATATAAATTCTCTTTTACTCTGATTAACACCTGGAGGAGGTTTGGATGGACATCCATTGGCTTTCCATTGAGATCTAGCTTGTAAAAGTTGATCCACAAATGGTTCCTTCTGTAATGACTTTGCCACCATCAAATTAGCCTCTTTAGATATCTCCCTTGAAATTTTTGGAGGACAGTTTACTATAATTTTTGCTTTTCTATATCTAAATTGTTGTCGTAACTGTAATGTCACCATCGGAGAATTAACAGTTTGTAAATTTTTCGCTGCACTAATTGAATGTTGTCCAGATATTATCCAATACTCAACTTTATCAATATCATCATGAGATAAAGTTTTTAGAGGTATTCTCACACTTGGATCAATAGGCATAACAACTGCAAGAAATTCATTCTCTTTCGGAGCCAAGATAAAATCATTCATTAATGTACGCACCCAATCTCTGTTTAATTTTTGATATACATAATTCGATGGTGCTGGAAAACATCTTTTTACATCAACATTAAATACTGCATCAGAACCAAAAGCATAGTATTCTTGTTTTTGAAGTAGTAAATCCATCATTTTATTTTCTTGTGGCTGCACTACTGTATCTTCTGTTTCTTCACTCCTATTATCTAAATGTTGGATTGATACATCTTCATCGTTTTGTACAGACTTTGATGATGATCCTAAATCTTTATTTGAAGAACCTTTCAACTTTCGTTTCTTAGATCTCTCAAATACATCTGAGCTTCTCTTCAAAGATTTTGACTTTTGTGTTAATCTTTTGGCTTCTTTTATAATTTTCACTAATTCTTCTATTGATTTGATCGATCCAATTGAACCTAATGATCGATCGGACTTTGAGATACTATCTTTCATATCATCCAAACAAAAAGTCTCCCATGATAAGGAGAACCTATTCGCATTAATATTCTCACCATCTGGAAGCACTTTATAAGTAAAACATGGTGTGCCTTGTGCATTTACATCTTCTTTAACATGAACAATATTGCCCATATCACCATATGTAGATCCTGCATCTGTCATAAATAAATGTACATCTGCTTTGAAGTTTCCTTCATGATCATAAGTATCAGCAAACCATTTCATGTCTTCTTTGTGTGTCAAATCAAACGATTTCTGAACCTTAATCCTATTTGAAGGAACCTTCATCCCACTTGTTTTTGATAAATTTTCCAGTGAAAATACATTATCGATCACATTGCTTTGAAAATCATTTTTGTTTTCCATTGCTCCTGAAAGTCAAACAAAAAACTTTTTTTTTAATCACATCAACATAATAACAAACAATATGAATATAATAACATCAAATTTCTCATTCATAGTCATCAAATTTATTATCACTACTATTCTCTCTAATTATTATACTTTAGATTATAGATTGTAATCAACTTTACGAAGTTCGAGCCTCTTAAGTTCGTTCCCGTTGTGTTTAAATTTGAAAATATATATGAGTTAAAAATACTATTCGTTTTGCTGAAAAAGATAAGAGACTTGATTTTAAGTTCAAGTGTCACATCCTATGACTGAACAGACTGAGAGTTGATATGATTCAAAAGCTCCAACTTAAGTTCGAACCTGATGATGAAATATCCAAAGGCTCAAACTTAAGTTCGAGCCTCATATCATGTGAGCCAACAATCCCAAACTTGATATAGTGGAACTAAGAAAACTGACGAAGGCTCAAATTGGAACCAACAATCCTAAGCTTGATATGGCTTGAAAAGCTAAGAGGCTCGAACTTAAGTTCGAGCCTCCCTGTTCTTGATATGGTTGAAAAAGCTAAGAGGCTCATATCATATAAGAGGTTCGAAGCTCCTAAAATTGAATTGATTCTAAGTTCGAGCCTCTTTGTTCTTTTGCACATAAGACACAACAATCCTAAATTTAATATGGGTGGAAAAGCTGAGAGGCTCATATCATGTGACCCAACAATCCTAAATTTGATATGGTTGGAAAAGTTGATAGGGTCGAACTAAGGTTTGAGACCCCATAATTGAATTGATCCTAAGACTCAAACTTAAGTTCGAGCCTGTTCGTTCTTTTGCACATAAAACGCTGTTCAATCATGTGACCCAAGAATCCCAAACTTGATATCAAGATTGACAGTTGATATGATTCAAAGGCTCGAACTGAATTTCGAACTTGGTATTAAGGAACTTGATATGATTTATAGGCTTGTTGGAACTGAAGGACTCACCAGGCAAGGAAGCTTACGAAGGGAGTCAGAGAGAAGGGAAAGTACAAGCAGACAGAGCAGTCAACGACGGTCTGGCAAGTAGGCCAATATTTTTTCAAGACATTTATGCACATAAGAGAAGTGGACACAAGGAGAAGGAGCAAGTAGGGAGCTCTAGGAAATGTATGTCAAAATGTTAGAAGAAATCCCTACAACAATAGTGATTTTCATCACTAAAAACCCTTGTAAATACCATTTCACATTTTTGTAGCTCCATTTTGTGCAAGCCAAGGAGTCGTTGAGCTTGAGGAGCTTTAGAAGTATCTACCTGTCAGTTTTCACATTTTTTAGACTTCGTTTGAACCTCCAAATAGGGTAGAGAACCTAATTTTTAACTAGGCCGGACACTGGGTCTGGACAAGGCCAAAACCTAGTAAAAAACTATAAATAGAGCTAGAGAGCTCATTTTTGAGGTTAGCTTGTAATAGTTTTGAACTTGTATGAGCTTTTTGAAAGTAATCTAAGAACTCCATTGCTTCTCACTCTTTGTCTTGCCGTGTGTGCGCGTGTGTGTGTATGTGTGTGCATGTTTGTGTGCTTCTCACTCACGCACTTGTGCCTCCACTTGCTCGAGGTCTTCATACCATCCTCATGTCTTCCCGGATTGACATTAAAGGAGGTGCTACTCATCACTGAGCTACACCAAATTTTGGCGCTGTTGCTGGGGATCGAGCTTTGAGGACGAGCGTGTGATGGTAAGACGTAGATGTGAGACGTTGGCGTAGTAGGTAATTTCTTCACTTTTCTTATTTTTCTCCTTCTTACCTCACCACCATCATCACCATCATCATCATCACCATCTCCCACCTCCATCTCCATCATCGCGAAAATTTTCAATTTTGGATTATATCACCTTCTCCACCTCATTTGCCTCATTCCACTTGTGAGAGAGAGCGAGAGAGCGATATTGTGTGCATTGTTTTTGCTTGGTTCTTGAGCTTTCCTGTAGGTACTGGCAACATCATCATCTCCAGCACTCCGTGCAGGTACGAAACGTCACGAAACTGTCTCTGTGTCGCGGACCTCTATCGATTGCGATCGACAGAAAAATCGCCCATTTGGTAAAACAAAGTGCACCTCCATAATCTACATGATGAGCACATTCCAAATCACTAAAAACAGTTAAAAAATTCCGTGTTTCTCTCTCAGTCGCGACCGACACCGTCGATCGCAATCGACAGCCACGATCGACAGACCCTGTCAATCGCGACCGACAGACCCTATCAATCGTGACCGACAGACCCTCTCAATCGCGACCGACAGACCCTGTCAATCGCGAACGACAGACCCTGTCGATCGCGACCGACAGCCACGACCGACACCTCTGTCAATCGCGATTGACACCGTCGATCGTGACCGACTGAATTCCCACGATTGATTGACTTTCTCGTGTAGCCACGTGTCCATCGCAACGGACAGAGCCCCGATCGACTGAATTCACGATGAAAATCCCGGAAAAAGTGTCGATCCTGATTGACACCATCGATCGCGATTGACAAGACTCACGACCGACTCTGTCGATCGCGATTGACACTGTCGATCGTGACTGACAGGCCCCGACGGACACCTCTGTCAATCGCGATTGACAGGCTTTTCGGCCAAAAATTAGGGTTAATTTTTTCAGGTCCTTGGGGAATTTTGGGCATAATTAGAGAATCATTAGTGATTTGTGAGGTCCCTACACGTGATTTCGAGAAAACTCCTGTGATCTGTCAGCCTGTTTGAATCCTGTTTTAGTCCCAAAACCCTGAACTGGCATAACTTTCTCATACGAAATCCGTTTGCTGTGATTCTTGTCTTGTTGGAAAGCTCGTGAGGAGTACAAACAAAACTTCCACTCGTTATGTGAAAATTAATGTCAGGATTATTAGATAGGGTTTTTTGAAATTGACCATACCCCGAGGTAGGAAAACTGAGGGATCCTTGGGATTGTTTTCCATAAAGGCAAAGGATAATTTGATCTCGGAGTTACATGCATGAAAGTGGTCTATTGTGTCATTTGAATCTAAGTCTTGAGCTAACCGTGGGACTTTTATAGGTCCAGTAAGAGCACTTGAGGGCATTCAAGCAAGAGTAAGTGCAAGCTTGGGAATACGCATCCTGGGCAAACCAGGGCAACAACACAAGGAAAGAAACTCAAGGTTGGAAAATCCTCAACTCCCTCTGTCAATTCCTAGCTTAGGATAAGAACGACTAGTGATAGGAGTAGGCCAGGGCGGCGATAAGCATTAATTAAGTTGAAGACTACCTATGCACTCAAGTTCAAGATTAAACATAATCTCTTCGTGATGCGATAACTTTAAAGGAAAGAATCTAACGTGGAATGATCAACTTACAGTGCGGAAATACACTCAAGTATACCTGACGACGTGATATCAGACAAGAGTATAAACACGATAATCCACTAAAACAGAATCAAGTAACTGATACAAAAAGAACTCAGCAACGAGGTTGTACTTGGGCAAATTTGGGCTATTCAATTAGGCTTATGAACCTTAGATCAGGGCGACATCTAGGGAGAGATAGACAAAGTCTTAGGTCTTCAGAGGCTAGTGTCAACCACATTGCTAGGTCTTGGGCCCAGCAGTTGAGCCACCACTCATACTACCCTAACTCAGAGACTAGTGAATCAGAGATGTCTCAAGGCATGGACCGACCTACGGGAAGTTCAGGAGTGCCATACTTGCACAGGGTAGAAGGCCCTTACAAAACGCAGTTGGAATACCTTAGGACCAACCGATTGGGTGCTAGCATCTATGAGGACGGCCTAGGAGGATCTGTAGTACAAATTAAAAATCCTGACCAATCCATTGGACTAGAGCGCCCTACTGTCAAGTTTGAAAATGGAGCATACGTAGACAAGGAAGGGACAATATATGTAGTCACCAGTCTTCCAGAAAGGACTGATGAACTCGGGAATGTAGTCCCAGAATCGGACTTAGGTGACCTGGAGCAGGGAAACATGGGTGTAGAACCGAGGACCCCCCGAGGCAAATCGGTTCTCACTAGGATTGTCACACGAGAGTGGGTTCCCCAGGACAACAAGAGCATAGATCTGCTTCTGAACTGAGAAACTGACGAAGCCTTTTGGAGGTATAAATCTGATCGGCCAATCGATATAGGAACAATCATGATCTATGAGTTTAAGGATCCCGATAGCCCAGGTAGAGTGACCTACTTAGATCACGCTTCAGAGAGGATCTTTGTGGTGATAGAAAATGATAGGCATGATTACACTTGGAAGGGTGAATTTATTTTCCCCCAACCAAGATCTAATGTGTCCTATGGTCACCCTGGAGCGGGAACATCCCAAACTCATGGAACTCAAAGAGACAGAAGTAGAGACAGACCTGAGGTAAGCTTTGCAAACTCTTTGGGAAGAGAAAGAACAAGGATGGAAACAAATAGAGAAGAGCCTGAGGTACTTAGAGCTCACAGGAATCAAAGAAATGCGGATGAGTTCCGTCTATCATGACCTAGAGAGCACACAAGGACTTTGAGACCGACTCAGCTAGTTAAGTCCATGAAGAACTACTTCGATGGCACTGGAGACCCATACGATCATGTGGCAGAGTTTAGGCAAGTCTTGAGAGCAGAATAAGTGGAGGACCTATTCACACAATATAATGTCTTTGGTCTAACCCTTAGGAACACAGCCCTTACGTGGTTCCAACCATTGAATGAGAGACAGTTCAGGTGCATAGACCAACTCCTAGAGGCTTTCATTATTGAATTCTCTAAGAGTGGCATTAGACATAATACCTCCTCATTGATTCACAGTTTCAAGCAGACCCCTCAAGAGACCGTGAGACTTGCAGGAAGAAGATTTAGGCAATATCTTGAAAGGTGCCCTGTTTCGGAGCTACCCACACCAGCTAAGCAAGTGGCTCTATTCTTGGACGGATTGCTCAGTACCAAATTAAGATCATATGTGTATTTGAAGGACCCTAGGACCATAGAAGAGTGTGTACGCATGTGCATTGACATCGAGGATAACCTAGGGGAAGAACTAGAGCTTTCCAAAATCTACAAGGACTTAGATAGTGCCTCTAGCCTCTCTTCCACGCAATCCACATCAATTGAGGAACTTGCGGAGAAAGTAGCTCAAAAACTAGGTGTCTCTAGTAAACAAATTCCTAGATTCGCCCCAGTCAAAAGGTGCTATACCTGTGGTGGTGACCATATGGCAAACGTGTGTCCCATTACGGCTCAACCCCAAGCAAATCCGAGTAGCCAATACTGTACCATAGAGCGGAGATACACAAATCACACAGCACAAGACTGTCCATACAATAAGCAAGCAGCTAGGCAACCCTACCCTCAGCCATACCCTCAGCAGGGAAGATACCAGAATCAGTACCCACCACAACAATATGCTAGGCCTCAACAAACCTACCAACCCCAATACCAACAAAGGCCTCAGCCCGTGTTAGCACAACAACCCCCTACCCCAGCTAATGTAATTCCGGTAAAGTATGCAGCGGCAGAAGAAAATTTGAATAGAGTTATAGTCCCGGTAACCCCATTGCTTTCAGAAAGTGACCCGAGTGACCATAGTTTCGATTCTACCCATGTTGATAGCCCCGAGGCCTACTACATGCAGTCTCCTGAACATGGGGAGTCCTACTATAGTGAAGAGCCAAATGAACCTAGTTGGGAGTCTGATTACACAAACGTCATGTATACAAAACCCCAACCCTAGACCTCAACTGAGGCAGGTAAGACCCCCATTTCCTAGAGGACCGTGCTACAGATGTCAGGGAGATCACCTCATTCCTGATTGCCCCTTACCTCCACCTACACAACCCCAGTCAGTGACAATTCAATGCTTTTGCCAAGAGTGTGTAAAGGAGCATCTCTTACGACACTGCCCTAAGAATCCTAATAATATGCCAAAGATTACTCCTATCAATGTTGTAGGGTTAGTGGTAGAATCCACAGGAAGTGTCACTGCCACTGCGCCAATACAAGTAGTCACGGGAGCCCAAGCCTTACAGCAGAACCCAGGTGTAGGCCAGGAAAAGAGCCCAGATGTTAGTGAAACAGAGAGCATGACAAAGAAAAGGACCAGAGCTTGGAAAGATAGTCATGAAAGAATGAAAAGACAATGGTCGAAAAAGATGATTGAACTCGAGGAAAGCCTCAGAGAAACAAAAGCCAGGGTAACTAAACTCACCTCTCAAACTCCCTCTCACACTACCCCACCACCCCCATTCCCATCTCCATCCGACCCACCACCTTCCAACCCGCCTCACCTAATCCCACCACCCCCTAGAGTAGGATCAGTCCTAGCAGATCCCACTCCCGAGGACCTAAACATGATGCTTAAGGCATATCAGGCCAGAATCCAAGAAGGGCCAAACGTAATTGATCATGAAAAGTGTTACCCTAGAGCAGAACTAGAGTGAGAACGAACCAAAATTTGTGCCAAAATGGTGGAATTGGCTCAGACCATGTTTGAAGCCAGTCGCCTCTTTAACATCTCTAGTTCAGCTAAGACGCAGTTACACTTCGAAGGACTGTTAGAAAGAATAGAGAAGCTAATTGCACAATCAGAAAAGGAACCCACCTCTCATCACAAGGACAAGGCAAGTGAAAGAGCAGGTCTTCCTGCCCAGGAAGCCTATGTGTCTGAAGCCTATGTGCCTAAGTCTACAGAGCCAGACACATCATCCTCTATGAATCGGTTCACACCAAAATTCCTACGCGAGATTCAAGAAGATAAATGGGCTAAAGAGAGTGAAGTCCCTCCTCCCATTGAACTTGTGGATGATGCACACGACCAATTCCCACAAGACATCCCATCCATTTATGAGGAGCAGGAGAGCACCCAATCTCAGGAAAGATTAGACTTTGAGTCTAACTCTTTACAAGAATTACCCCACTTCACAGGCCCATGGGAGGCTAAATCTACATGTATGAGAGCGCCCACGGTCATGGTACGAAATGAGGATTCAGTCATACCTAGGAACACAGAGGTAGTGAAAAACACTAGAGTACAATGCAACCTCACCTTAGAAGAGCTACTCAAAGTAAGGCCAGAGCTATGGAAACATGTAGCCAAACAAGTAACAGAGATAGCAAAACCTCATTCCCAGGTAGGATCCCAGAGAACAGTGCCAGAAATACCATTGGACAAGATAGGAGACATGAGTGAGGGCGAAGAGGGAAACACATATCTTCCCATCACCCATCAAGGATACATGACCAAGGCCATTCTAGACTCAGGCACAGGAGTTGCAATTGCTACCACTTCCCTATGGAAGCGTTGGGGCAAGCCAGCACTCAGGCCCACGAGGATGAAATTGCAAATGGCCGATGGTCATCTAGAGAGACCCTTAGGGCTGTTAGAAGGAGTAACTCTCACCACGTGTGGTGTCGAGTTCGAGCATACATTTGCTATATGTGATTTTAGCAAAAATTATGCCTATGAAATGATCTTGGGAAGACCCTTTATGCGACAGTTGCAAGTGGTACAAGATTGGGGATCCAATTCTTTATACTTGCAACACTTAGGTGTCACGACCAAAGTAAATCTCAAAGATTACTCTCATAGAGATGTCCCTCCTATCCAATGGAATCCCATCCATAGAGCCAAAGATGATACTGAATCGGTGCATTCCATAGGATCAAGATCCTCATGGATGCATGAAGACACCCACTTATGGATGTGCAAAGTGGCAGTAGAAGAAGAGGAAAGAGAAAAAGCTAGAGAGGTAGGTGCAAAAGAAACACATAGATCAATCCAAGACCCAGCCTATGCACCTGTAGTCTTTCCTGATGAAGAATTTGAACCCCACGGCTGGGCAGAAATCCTAGCAACAATGGATGTAGCCATCAATGAAGAACAATGGACACCTCACTGTGATGAGGAGGGCTATGACATTTCAGTTTTCTCCATAGAGCCAATCATGGGAGAGGCAGTGTTAGAAGAGTGTGAACTTATCCCTGATGCATTCGAGGATGCAAGTGACTCCGATCTAGAGTCAATCATTATGGACCCACCTTTTGCATCAGATGAAGAATACTTCTATGAAGTAGAATTTCAACCCCAGAGGCACGGAGAGCTTACAAATGATGTAAGGCTAGCCACACATGTAACTCCTAAGGAAGAAGGAAAGAAAAGAAAGAAGAGAGAAGTCACACCGGAAGAGGAAGAATCTTTGTTTGAAGTCCCGGAAAATTTTAAGAAGTATGAGGTAGATGACAGGAGAGTCATGATCAGAATGCCTAAACGAGAGGCGCAATCAGGAGAGGCCTATGATAACAAAGAAACCACCAAGAAAATAGTAGTAGCCATAGAAGAAGGAGAAGAGAAATGCACGTACATAGGCCATGACTTAACTGAGGAAGAAGAGAATGCATTAATAGCCTTGCCAAGAGAATACAAAGATGTATTTGCTTGGAGTTACAAGGATTTGAAAGGTGTAGACCCTGACATATGCTCACACACTATCCCCATGACCTCAGATGCCAAACCTTCTAAGCAAAAGCCATACACATATAATGATAACTATGCTGCTAAGATCAAAGAGGAGATAGATAGACTGGTAGAAGCTGGATTCATCTATGAGATTGAGCGCACTGAGTGGGTATCCCCAATCGTAGTGGTGCCCAAGAAAAATGGAAAGCTACGTGTATGCATTAACTTGAAGAAGGTCAATGCATCCACAATTCGAGATAACTATCCGCTTCCTATCACAGAACATCTCTTAGAAAGAGTAGCAGGCAAGGAAGTGTACAGCTTCCTTGATGGATTTTCGGGCTACAACCAGGTAGCCATTGCTCCAGAGGATCAACATAAGATAGCTTTTGCCACAAAATGGGGCATATTCGCCTTTCGGGTAATGCCATTTGGGCTTACCAATGCACCAGCAACCTTCCAGAGGCTGATGTGCCATGTATTTAAGGAGTTCCTGAGGAAGAATTTAGAAGTCTATGTTGATGATCTTTGTGCTCATTCCAACATTAGACAAACCCATATCCCTGAACTCAGACAAATCTTTGACAAATGTAGAGAATATCAAGTCTGCCTAAACTCAGAAAAGTGCGTTTTCATGGTCAGGCAAGGCAAGATTCTAGGACACATAGTGTCAAGGAATGGCATATCCACCGATGAAGAGAAAGTGAGAGCCATAGCCGAGTTACCTGGGCCAAAGAACGTCAAGGAAGTGCAAGCCTTCATGGGGCATTGTGGTTATTACCGCCGGTTCATTCATATGTACGCTGTCATTGCAAAGCCCATGTATGGACTCTTGACTAACTTTGAGTGGACTGATGAATGTGAGAACTCCTTCAATGACCTCAAACGGCGATTGTGTTCAGCACCAATCTTGACCACCCCGGATTGGAACAAGCCATTCCATGTTCACGTGGATGCATCCAATTATGCTATTGGGTGTGTACTCGCACAACCTACGGGTGAAGGTAATATGGATCTTCCAATTGCCTATGCTAGTAGACAATTGAATGCAGCTGAACAAAATTATACCACTACTGAGAGAGAAGGACTAGGCATGGTATATGCGGTTAAAAATTTTAGACATTATCTGCTTGCAAATAAGTTTAAATTTTTTACTGATCATCAGGCATTGTTGTACTTGGTAAACAAGCGATGCAATACAGGAAGATTAGTAAGATGGTTTCTCTTACTAATGGAATATGATTTAAAGGTTGTGGTAATGAAAGGGAAGACTCACTTGAGAGCAGACCATCTCTCTAGGCTCACATCTGGAGAAGCCCCACAAGGAGTATCGGATGATCTTCCTGATGCTTACTTGTTTAATTTGGAAGTTATGCCACAGTGGGCTAAACCATTAGTGCCAGTATTGACATATGGGCCTAACCACCCAGTCATAAACACTCAAGATAGAGAGGTAGTAAAAGCCCAAAAGTACCACATCATGGCAGGAAGTATGTATAAGCACACGGATCAAGGGATCTTGGCGTGTTGTGTAGAAGAGGACGAGTATGCTAAATGGTTGCAATTAGCACATGTAGGTGCATTAGAGCAACACTACTCAAAGCAACGAACCCTACAGACACTAAGGAGACTCGGAGTGCATTGGCCAACTATGGAAGCTGATGTCCAGAAGTTGTGCAAGGAATGCCCAATCTGTTGCACTAAGCCACCTGTGGAACATGCCACTCTCTATCAAGTGTCCATAGTGCCAGATTGGAGTGAACCACTAGTATCCTTCCTGAGGACGAAAACATTCCCTCCAGACATGACCCTGGTTAGGAAAAGGAGTTTAGAACAAGAAGCCCAGGATTACTCACTCATTGGTGATAATCTATACAAGCGTGGTAAGGATGGTTACCTGAGACTGTGTGTCCATGGAAGTGAATATCTCAAGATCTTGGAAGCTGCTCACCAAGGTGTAGCGGGAGGACACTTTGGACCAGATCGGGTGATCAAAGCGATATTATTTGCGGGCTTCTGGTGGCCGACCCTTCACATGGATGCACATACCTATGTGAAACGGTGTGATGTTTGTCAAAGAACTCGGTATCCTATACGCAAAGATGAGATGCCACTGAAACCTATGATGGGTGGACGTGCATTCTCTAAGTGGGGAATAGACTTTGTAGGTCCTATTAATCCCCCAGCTAAGGGTTCACATGATGAATACATCATTGTTGCCACAGACTATCTAACGAAATGGGTAGACGTAAAAGCTACGACAAAGAACGACGCTCAGACAACTGCTAAATTCTTGTTTGAGAATGTATTCACAAGATACGGGATACCTATAGAGCTAGTAAGTGATAGAGGCACTCACTTCTTGAACGAAGTAATTGAAAATCTACTCCAAGGATTCTTGGTAGTTCATAAGAAGTCTGCCCCCTACCACCCACAAGCTAATGGTCAGGTCGAAAGCACAGAAAAGATTCTGTGCAATGTGTTGACCAAACTAGTGAATAATAAACGCTCTGATTGGGACAAACAGCTACACCATGCTATTTGGGCATACCGAGTCGCCTACAAAACGGTACTCCAAGCCACCCCCTTTCAGATGGTATTTGGCCAAAACGCTGTGCTACCGTTGGACTTCTTGATACCTACACTGAAAGTAGCGCAAGAGCACGAATGGACGGGTCATGAACTCTCCTCTAGACTTTTTGACCTTGAACAATTAGGAGAAACAAGAATGAGAGCAGCTGCAGGGATATATGCAGCTAAGAAACGACAGAAGGCATACTTTGATGCCCATGTTAAGGATAAAGGATTGAAGGCAGGCGACCTAGTATTAGTCTACACTTTGAAACAACATGCGAGGAAACTGGAGAAAAGAGGCTACGGACCCATGATCATTAATAAAATCTCAACAAGTGGAGCAGTGCCACACTAGAGGGCGATGTTCTTCCAAGTTACATAAGCGCATGCAGGGTCAAGTTGTATCAGGAACCTCTCACAGAGGAAATGCTAAGTCGACTCAATACTGCTAAGAAACGGAAAGAAGAAGAAAAGCGAATTCAAGAAGAAGCTCAAGCAGAAGCTTTAGAGCGCATACGAAGAATGAAACTAAGAAGACAAGGCAAAGAGCCACCTAGGCCAGATACATATGCAGAACAAGGATATCACGTGGCTATGTGTGAAGTTTCAAGTATTAGCTCTCATAGGATAATTGATCGACATCCTTTTATAACCTTAGATATAGGACAAGGAAAGGGTGCAAGGACTGTAAGAGCCTTGATTGACTCAGGTGCAGCCACTAGTGCTGTCAAGTTGTCTTACTGTCAAGAATCGAAAGTAACTATCAATCCTATAGAAGCATACCTCATAGGATTGAGAGGTGTGGAAACCCCTTGCATGGGCGAGGTGGATCTTCCCATCTCCATTCAAAATGAAGTGATGACAGTCAAAGTGTTAGTGTGTCAAGATGAGGACCTCACTGAGCCTCTTGTCTTGGGTCAGGACTCGATCTATGATCATGCAGTCAACCTAAACCTAAGAAGTGGACTTCTTCAGGTATGGGTAGATCATAGCCGAATTACAGTTGAATTGGAAAATGAGACACTCAAGGAACTAGGCAAAGCACAAACTCTTGGTCCTTCCAGGGGTGCACATGAGGTTGACAATGCTATTCTTGTCCAAAACTGTATGATGCAGAAAAAGGCTTGTCTCAACAACGAAGTCAGGAAGAGGACGAAACTCCCTTCTTTTCCAAAAGCCAGAAGGTTGCTGCAACCAAAGGCAGATCGAATACAGAAGAAGCAGAACACTACCTATATTGGAGGCCAAAAAGAGGAGCAAAGTAGATTGTTTCAGCCGTTGAAACAAGTATGGAGGCGAAAAGGCGAACACTCTGCTCCGACCAGGCCAACCCCACGGCCAAAACCTCTTGTTCGTAGTCAACAACACGACACTAATAAGAAGTCCTTCATTAATTCTTCCGCGAAAGTGACGTCTATTTGGGTACCCAAGAAGTCCATGAAGGCCAGCCCACAATCACGACAAATCTGGGTGCCTAAGGCCTACTTGCGGGCTCAAATAGCTACACCAAGGCCACAACCTGTACAACATGTTTCACTCACTCGAACATCTGAAGCCCAATCTTACACATCTCGCACGGACACATATCCTTCCATGAGCACAAGTAGAATCATTGGTAAATGGGTCCCTAAAAAGCCCCATTTTCAAGTAGATACCCCTATCACACTGTCCAGAGTCTCCACAAAATCAATATCACAACCCATCCACTGCATTTTGCAACCTAAAACTTGTCATAAACCCCCGGACCCCAGTTGTAAATCCTTGTCCACCTACTAACTACGTCACTCTCACACTACATCGTTCCGCGTAGTTCTTAGGCCTACCCAATACCTAACTACACACACAAGCATCGAGCACTTACTAACCCCCTAATCTCTCCCGAACCTCATGTTGATGTTGTAATGGGGACAAAACGGTTCTATCTTGTCCTTTACAATGTTAACACATATTTCTATATTCTCAGAGAGTCAAGAGGCAAGCAGTAACATGGCAGATACGGCAGGAACTAGCTCTCAGGCAGGCACCAGCCCCCAAGTCGTGGACATTGAAAGTCTCCCAGTTGAAGAGGAATTGAAGGAATGCCCTGTGGCATTAAGGGCATTACATGCCATACCAGTTCAGAACCCTCCACAAGGGCACACTATGCCAGTCAGTAAAAACTCTCATTGGTTCAGTGATGTGGCAGGAACCCTAGGTGAAGGCACTTATATGTGGGAGGCCGAGATAGAATTCAATGGGCGCTGGGGCAGGTATCACTTTTTCACCAGGGAATTTGAGAGACTGAAGAATAATGAAGGACTAAAACCTATATGGAAGAAGGCAGGACTCTACGAGTACTTCAAATTCCAGTTGCCAAAGACGGATTTTCTAAGATCCTCTTATTTGATTAGCACCCTCACTCCGAGCAAAGACAAAAAGGGATACAGCTCCTTTGTCCTCCCATCTCTCACAAGGGGCAATGAGCTCAAGCGTTTCAGATTAACTATCAACTTGGTAAGGGAAGCTCTGGACATGAAAGGTATGCACATTCCTACGGAGAAAGAAACTATGGTCCCCGACAATATGAAGAACAGGAATCTGACAAAGTTAAAAGACATGGTGGCAATGACGCCTACAATCGCTATTCATTTGCGAATGGTCATGCAGCACTTTGCATTTCTCGCCCAAGAGAGGTTCACAATGCCACTTAAAAAGATATGGTTTAGTCTATACTTGGCTGATGCCTTTGATTTGACCATCAACATGCCCCACTAGATTATCGACCAAATCCACTTGGCTCATCAAAGGTGGTATAAGAAACAAAAGTCTGTACTGTACGGATGCTGTGCTCCGACCAAGATTGTGTATAGATGTCTCGCGTATGATGTACCAGTGCAAGGGCACTCATTTGGACCAGGGTACAAGAGTTTCAGCGCCGATTATCCTTCGAAGGACCACCATCCAAGAAAATGAGAGGTGCCGTTCAGATGCCCTGCACACAAGCCCGTGGCGCGACATTGACTCCAGAGACCACTCCACGACTTCCAAGGCGGGTGCAACCCTTCACTATCAGATTACCAAGGCACAGCAGTGATGGACCTAATCTGGTGTTCCCACCCGTACCAACCGACCTAGATTTTCCTCACGGATTCACTTTAGAAGACCTAACTGATGAGGAGGTAGCCAGAATCATCGACGCTGTTAATGCAGAAGTTGAGGCAGAACAAGCTAGTGGGCAACAAACGGCTACAGACCAACCCCATCCTAGACAACCAGACGTCGTCGATGTAGAGGGTGAAGAAGAAGGAGAACAAGAGGAGGAACACGAGGCGCAATCAAATGAAGAAGAGCAGGAATATGATCAGGAAGCTCTACAGGTACTTGAAGGGGCCCCAGCTTATACGAAAGCATTGAAAAAGCTCTATGACACCATGAACAGAGTTCAAGAGCAACATAGACTGTCCCTAGCAGCAGGCAAGGCCCTTATGAATCAGATCCTTGAGGAGGAAGGCGTCGATGAGCAATATCGTGCCACCCTTTACATGATATATGAGGCATTAGGCGTCCCTAAAACGGTGCATACCGCCCTTGCACAAGCACGAAGAACGGAACGAAGATATGGCAGACGCCCCCCTCGAGCAGGAAAGCAGATGAATGTACTAGTATCAGAACCACAAGGCACATCCAAAACCACTGGCACCGCACACACTGTCCACGATACTGAGGATGCCCATGTATCAAGTGAACCTACATCACCCCCTTTGCCACCCCTGCCTCCAACTCCACCACATTCACCTCCCACAACGAGTGTAACCACGACCATCACCGCCTCCGAGTCCACTACCCATACCGAAGCACAGATTGTCACACAACCCACACACCCTATCTCCACTTCCTTTGTCTATACGGCCACTGAAATAGTAGTTTCAACCGCTGCCATAGAAAATCTCAACCCCCCGATCACACTCCCCGGCAGTTCGTATTCACAATTGCACACACCACTGTACACTTTCACCACTATCACCGCACCCACAATTCCAATATTCACAGTCATTCCCACTACCACATCCACCGTTGATTTTATGGACATCTCACCCACCTCAGCACCCCTCCCTCCCCCCATACCCCCAACATCTCCCATCCCCCCACCTCCCACATCACCATTTTCCAGCACCGTATCCACACTTCCATTTCCCTTCCCCTTTCCCTTCCCCTCTGCATTCAACACCCTACCCGGATCCACCCCTATCAATAATGTATTTAATAATATGTATCAGTGTATGTCGCAACTGCAACAGCACTACCAACATCTTGAAAACCAACACACACGACTCTTTCAAAGCCATGAGGAACTTCAACTCCGATTCATTGATCTCGAAAGGGAAAAGCGGCTACTACAACAACAACATGCCACTTTACAGGAACAACATGAACAGTTAGTAGCCAATCCACCCCAGTCAGATACAGAGGAAAGACAACATATGGATGAATTGCTACACTCCCAGATAACGGAGAATCTCAAACTTAGACGCAACCTGGCCCTCCTACGAAAACACATGTCTACAACTCTCGAAGAGAATAAACAGCTACAGAAACAGAATGAAGAGAACTTGGAAGCAGCCATGGAGGGTTCCCCGCAGGAAATCGACCCAGAAAAATTCAAGGCCATTCCCTCAGAGAATATGAAAACTGTGTTAGAAACCCATGCCGACCTCCTGGAGGCCCATGCAGCGTTAGAACGAGAAAGGGATGATCTACTTAAGCAACTGGCAACTCAGTAGGAGTCACCAAACCAAGCCACAGCCACAGACGACACATCTGAAGAAGTCACAAAACTCAGAGCAGAACTCGAAGAATTACGCAGCAAGGTCATGCAATACGAATGTCAGCCCTCTCCCCTTGTCGAGCCCGAGCCTGAAGATCTAGTGCCAATCGAGATAGAGGAAACTTTCGAAGACCCGTATGTTCCCATGCCTGCACCAGGGGGCAAGCAAACAGACGAGGGCATGGACACCATTGAAATAGAGGCTCCTGAATGGATGCAGAAGTTGGAAAAAGTGGCCACAACCCATGATGATAGGGTGGCAGTCCAGATAGCATCTATGTCACGCTTGGAAGAGGTAGTCATAAAATCGGACTATTTTAGGAACCTCTCTCATCATAGGTGGATCGGCACATCCGACGATTTGTATGTTCCCTTCTATGTCTTAATGGTGGACTACAATGCCGAAATAAAGCAACATACCTCAAAGGAACCAACCTCCGCCACACAATTTGCACCGAAAGACATCCCAGCGAGTGCCAAGCAGGGAAATATTCATCAACCGATGTGGAGGATTCGTCTACTGGAAACCTACCCATAAATGGTCAGAACATGGAATAACATGCCTTTGTACATCAAATACAACCCATGCTACTGCCCTGTGTTTCGAAGAAGGTCATGGCCGGAATACACAAAAACGGTGCTAACAAACAAAGGATGTGAGAAATGGCTCAATTATGTTTACTTAGCACCACCCAAAGGCCAACCTACCATAGGATACATGATCTTGACGATTCGGCATTGGGGGGTCAGGTTTAAAAATGTGCCAGACATCATGGCCCAAATGTGCTTGAAAATTTTTGAGCTCATGTTGGTCACATTCCGGACTTTCAAGAATGTCAAGGAACCTCATCTGTCAGCCCTTGGATTTAATGAAGGAAATTAGGACCTTGTCTACGACATGAGCGCAACCCCATCTATTAATGTTGTATATGCATGGCACACGCATATCAAGTATCAACTAGCCTGCTTCAAACAGACGTTTGAAGAAATATTTGTCACGGGATTCTGGGAATATCACTCAGAGATATTCATTCCCAGACCCTCACATTTATTGCAGTTGTTTGTAGTGGAACAAGCTCTCCATTCAGAAAAGTTACGTATACCACATCCAGAGGTTCCTGGGCCGGTAGATTGGGATGCTCTACTCACGGACTTGGGCAAAGGGTTGCGTATTGCAAAACACCACTTAGCACAAGACGTCCTCGAGTACTACATCCAACGAATCACCCAACAAGGGTCTGTCAGGGACGACAGACGCGAGAGAGGGGGGGGGGGTGTTGGAACTGAAGGACTCACCAGGCAAGGAAGCTTACGAAGGGAGTCAGAGAGAAGGGAAAGTACAAGTAGACAGAGTAGTCAACGACGGTCTGGCAAGTAGGCCAATATTTTTTCAAGACATTTATGCACATAAGAGAGGTAGACACAAGGAGAAGGAGCAAGTAGGGAGCTCCAGGAAATGTATGTCAAAATGTTAGAAGAAATCCCTACAACAATAGTGATTTTCATCACTAAAAACCCTTGTAAATACCATTTCACATTTTTGTAGCTCCATTTTGTGCAAGCCAAGGAGTCCTTGAGCTTGAGGAGCTTTAGAAGTATCTACCTGTCAGTTTTCACATTTTTTAGACTTCGTTTGAACCTCCAAATAGGGTAGAGAACCTAATTTTTAACTAGGCCGGACACTAGGTCTAGACAAGGCCAAAACCTAGTCAAAAACTATAAATCGAGCTAGAGAGCTCATTTTTGAGGTTAGCTTGTAATAGTTTTGAGCTTGTATGAGCTTTTTGAAAGTAATCTAAGAACTCCATTGCTTCTCACTCTTTGTCTTGCCGTGTGTGCGCGTGTGTGTGTATGTGTGTGCATGTTTGTGTGCTTCTCACTCACGCACTTGTGCCTCCACTTGCTCGATGTCTTCATACCATCCTCACGTCTTCCCGGATTGACATTAAAGGAGGTGCTACTCATCACTGAGCTACAAGGCTTGACCCTGAAAGGATTGAGCTTGATGACGCAATATCAAATTTCAGAGGCTCGAACTCTCATATCATATGAATAAAAAATCCCAAACTTAGGCTGAAACTGAAGAGGCTTGAACTTAACTTCAAGCGACATACCAAGTAAACCAACAATCTTAAGCTTGATATGGCTTGATATGGCTTGAAAAGCTAAGAGGTTATTCAATTGAATTTGATGCCGAATTGATCCGACGGCTCGAACTTACGTTCGAGCCTGTTTGTTCTTTTCAACAATCCTATGCCACTTAAGTTCGAGCCATCGAAATTCAATTGATCTTGAGGCTCAAACTTAAGTTCGAGCGTGTTTTTTCTTTTGCACATAACACACTGTTCAATCATGTGACTCAACAATCCCAAACTTGATATAGTGGAACCGACAGGTTCGAACTTAAGTTCGAGCCTGATGATGCAATATTCAAAGGTTCGAACTTAAGTTCGAGGTTCATACCATGTGACCCAACAATCCTACACGTGATATGGCTGGAAAAGCTAACATGCTCGAACTTAAGTTCAAGCCTCTTTGTTCTCTTCCACATAAGACACAACAATCCTAAACTTGATATGGCTGGAAACGCTGAGGCTCATATCGTGTGATCCAACAATCCTAAACTTGATATGGTTAGAAAAGCTGAGGCTCATATCATGTGATCCAACAATCCTAAACTTGATATGGTTGGAAAAGCTTAGAGGCTCGACCTTAAGTTCGAGCCTCTTTGTTCTTTTGCACATAAGACACAACAATCCTAAACTTGATATGGCTGGAAAAGCTGAGGCTCATATCATGTGATCCAACAATCCTAAACTTGATATGGTTGGAAAAGCTCAGAGGCTCGAACTTAAGTTCGAGCCTCCTTGTTCTTTTGCACATAAGACGCAACAATCCTAAACTTGATATGGCTGGAAAAGCTGAGGCTCATATCATGTGATCCAATAATCCTGAACTTGATATGGTTGGAAAAGCTTAGAGGCTCGAACTTAAGTTCGATCCTCTTTGTTCTTTCGCACATAAGACACAGCAATCCTAAACTTGATATGGTTGGAAAAGCTGAGAGGCTCGAACTTAAGTTCCAGCCTCTTTGTTCTTTTGCTCATATCATGCGATCCAACAATTCTAAACTTGATATGGTTGGAAAAGCTCAGAGGCTCGAACTTAAGTTTGAGCCTCTTTGTTCTTTTGCACATAACTTTATATGGTTGGAAAAGCTCACAGGCTTGAACTTAAGTTCGAGCCTCTTTGTTCTTTTGCACATAACTTGATATGGTTGGAAAAAGCTTAGAGGCTCGAACTTAAGTTCGAGCCTCTTTGTTCTTTTGCACATAAGACACAACAATCCTAAACTTGATATGGTTGAAAAAGCTGAGAGGCTCGAACTCCTCTTTGTTCTTTTGCTCATATCATGTGACCCAACAATCCTAAACATGATATGGTTGGAAAAGCTCAGAGGCTCGAACTTAAGTTTGAGCCTCTTTGTTCTTTTGCACATAACACACAACAATCCTAAACTTGATATGGTTGGAAAAGCTGAGAGGCTCTAACTCCTCTTTGTTCTTTTGCTCATATCATGTGACCAAACAATCCTAAACTTGATATGGTTGGAAAAGCTCAGAGGCTCGAACTTAAGTTCGAGCCTCTTTGTTCTTTTGCTCATATCATGTGATCCAACAATCCTAAACTTGATATGGTTGGAAAATCTCAGAGGCTCATATCATATGATCCAACAATCCTAAACTTGATATGGTTGGAAAAGCTTAGAGCCTCGAACTTAAGTTCAAGCCTCTTTGTTCTTTTGCACATAAGAAACAACAATCCTAAATTTGATATGGCTGGAAAAGCTGAGGCTCATATCATGTGATCCAACAATCCTAAACTTGATATGGTTGGAAAAAGCTCAGAGGCTCGAACTTAAGTTCAAGCCTCTTTGTTCTTTGCACATAAGACACAACAATCCTAAACTTTATATGGTTGGAAAAGGTCAGAGGCTCGAACTTAAGTTCAAACCTTTTTATTCTTTTGCACATAAAACACAACAATCCTAAACTTGATATGGCTGGAAAAGCTGAGGCTTATATCATGTGATCCAACAATCGTGAATTTGATATGGTTGAAAAAGCTTAGAGGCTCAAACTTAAGTTCGAGCCTCTTTGTTCTTTTGCACATAAGACACAACAATCCTAAACTTGATATGGTTGGAAAAGCTGAGAGGCTGGAACTTAATCTTTGTTCTTTTGCTCATATCATCTGACCAAACAATCCTAAACTTGATATGGTTGGAAAAGCTCAAAGGCTCGAACTTAAATTTGAGCCTCTTTGTTCTTTTGCACCTAAGGCACAACAATCCTAAATTTGACATGGCTGAAAAAGCTGAGGCTCATATCATGTGATCCAACAATCCTAAACTTGATATGGTTGGAAAAGCTTAAAGGCTCGAACTTAAGTTCGAGCCTCTTTGTTCTTTTGCACATAAGACACAAGAAACCTAAACTTGATATCGTTGGAAAAGCTCAGAGGCTCGAACTTATGTCTCAGCCTCTTTGTTCTTCTGTTCATATCATGTGATCCAACAATCCTGAACTTGATATGGTTGGAAAAGCTCAGAGGCTCGAACTTAAGTTCGAGCCTCTTTGTTCTTTTGCACATAAGACACAACAATCCTAAACTTGATATGGTTGGAAAAGCTGAGAGGCTCGAACTTAAGTTCGAGCCTCTTTGTTCTTTTGCACATATCACGTGATCCAACAATTCTAAACTTGATATGGTTGGAAAAGCTCAGAGGCTCGAACTCAGAGCCCATTTGTTCTTTTGCTCATATCATGTGACCAAACAATCCTAAACTTGATATGGTTGGAAAAGCTCAGAGGCTCGATCTTAAGTTGGAAAAGCTCAGAGGCTCCAACTTAAGTTCGAGCCTCTTTGTTCTTTTGCATATAAGACACAACAATCGTAAACTTGATATGGCTGGAAAAATTGAGGCACATATCATGTGATCCAACAATCCTGAGCTTGATATGGTTGGAAAAGCTGAGAGGCTCGAACTTAAGTTCGAACCTCTTTGTTCTTTTGCACATAAGACACAACAATCCTAAACTTGATATGGTTGGAAAAGCTAAGAGGCTCGAACTTAAGTTCGAGCCTCTTTGTTCTTTTGCTCATATCATGTGATCCAACAATTCTAAGCTTGATATGGTTGGAAAAGCTCAAAGATTCGAACTTAAGTTCGAGCCTCTTTGTTCTTTTGCACATAACACACAACAATCCTAAACTTGATTGGACTGGAAAAGCTAAGAGGCTGGAACTTAAGTTCGAGCCTCTTTGTTCTTTTGCTCATATCATGTGACCAACAATCCTAAACTTGATATGCTTGGAAAAGCTCAAAGGCTCAAACTTAATCTTTTGCACATAAGACACAACAATCCTAAACTTGATATGGCTGCAAAAGCTGAGAGACACGAACTTAAGTTTGAGCCTCTTTGTTCTTTTGCTCATATCATGTGACCAAACAATCCTAAACTTGATATGGTTTAAAAAGATCAGAAGCTCGAACTTAAGTTCAAGCCTCTACTCTTTTGCTCATATCATGTGATCCAACAATCCTAAACTTGATATGGTTGGAAAAGCTCAGAGGCTCGAACTTAAGTTCGAGCCTCTTTGTTGTTTTGCAAATAAGACACAACAATCCTAAACTTGATATGGCTGGAAAAACTGAGGCTCATATCATGTGATCCAACAATCGTGAACTTGGTATGGTTGGAAAAGCTCAGAGGCTCGAACTTAAGTTTGAGCCTCTTTGTTCTTTTGCACATAAGACACAACAATCCTAAACTTGATATGGTTGGAAAAGCTCAGAGGCTCGAACTTAAGTTCGAGCCTCTTTGTTATTTTGCTCATAGCATGTGATCCAACAATTCTAAAGTTGATATGGTTGGAAAAGCCTAAGTTCGAGCCTCTTTGTTCTTTTGCACATAACACACAACAATCCTAAACTTGATATGACTCGAAAAGCTCAGAGATTGGAACTTAAGTTCGAGCCTCTTTGTTCTTTTGCTCATATCATGTGACCAAAGAATCCTAAACTTGATATGGTTGGAAAAGCTCAAAGGCTCGAACTTAATCTTTTGCACATAAGACACAACAATCCTAAACTTGATATGGCTAGAAAAGCTGAGAGACACGA
>CM035413.1:72660926-72663426 GCA_020310875.1 Ceratopteris richardii | reverse complement strand
TTTACTTTTTCTTCTGTTCTTTCTTTTCTTTTTAAATAGCCGTGTTTTGTCGTAAGCCGCCCTCCTTACCAATTACTCAAGCATGCACGCCAAATTGAAAGCAGTATCATTCCAGCACCGCACAATGATAGCCCTCACTTCCTACCCCCCCCACCGTAACATCTGTACTTAAGCTCTTCGGTTGCGCCAAAAAACGCTATTGTGTTCTTGTGATTGTGATTGTGTTTTCTGTGTTCTGTTTATTCGTGCTCTGTGCTCTGTGTATTCGTGTTCGCGTGCGCAATGGAAGCGTTGGCGAACTACACAGCTTTCTGTGATGGTATCCCTACCGAGGTAGGAGAATACCTACGCACCCGAGGGTTGGCCAACTTCGCTGAGCTACCATGGCACTCAGTGGAAGCCCATCCCTTCTTCGCATAAATCATCCCTGCCATCGCCCAATCCCCCATCGTTGAACGACAATGGCTCTTCCCCTCCCTACCATCTAGAACCGTAATAACCTTCCAGGCCTTCGCCAAAGCCTTCCGCCTCACTCCACAAGGCCGCAAAAATGGCCCAAGTATCCCCGTACCCCGCATGACTGAACTTTTCCCCCGCCATTCATCGAACGAATACGCCATTCTCTGCTGCCCCGAACGTGAAAGAACTGCATTACAGTTCTTAGTCGCAATCCTTAACCTCCAGAAACGCACCTACGATATATCCCGCCCGTTCTATTCCACCATCGACCTTGCTGCACATGAACCCGTCAACTTCGCATCCTTTTTCTTTCACCGTATCCATAAGGAGTGTGTAGCCATAGTGAAACAAGTCAACAAAGGAACCACCCCTCGATCCAGACTTCCCCACATCCTCTCCTTTCTCTTTTCGACCATACTCGCAGCTTAACCACCACCACGAGGACCCGTCCTAAGGCATGAAGAATCAGTACAGCTACTAGAGGATGAGGAAGAAGAAGATGAAGAAGAGCTCAACCAATTGTTCCGTCGGAAACACATCAGAATTAGCTCCTCAGAAAGTGAAGCACAAGGCTCAGCCGGAAAAGATAGAGATGACAATAAAGAAGAAGAGAAGAACGAAGAAGAGACATTCCATGATACAGCTACATCTATACACAATGAATCATCGACTGAGCAACAAGAACAACAAGATCAAGCAGAGACAGAAATAATTTTGACCGAAAAGGAATCAAAGCAACAGGTAGAGGAGCAAGAATCTGCCAGAGATGCACTAGATAAGCTACTAAAGGCAGTGGAATCCACAGAAGCAAACAATGCAGAACAAACAAACACGATAACAACCACTGACTCTGCCCTCCCCAAAACACCGCCTGTCAACCCCATTCCCCAACCGGAACCACCCCGCAGTCCCATCAAGCCCAGTCACCCCACCGACACTACCGAAACCTCTTCACCCTCCCTCAATTATTCCCCACCGAATTCCCAACAACTCCTCACCGCCACCTCGTCGCAACCTCGCCCTGCTCTGCCACCCCACCCCGTTCCAGTTTTTTCAGAATTAGAATCTATGGCTCGAATGCTGATTAATCTATCCCAACAACTACCGCACCAACTGAAGCTAGCCACAGACAATGCACGAGATGAATTCCAAAGAAAATTGGAAGTAATGGAGGCAGATATCACCCCCCTCCAGGAAGAGTTACAAGCCGCAAGAGCAAAAAACCATGCACTCCATGAGCAGATCAAGCAACTACAGACTACACTCCAAGCACAGGAAGAAAGCTCAAGCCAGCGAGACAAGGCACTTACTGAAAAAGAAGAATTACTGATAGCTGCCGAGATAGAGATAAAAAAATTAAATCAAACAATCAAAGATACAGATGATACAAGAATAGCACTCGGAAACCTACTCGAAGAAACAAGAGTTCAGTTGCGGGAAGCCATACAAAAGAGCCAAGAGCACCAGACAGAAGTTAAGCAGGCAGAAGAACAATTATAGAGAACACAAGAATCTCTCGATGAAGTCAACAATATGCTTAAACATCAATTACTCAGAGAATCCAAATATGAGAAGGACTTGACAAATGCCTCCAGAGAACGAGATGCATATCACAAAACCATACAATTCCAAAATCAATAGTTTGAAAGATTAGATAATCAGGTCCGCAACCAGAAAGACGGAATCAGTGAAATGCAGAAACAACTAATTGAAATGAAGACAGCCAGAGATGCGGCACTATCCAATGACTTCTACTTACAGGAGGCCTTTTTGCAAACACAGGCCAAAATTTTTCTTACCGAAGCCATCGCCCTTAGCTCCGTTAGAGTAGATGCGCAAGTTTTAGAACCCGACACCCTTAAACAATTATTAGAAACCCTTAAGAAAAAAATTTCCCGTACATTTAGATTAGCCAGGAATATGTATCTAGAAGGAATCATCGATGAACAGTACTTTTGTAATAAAAAAATCACTTGCGGGTTCGAGTCCACCATGCGTGCCAATGTTAGTCGGCCGCCGGAATGGGACAAATGTAATGACT
>CM035413.1:72573426-72648426 GCA_020310875.1 Ceratopteris richardii | reverse complement strand
GCTATCAAATTCCGTGATGGACGTAAGTATAAACATGTGAGGGAAAGGATACATGCGGTTTCGACTTCTACAAAGATGCCATCAAAAAGAGAGAGAGTGAGAGAAAGAGAGAAATAGGGAGAGAGAGAGAGAGAGAGAGAGAAAGTTTAATACATGATTATATGTGTGTATGTATGGTTATGTGAGCTAGTGTTTACATGTATGCATATATGCTTTAGGAAAACGTATTTATGCAATGCATAAAGTGTTTGATGAATATACAAATGAGTATATTAATATATATGTTAGTATGTGTTCATATATATGATAGTTAATGCTATGATTAATATGCATGGGTATAAACATAAGTATAGGTGATAAACATAAGTATATGATTAAATGAATAAAGATAGGTGTATAAACATAAGTATGTATATTTTCATAAGTGATATCATATGTGTAGTTTATATCAATATATAAGTATGCCTAAGTGTAAGTGTTAGTATGTATTAGCATGAATATGCATTAGTGTGTGCGTGGTTAGTATGTATGGGTGTATATGTATATAAGTGAATGCATGAGCATGTGTATGAATGCATATGAATGAGCTAATGAATGTGTGTATGCATGTTAGCTCATATTAATACTACATTTGCATGAGTATATGTATTCCAAAAGGAGTGATGTATGTGCATGTTTATATGTATTTAGAAGTGCATGAAAGTATGTTAGCATGTGTATGCTTTAATGTATGTAAAGTATGGGTTTTATATTTTTCATTAATTTCTTGTTAAATTACTAATGTTCTAATGTTTTTTGCAGAAACATTGAAGATTAAAAGGCAATTGAAGTGCAGTGAAGTGAAGCAAAGTGAAGATTTCATCAATTCAATTATCCGACAATCTGAATTAAATCCATAGAAATTATCCTTGATTAAGCTTTGTATAGGATTCACTAGTTGTTAGCAATCTTAAAGTGAAACTATATCATTGCTTTATAGCTTTGTAATCATCTATTATTGTCATTAGCATTAAATCAATTTCATTTTGCATTCTCTTTCTTGTCCATGTCATCTGAAAATCCAATTCAATCTGAAAATAACGCACCTTTAGAAGTAGAAGTTGAAGTAGAAGTAGTTAAGGACATTATTACACACGCATCGTTAATATCAATATCTCACGATTATTGTCTTAATAGATTTATAGCATTATTTTCAATTGTATCCAATGAACCCCAAGATAACATAGATTCATTTCCACCACCCTTAATTAGGCGTACACAACCTAATCATTTAGAAATCCAAGAAGACGAAATTATAAAAGAAAAATTAACTAAGGAAACTTTGATATTACCTATACCTCAAGAAGCTATTGATAGATATAGAGCAGGCCAGCCTTACTGTTCTTAGACGTTTAAAGTGTTACAATTACCTAATCCATATTTCCTAGATTTAAGAGTAATTTAGAATTTCTTTTACCTTAGACTAAAGAAAAATATACCTAAAACACCTACGATTGTCTCATACACCCTGCGTGTGCCGAGGGATTTAGTGGCTGACTGATCCACCAGCCTTATGTTCGCAACTTCCCGACACCGGAAATCCTCAAACTCATGTGAACACACCTTCTGAAGCACCTCATCAAAATATGCATAAAGCATATATGTACTGATTCTCTTGTACCTATGCCGAATAGGACTTCTCCTGATATGGATGCTACTGCCTCCATAAAATTCAAGTAGTACCTATGTGCATAAAGAGAATATGTACCTGAATACTTAACATAAGATGTAGATCTTATGTTAAACAACATCCAATGTCTTTGAAGTAGCCCGAGATCTTCATGTAGAAGACAATCTTCAACTACAACATGTAGATGGCCGATCCTCACCATCAAGCTGCTAATGACCAAGTCTTCTTTCCATGAACACGAGATAACCTCCTCTCCATGAGCAAGAGGTTGAGCACACTCTTCATCTTCTCCAAGAAGAACTCCAAGAAGAACTCCAAGAGGAACTCCAAGAAGAACTCCATAGCCGCTCCTCAACATGCTTCAAGTTAGCACCATGGCTACCCCATGTGCTAGAAGAAACACCACCTCTATTGAGGTCCAAGCTCAAGGCTTGTGTTGAAATTTAGATGAAGGATACAATACAATGAGCCAAGTACTTGTTTATGTAGTTTTGGATTAGCCTCCAGAAGCTCGTTCAAAAGCATAAATATTTACGATTGCAATTGTAATCGTAAAAAGCTATTGATCATAATCGGGAGAAAACGCCGTATGCCGTCGTATTCAAAAATCTCGTCCATCGACTTTTGAAAAGTACAAATTAAAAAACTTCGTGCTGCGCCCACTGCTTAGCGCGGGATTTGAACCATGGTTGCTTGGATGGGAGACCAATATCGTAGCCACTATGCCAACCCGATTTGTTGTTAGACGCACTAGTAAAAAAAACTACTCATGCTATAATTTCTGGTCAAAATGGGCCAATAGGAACATTGTTTTCCAACAGTTTATGTTGAAGACCCTAGCCAAGGGTACAGGCAAATTGTTACACGAAAGAAAGAAGGGAGGTTTCTCACATTGAAGGTACAAGGTAATGTTGGATATTCCTTGTTCACATATGGAGAGCAAAAGTTTTCTAAGTTGGATCTTTGGCACAAAAGGCTTGGACACTTCAATGAAAGAGGTATCAAAGAGATGATTAATAATGGTTCAATGCTTGGATTACCTAATGTTGCAGGTCAACACATGACATACAGATGTGAATCATGTCAATTAGGTAAGGCTCATAAGCAATCATATAACAAGCATGGTTTCATGTATTTAGAAATACTTGAATTGGTGCTTAAAGATCCTTCAAAGGACTTTAGCATAAATGGTTCAAGATATTATGTCATTTATTTTGATGATTCTCCTAGGTAGATCACTATTTATGCAATCAAAGATAAGTTAGAAGTATTTAGTACATTTAAACATTATCATATATATATATATATATATATATATATATATATATATATATATATATATATATATATATATATATATATATATATATATATATATATATATATATGTAGAGAGGGTTACAGGACAAGAGTTGAAGAGATTGAGATCAGATGGAGGCAGAGAGTATTTTTCAAATGAATTCAGTGATTATTTGTGGAATCTAGGTATAAAGAAAGAAGTTTCTTGCATTCCTCAACAAAATGGTGTAGTAGAAAGGAGAAATAGAACTCTTGTTGAGTTTGCAAGTTCAATGATGAAAGAGAAGAATTTCCCTAATTATTTGTGGGTTAAGGCTATAAATACAACCACATACTTGGTTAATAGGCTACCATGCAAAGCTTTGTAGGGTATGACACCATATGAATCTTGGTGGGGTAAGAGACCTACATTAGATCATTGAAAAGTATTTGGTTGCTTAGCCTGTGCTTATGTTCCTTCTCAATTAAGGCATAAATTGGAAGCAAAGGCTAAAAAATATGTGTTCATTGGTTATGATGATAAGCAAATGGTATAGAGGTTGTGGAGTCCATCTACAAAGCAATTCCTTGTATCAAAGGATGTCAACCATCCACATATGATGAAGCCAAAGGGAAGGAGAATTGGGAAAAAGCTATTTAGAAAGAGTATGATGCACTCATTGAGAATGAGACTTGGGAAATGGTACATAAACTAGTTAATGAGAAGGTAAAGAAGCAATGCCTATTCCAAGATCCAAAGGAGGATCTACTTAAGAGGAAATAGACAAGCTCACACTTTGGTGTGCAAGGGATGCTCAAGCAAGGTCATAAATATTCAACTCTATATATTACCACATATTAGATGAATGCAGTACATCTCAAGAGACTTGGATGCCCTAGAGACTTTCTTTCCTACTAGTATAAAGGCAAGGAAGAACCATCTTTGGAATGAGTTCAACTTGATGAAGAAGACTCCAAAACAAACCACCGTAGAGTTTGTTACAAAGATCAAGGAGGTTGTTGATTAATTGGCATCCATTGGAGAGTTGACTAAAGAAGAGGCCATTATTAGGCAAATTCTCAATGGGATTAGAGATGACAAGCAATGGTAATTTTTCACCACAGCCTATGATTTCATCATGGATGTACAAACTCTAGACTTCAACATCTTTCTTGGACAACTCTTAAATCAAGAGGCCAACAATGGCATAAAGGAAGGTAATTCCTATGATGGTAATTCAACTAGTGCTCTATATGCAAGAAGGAAAAGAAGCTCAAAGGCAAGAAGGAGGAAGAAGTGGAAGAGGATACTTCCCAAGCCAACTTTGTAGGCAAGAGCAAGTGGAAAAGGAAGAAAAAAGAACCAAAGCAGGATAGGATCCAAGGCCAAAATGTTCAACCTTGTGCCATTTGTGATAAGATCAACCACACCAATTAGAATTATTGGTTCAATGGGAATACCTAGAATAGAACTAGAAGAGGTGGATATGGTAGCAATAGAGGTAGAGGTGGACACAACTTCAATAATAACAACAGAGGGCATAACAGAAGGGACTACAACATTTATTCTACATAGATTTAGGATGTTCAAATCATGTTGTAGGCAACAGAGCTCTCTTATATAATTTGCAAAGTTTAAAGCATACTCATGAAGTTCAAACATGGGATTACACAAAGCATAGTGTGGAGAAGATTGCTAATGTCAAATCTTCCAATGGCAAGACAAATATTCTGCCTAAGGTACTCTATGTTCCCACTATTATAGAAAACATAATAAGTGTAGGCCAATTAATTGAGAAATGCTTGCAAGTTAGGTTCACCCAAAATATGGAGCTTTTGTAAAAGATCTATGTCAAGGTTTCAAGAAGATAGCTAGAGGTGAGAAGCATGGTAAGCGCTTTACTTTTGAAGTAGGAGAAACAAAAAGCATAGCTCTATTTGACTTTGGATTTGAAACCCTAAGTCAGCTTGAAGTGTGGCATAAAAGGCTAGATCATGTGAATGAAAGTACCTTAAAGGATATATGGAGGGATCAAAGTGTTCTTGGGTTTCCAAACATATCAAAGCAACATATGATCAACATATGTGATGCATGTAAGATTGGGAAGGCACAAAGACAACCGTTCAAACACAAAGGCTACATCCACAACAACTTATTGGACTTAGTACATACATATGTATGGGGACTAAGCCAAGAATCTTCATCGGTAGGATCAAGGTATTATGTCTCATTTATTGATGATCATAGTAGATGGACTATTCTATAATTTATCAAGAGTAAGAATCAAGTGTCTGATTGCTTCAAAAAGTATCTAGCACATGTGGAGAATCATACAAGCAGATTGCTCAAGAAGCTTAGATTTGATGGAGGGGGAGAATACTTCTCCAAAGAGTTTGATGAGTTCTTGTAGGATAAAGGTATTAAAAGGGAAGCAACTACTAGGTACTCTCCTCAATTAAATGGAATTGTAGAGAGAAGAAACAAGATGTTGGTTCATCAACTAGAATAATGCTTGAAGAGAAGAGGTTGCCACGTTATCTATGGGCAAAGGCTATTTCAACTACTGTGTACCTTGTCAATAGACTACCATCCAAATCACTCTAAGGTATGAATCCTTATAAAGGATTGTATGGAAGAAAACCTAGTCTTTGACATTGCAAGGCGCTTGGTTGTTTATCTTATGTTCATGTACCATCAGAAATAAGAGGTAAGCTACATGAACGTGCAACAAGGGCAATGTTTACTGGATATGATTTGACGTAGATGGGTTACAGTTTCTATAATCCTTTAACCAAGCAACTCACTTCAATTAGAGATGTTGTTTATGGAGAACAAAGGTCTTTGTATGATGAAGAGAAACAATAGGTAACTCTACCATATGATCTTGATTCTAATTCTCATCAATTAGGAAGGAATCATGATATCGAGATCCAAGATCCAAGAAGTGATACAGATGATGATAAAGATCAGAAGGAAAACTATTACATGATATGGAAGTCAAGAGGCAAAGTATGCATTGAAGGAGATGGACACTTGGGATTTGGTTTCAATGTCATACAATCAAAAGGTAATTGATTGCAAATGGGTATATAAAGTTAAAAGAAAGTCATATGGATCAGTTCATAGGTACAGGGCAAGGTTAATTGCCAAAGGATCCTCATAGACTCATGGTATAGACCATGAGGAAACATTCTCACCAGTTGCAAAGATGACTACAATCAGAACATTGATAAGTATAGCTACTACAAGAAATTGGAGACTCCTCCACTATGATGTGAAAAATGCATTCCTAAATGTTTGGATCAGTGAAGAGGTATACAAGTCACAACCATCAAGTTTTGAAAACCCTAATCATACATCTTATGTTTGCAAACTTAAGGAAACGTTGTATGGATTGAAACAAGCTCCTAGAGCTTGGAATTACAAGTTGGTTACATACCTTCAAGATCAAGGGTTCAAACCTAGCAAATCGGATCCTTCATTATTCATCAAAAGGGATCACAATGAGGGTATCTATCTATTTTTATGTGTGGATGATATTATTGTGATAGGTGATGATTTGAATGGAATTCAAAGGATAAAGAGACACGTGCAAGAGGAGATCAAAACCAATGGCTAAGGTGAGCTCACATATTTCCTAGGTATGCAAGTGATTTATAGAGATAAAGGGATATATCTAACTCAAAGAAGATACATTCAAGACCTACTTTACAAATTTAGAATGGACAGCACAAAGCTTGCAGGTACACCTTTGGAATTGAACCATGAACTAAGTGTTTTTGAAGGTGAGCAAATTGATAATCCTAAAGAGTATGAAAGCTTAGTTGGTCACCTGATTTATGCTACTCACATAAGACCATACATATCATATAGTGTATCTATTATCTGTACTCTTGAAATTTTGATATCAAAATCTATTTAAAAGCGGACTGGGTAGGAGCAAAGGATGATAGAAGAAGTACCTCTAGATACTTGACATTTGTAGGTTCAAAATTGGTATCATAGAGTTCAAAGAAGCAACCAAAAGTTCCTTTATCTTCAACTGAAGCAGAATGTAGAGGTCTAACTATTGCAAATCAAGAAGCAATATAGCTCAAGGAGTTGTACGCAAATTTGGGACTTGTAAGTTTTGAACCTCACTTACTTGGAGATAATGTAAGTTCCATGCATCTAGATGTGAATCCATTTTTTTGTGCAAGAACAAAGCAGATATAAGTCCATTACCACTTTTTGAGAGACAAGCATGTGGCAAAGCAAATCAACATTTCATTTGTTCCTACTGAGAAGCAAATAGCAGACATGATGACAAAGGAACTTGATGGGATAAAGCTTTGTAGATTCAAAGCTATAGCACGTATTCAACCTATCAAAGAATGAATACTCAAGCAGACTTTAGCTTGAGGGGGAGCTTTTGGAACATCAAGCTTGAATCATGCTTGATGTGGATATGCTATTTGTCAAATCCATCATTTGGATGGTATGGCATCATCTACCCATATATGTACCCTCAAGAATAGTATTTATGTGCACACCACTTCTTTGTATTAATTGGTTGATCAATTATGATGATTTCTTGTAAGGTTCAAGGTATTTACCTTTATAAAAGGAAAGATTAAAAAGCAAAAAATTCAAGAGTTTGAAGTAGTTGAGATTGATTCCTAATCAATCAATCAAAAAGTAGATATGACTTCAACTTTCTCTTTTCCTAGATTGTAGGAAAAGATTCCAATAAATCTAAACTACCAAACTTGCCTAATTTTGAATTTAAATTCATGAAGAAATGGCATGGTCATATCTTCAAGAGTATATATAAAGACTCAAAAACATTTTTACATTAATTAAAGTGTTGATTTGAAGCAATACATATATTTTTTGTTGATTCCTTGGTGCCACTTCTATTCTGGAATCCTTCTTCAGACTTAGTGAACTTGTAGAGATTGTTTCTCTCTTTATAGAGCTCCAAATCAAGTGTCTAAGCATTCATTGGAAAGGTATACTGTCTGGATTTAGTATACACATTTTCAAGTTATTTTGGTTAGTAATTTTGGTGAAACTAGAGTTTTAAAGGTCTTTGTTTGCACATCCCTCAAAAATTGGGATGACATCCAATTAGTGGTAAGGTGATTGCTCCTTAAATGGTTGATATAAATTAGGGACTTTATGCATTTTGGCAAGCCAACTCTATGTATGAAATTCCCTTAAGAGGAATTTTCCAATTGTAACTGTGTTGGTTGCTCTCAGTGTTTGAAATCATAACTTCCATCCATTTTTAGAAGGTTTTTGTGAGCTAGTAAATGTGCAAGTTATTCGTTTTGCATCAACTTGTTCTTGTTGATGTTCCAAAGTACCTATTGGGTTTTATTGCATTAAACACAAGCCTACAAGGTCTACTTTACATATTCAAAGAGGTAGGGATAGTTCTATGCTAGTTTGTTGGACCAACTTCACCACTTGACAACTCAATTTTCCAAGCCTCCAAGCTTCTCCAACTTCTTTCATGATACATGATACATGATACACAATACTTAGGATTAACCCAATACACAATATATGATACATGATATGAAATACGTGATATGCAATACGTGATATGCGATATGCAATATGGGATAGGTGATACATGACACATGATACACAATATGTGATATGTGATATATGATATGGGATGTAATGATACTCGACCAGGTGATAGACAATACTTTGGTATTGTGATACTCTGAGGAGTAGGGTATTGGCGATGCATGATACTTGTCAAGTGTTGCAACATAAGAGGTTTTGGTATCACGATACCAAACTAAATCGATCATGATACTTGGACTTTTTAAGTCCAAATTAGAATTTTTTTGTATGAGTGTGTTTCTTTTTCTCTCATTGTCACCCCTATCTACTTGTTGCCGAAAAAATCCTTCCAAATCTCTCAATATGAGCCTCATGATACTTGATTGGTGTATCATGTTACCTTGTGTGAGTGTTTAGTAGAAAATTTGAATTTTGCACATGAAGTGCTTCCCTCAAAGAGTAATTTTCTTAGTCTTTAGCACAAGAGCCAAGGTATACACCGAGTTCCAAGTGATATGTGATCTGTGATAGAGGTCATTTGGGAGCTCCACAATACTTGCAAATACGAATGAACTAAGTGTGGTGATCTTTGGGTGTTTTAGTCTTTTCTAGGACTAGTGATTCAAGAAAAAATAAAAAAAAGAAATTTTGGTTTTTGATTAGTGATTGATTTACTTTACCTCCACATGCTCTTACCTACTTCCTAACCCTTATTCCTCCACTCCTAACCTAATCCTAAAATCATGTCACACACACACACACTAGGTGTATGAGGCAACAAGTGCAAGATAAAATTTGTGACTTGCCAAGATATTAAAATTTACCTCGTCACGCTCACTACCTTTACAACAATACTCTAACCATCACGTAGGCACCTTGATGTAAGCCGAATTCGCTCGCAAGAGTACGAAATATATGTGTATCTAAGCTCACAATGTCTTAGGTACTTTTGATGAAAGAAACTCAATCTCAATCATCAAGAAACTACATATAGTGGTGGCATTGATACACACATTAAATTATAAATTTGAGAGTCTAACCCAATCAAGTCTATAAAGAGATGTGCATGAATGATAGTTAATGTGATGGTTAATGTATGAAAGGGACAATTAATGCATGCAAAGAGGGAACATCCACCTCAAATGACACCTCTAACATAACAGTGTGTATTACATGACACTGTGTGAGAGAAAGTAGAGAATGACTCAACATTAACTCAAGCAGATGACTCTCTACACATCTATCACATGAGCTCTTGGTTTCTAATGACTCTATCTTCCATTTATTTACATTATTGACTTATATACATATGATTCTAGACTCAGGCCATGTTTATTACATTACTCCTTATCATTCTAATGATCAACTATACTCTTTGTATAAGAATTTTCATTTGGAATGTACATTTGTATACAAGCTACACTTCTGAAATTTCTTCACTATCTTCAATGACTTCTTTGGCTTGACTTTGATTTTTGACTTGCTTCAAGTTCTTCATAATCATTAATTGGGGATTTCTTTGTTCCAACAGCTCCCCCTCAATCACTAATTGTGATTATGCCACTCTTCCTTATTCCCGCCATCTCTTTGAACTTCTGTAACTTAGGTCCATCTAAGCTCTTCGTCATCATATCTGCAACTTGCTCTTTTGTTGGTGTATACGGTACTCCAATCTCTTTGTCAAGCACCTTTTCTCTTAAGAAATGATACTGAATCTCTATGTGTTTAGTCGTGGCATGAAAAATAGGATTAACTACCAAATATAATGAACTCATGTTGTCTCCAAAAATAATTGAAGTACTCTGATCAGTTCCAAAGCTTTTCAATAAAGTCTTCAACCATATCACTTCTTTTGTAGCCACTATCGTTCCTTTATACTCAGCTTTTGTGGATGACAAAGCAACTGTATGTTGCTTCTTTGAGCACCAAAAAAATTAACTTATCTCCAATGTAACAGAGATAACTATGAGTAGACCTTCTATCATCTAAATTTCTTTCCCCATCTGCATCACTAAACACTTTGACTCTTGTGTTAGAAGTAAAACCATAATACAAACCTTCACTCACAGTTCCCTTGATATATCTAAGTACCCTTTGAGCTGTAATCCAATGAGTTTTCGTTGGACAATGCATAAATTGTGATAAAACACCAACTTCATATGATAAATCTGGTCTTGTCAAGGTAGCACAGATCAAATTACCTACCAAACTCTGAAATTTCTTCATGTCATTGAACTCTTCTCCTCCATATCTACTCAATTTATGATTTACCTCAAATGGTGTGGTTAAACTCTTGCAATCTTCCATGTTGAACTTGATCAGAAGATTCTTCAAGTATCTCTCTTGTGTAACATATACTCCATGTTGAGTATACACAATCTGCATTCCTAAGAAATAAGATAAATTTCCTAAATCACTTATCTTAAACTCCTTTTCAATTTGCTTCTTAAGCTCCTTGATTCCTTGAGCATCTATACCTCTAACAATAATATCATCAACATAAATACACATATATATATGAACCCATTTTCACTTGCCTTTACTAGCAAGCTACTATCTGCTTTTGAAGCTTGATATCCACATTCATTCAAGAACTCAACAAGCCTATAATTCCATGCCCTTGGGGCCTACTTCAAACCATACAAAGCTCTCTTGATCTTACATACATAATCTGATCCAACTGAATCCATGAAACCCTCTGGTTGCTCCATGCACACCTCATCTACAATATATCCATTCAGAAATGCATTCTTCACATCTAATTGTGATAATTTCGATCCTTTACAAGTAGCAATAACAATTATAATTGTAGACATCTTAGCAACTGTACTAAAGGTTTCATCATAATCTACCCCATACGTTTGGGCATAACCTTTAACAACAAGTCTAGCTTTGTATCTAGACACCTTGCCATTTGCAAACCTCTTTGTCTTATACACCCACTTACATCCAATCACCTTCTGGTTCTTTGGTCTTGGCACCAATTCCCATGTCTCATTCTCAAGTAGAGCATCTTACTCTTCTTGCATTGCCTTCTCCCAATTTTGTTTACCTTTAGCTTCTTCATATGTGGTTGGATCTTCTTCAGTCTTCACAATATAAGCATAATCTTTTGTTGTTAAGAAACATGTATCATAGCTATACCTGATATGTTCCTTTCTTTCTCTCAAAGATCTTTTGAAATCTGCACTTATTGAAGTCTAAGCTACATTTGATTCTGGATCAAATCTTGGCCTATCTTCATCATTGTTGTGCAATTTACTTTTACAATCATCATCATCAATATCTTCTTCGTACACTTTTACTTTTTTTCTTCCCTTTCCTTTGTATTTGTTCAATATCTACATAACCATTAGTTGACCCTGTATACCATGCGCTTTGCTCATCAAATGTAACATGATTTGTAACATGAAATTGCTTTGTAGATGGACTCCACAATTTCTAACCCATCTGTCTATCATTATTCCCAATAAACACATACTTCTCTGCTTTGGGTTCTAGCTTATGTCTTAATTGAGAAGGAATATAAGCATATGCCAAACATCCAAATACTTTACAATGATCAAGAGTAGGTTTCTTACCCCACCATGATTCATAAGGTGTTCTACCATCCAAGGCTTTGCAGGGTAACCTATTCACAAGGTATGTTGCAGTGTTGATAGCCTTTACCCACAAGTAGTTGGGACAACTCTTCTCTTTCATCATTGATCTTGCAAATTCTACAAGAGTTCTATTTCTTATTTCTGCAACTCCATTTTTTTAAGGGGAGTACCTGCAAGATACTTCTTTTTTTATACCTGCATTCCACAAATAATCATCAAACTCTTTAGAAAAGTATTCTCCCCCTCCATCTAATCTCAAAGTCTTGAGCTTTTGTCCTGTAATCCTTTCTGCATAAGCATAATAATGATTGAATGTCTTGAATACTTCAGATTTGCCCTTGATTACATAAAGTGTAATCTATCTTGTTGCATCATCAGTTTCATGAGTGAGCATTCAAAATCTAAGTTAGAAGGTAAGGAAGCTATGGCTAAAAGTATCTAGCAAAATTGCACTTGTGCTGTGAGAAATCAACTTTAGAAGTTGACTATGTCAAAGTCATTTGTTTAGAAAGACAATTTCTGACATACCTTTGGGCTTAATGATCAAATCAGAGTTTTAATGATTCATTTGAAGATCTAATGGATATCATGATTGCACATTATGTGGCAAGAATGAAGGATATTGCAGATAGCTTGGGAGTAGTAGATGAAGATATTGAAGACGATAAGTTGGTAAGACAAAAACTTACAGGTTTGAGAGGAGATGAGAAATGGAAGCCTTTCATATTGTGCATAGAATTGTCACTAGTTCATTCTACTCCTGATCTTAATCAATTGCTAGGACACATGCTAACTTTTGAGCAGGACATTAAGGGAGATAATGATAGGAGTGCAAGCCAAGCTATCTACTCCAAGGACAAGAGAAAGAATGTGAAAGGAAAGCATCCAACTCATGATGAAGGATCTTTGAGCGAAGTTTATTTCACAAAAGGAAAGATGAATTCAAGAGGCAAAGGAAGAGGAGGTAAGAACAAAGATAATGCTAAAGCTTGTTAGATTTGTGGCAGAACAAATCCTTTGGCAAATGATTGTTGGTATAACAATCAAAATAGTGGAAGTTATAATCAGAATTCAAATCAAAGAGGTAGAGGAGGCAGAAATCAAAGAGGTGACTTCAGAGGAAGAGGTGGTAGGAACTCATATGATAGAGGAGGTGGAATAAGTTTTCAACCTTAGTCCTATAATAACAGCTATTATAATTATGCATGAGATCAGAAGGATGAAATGACACTCATCCTAAATGCAACACATGAAGCGACAGGAGAGGATCAAAGGGTATTCTATATGGACTTAGGATGTAGTAATCATCCGACTGGCAATATATCATTGATGACTGATATCGAAGCAAAGGTGAGTGGACATACAGTTCAAACAGGTGACAACACCAAGGATAAAGTGGAAAGCATTGGATTAGTGAAGACAAAGAGTGGAAGCACACTCTTCAGCAAGGTACTTTATGTTCCTACTATTCCTAGAAACTTGATAAGTGTTGGAAAATTTGTGGAGAAAGGATATGAAGTCAGATTCACAAATGATGGTGTGTATGTGCAAGATCCAAATCAAGGATATAGAAGTATCATTACAGGTCAAAAAGAAGGAAGACTTTTACTCCTCAAGGGCAAGGTAATGTGGGACATGCATTGTTTACTTATGGAAGTCAAATGTCTGAGTTAGACCTATGGCATAAAAGGCTAGGTCATTTTAATGAAAGAGCTATAAAGGAAATGTCAAAGAATGATGTAGTGCTTGGATTGCGAAATGTTGATGGTCAACACATGGTCTACAAGTGTGAATCTTGTCAATTAGGTAAATCTCATAGAAGTTCATACAATAAGTCAGGCTACAAGTATTCCAACATGCTTCAGGACGTTCATACAGATGTGTGGGTCTGTCAAGGGACTATACCATAAATGGATCCAAGTATTATGTGTTGTTTGTTGATGATGCAACAAGATAGATTACACGCGCACTAAGATCTAAGCAAAACATTCACATGAAAAAGTGCATGACTCTAAGAATTCTATCTGTAGACTTTACATATACATGTTTCTATTGATCATACACACAACGTGAAAGGAATTAGACCTTGAAACTTTGAACATAGCTTGATTAGGGTCTAAATTAGATGTGTACAAAATATTTCCTGATCTACGTGATCAGGCTGAGAGAAATCAGAGAAAGACTCGATGCTAACTTAGGAAGATGACTCTCTACATATCTATCACATGAGCTCTTGGTTTCTAATGGCTGTATCTTCCATTTCTTTATATTATTGACTTATATACTTTACATCCACATATGTAATTTAGCACTATTTCTCCATCACACACGTGCACACAAGGTAAGACAAAGAGAGAGAAGCAATGGAGTTCTTTTTAGATTACTTCAAAAGTGCTCATACAAGTTCAATTCTATTACAAGCTACCCTAAAAAATGAGCTCTCTAGCTCTATTTATAGTTTTTGACTAGGTTTTGGCCCTGTCCAGACCTAGTGTCCAGCCTAGTTAAAAATTAGGTTCTAGGGCCTATTTGGGGGCTTAAACGGAGTCTAAAAAATATGAAAATTGATATGTAGGTGCTTCTAAAGCTCCTCAAGCTCAAGAACTCCTTGGCTTGCACAAAATGAAGCTACAAAAATATGAAATGGTATTTATAATGATTGTTAGTGATAAGAATCACTATTATAAAGATGTTAATTTTGGAAAAATTTGAAGGCATATCTGCCAGATCTGCGTCGACTGCTCTGTCTACTTAATCCTTCGCTTTGCTCTGACTCTCTCCGCTGGCATCCTTGTCTCATCAGTCCTTGGGTGCCCTGTCTGCTATCAACAACCCACACCACCTTATTCCACCCCACTAGTCACTGTAAATAAACCACAACCAGGGTATGTTCTTGCAGATCCAATCCCAAGAGACTTGGACATGATGTTCAAGGCCTACAAGACTCAACTTCAAGAAAGGCCAACAACTGCAAACCTCGACAAGAGTTACCCTAGAGCAGATTTAGAGATTGAACGGACAAAAATGTGCATGAAAATGGTAGAACTAGCTCAAGCTATGCTCGAGACGAGTTAATCTTTCAATCAAACAAACTTTGTCAAACCTGATTTGCATTTCCAGGGCTTACTAGAGAGATTAGAGTAGTTGGTAAACAAGCCGCAGGTTTTTTTACCTCCACAAGCTCAACTAATGGTTGAAAGAGAAAGCTTACCACCAATGAAAGCTTATGTTCCTGATTCCATGGATGATGCAACACCTCTTTCAATTCAACACTACTCTCCAGAGTTCTTGCGGGAAATACAAGAGGAGAAACGGGCCAAAGTGAACGGTAATCCCCCTCCTACTCATGAAATTGATGACCTTCATGATCAATTTCCCCAAGAGATTCCATCCATTTATGGAGAACAAGCAGAGCAACAAGAAGATGAAAGATTAGATTTTGAATCTAATTGTTTACAAGATTTGCCACAATTCATAAGCTCATGGGAATTTGAATCTCTTCAGATCAGAGCTCCCACAATATTGGTAAGAAATGAAGACTCAGTGGTTCCAAGAAACACTGACATCGTGAAGAACACTAAGGCTCAATGTCATCTCACTATAGAAGAGCTGCTCAAAGTAAAACTTGAGCTATGGAATCATGTGAAGGATCAGGTTCCAGAACTTGATTCCAATATGCCAAAAGTAGGCTCTAAGCACAAAGTACCAGACATACCTCTAGAAAAATAGGAGACATGAGTGAAGGTAAAGAAGGTAATACTTATCTTCCAATCACCTACCAAGGTTACACAACCAAAGAGATCATAGATTTAGGTGCTGGTGATGCTATTGCGACCACTTCCTTGTGGAAGAGATGGGGCAAACCCACATTAAGACCAACTAGAATGAAGCTTCAAATGGCAAACAATCATTTTGAAAGACCTCTAGGATTGCTCGAAGGGATAGCACTAACCACTTGTGGTGTAGAGTTTGAACAGACATTTGTTATATGTGATTTTGAGAAAAATAATGTCTATGAGATGATCCTAGGAAGACCCTTCCTACAACAAGTGAAAATAGTACATGATTGGGGCACCACCTCCTTGTACTTATAGCACTTAGGGGTCACCACCAAGGTCAATCTAAAGGATTACACCTTCAGAGATGTACCACCCCTACAGTGGAATCCTATACACAAAGCAAAAGAAGATTCTATCTCTGTGCATTCTGGAAGTTCACCTCATCCATCTTGGATGCATGAAGATTCTCATTTGTGGATGTGCAAGGTCACAAAGGAAGAGGAAAGATGCCTAAAAGCATGAGAAGAAGGAACCTCTCAAGAAGATAGACCAGTTAAAGAACCAGCCTATACATCAATGATTTTCGAGATGAGGAACTTGAGCCTCATGGTTGGGAAAAATCTTAGCTACCATGGACACTGCAATCAATGAAGAACAATGGACACCTCATTGTGATGAGGAGGGTTATGATATTTCAGTGTTCATGTGTCAACCCTTCTTGGAAGAATGTGACCCTAGTGATGTCTTGGTTTAAGAACAGAACGACGATGATCTAGAGTCCATTGTAATGGATAGTTGCTTTAATTAAGAGAAACACTATCTAGAAGATATAGGAGTATTTAACCAACAAGAAGAAGAACCTCTCACAAACATTAAAACGGTAAATTCAAAGGATGGAAGTGAGGGTAGTCGAAAGAAAAAGAAAAGAAAAGTAATGAAACAAGAAGAGGAGGAATCATTGTTTGAAGTACCAGAGAATTTCAAGAAATATGAATTTGAAGACAGGAAAATTTTGGTACGAATGCCTAAGAGAGAGGCCATTACAGGAGAATCATATGATAATAAAGAAAAGACCAAAATGATTGTAGTGACGATTGAAGAGAACGAAGAGAGATGTACGTACATGGGAGATGACCTAAGTGCAAAAGAAGAAGCAAAGCTTGTAGCTCCATTAAGGAATATAGGGGTGTGTTTGGATGGCACTATAGAGACTTGAAGGGAGTAGATCCAAAAATTTTCTCTCATTCTATCCCCATGACGGAAGACGCCAAACCCACCAAACAAAATCCCTACACATATAATGATATTTATGTAGCTAAAATCAAAGAAGAAATTGATAGGCTGATTGAGCATACTGAATGGGTGTCCCCCATTGTAGTGGTGCCCAAGAAGAATGGAAAGTTGTGAGTGTGTATTAACCTTAAAAAAGTTAATGTTACTACGATCAAAGATAGCTATCTGCTTCCCATCACCAAACATTTATTAGAGCGTGTTGCCATTGCCCCAGAAGATCAACACAAAACGGCTTTTGCCACAGAGTGGGGAATCTTTGCATTTCGTGTGATGGCATTTGGCCTTACCAATGCACCTGCAACATTCTAAAGGCTCATGTGTCATGTCTTCAAAGTGTTCTTGCGAAAGAGCTTAGAAGTATATGTGGATGATTTATGTGCTCATTCCCAAGAAAGAAGATACCACATCCCTGAGCTCAGACAGATCTTCAACAAGTGTAGAGAATATTGAGTGTGTCTGAACCTAGAGAAGTGTGTGTTCACGGTACGACAAGGTAAAATGTTAGGTCACATTGTTTCTAAGAATGGAACATCAACAGATGAGGACAAAGTAAGGGCCATAGTGGAGCTGCACAGGCCAAGGAACGTCAAAGAGGTACAAGCCTTTATGGGCCATTGTGGATATTATTGCAAGTTCATCCACATGTATGCAATCATGGCTAAAGCTCTTTATGCCTTGTTAACAAATTTTGAGTGGAGTGATGATTGCGAAAAATCCTTCAATGAGCTGAAGAGATGTTGTGCACAGCACCAATACTGACCACTCTTGAGTAGAATAAACCATTCCATGTTCATGTGAATGCATCCAATCATGCAATAGGATGTGTGCTAACACAACCAACAAGTGAAGGAAATTTAGATCTGCCTATAGCATATGCTAGCAGGCAACTGAACGCTGTTGAACGAAACTATACAACAACCGAGAGAGAAGGCTTAGGCATGGTATATGTTGTGAAGAATTTTAGACACTACCTATTGGACAACAAGTTTAAGTTTTTTTCTGATCATCAAGCTTTACCCTATTTAGTCAATAAGCCTTGCAAGGACGCTTAGTAAGATGGTTCCTCTTACTAATGGAATACGACTTTGAAGTTGTTGTCAGGAAAGGTAGAACCCACCTTAGGGCGGACCACCTTTCTCGCATCACTTCAGGAGATCCACCGCAATGTGTCTGATGAACTACCTGATGCTTATTTGTTCAATTTAGAAGTTGTTCCGAAATGGGCAAATAAGTTAGTACATGTCCTAACCTTCGGACCTGCAAATAAGAATGTAAAAACAAACAAAGATGAAATTGTAAAATCACAAAAATATCAAATATTAGCAGGAAGCATGTACAAACAAGATACAGAGGGTGTACTAGCTTGTTGTGTCAAGGATGACGAACATAGTAGTTGGTTGCAACAAGCCGATGAATGATTGCTAGGAAATGACTATTCTAAATAGCAAACATTGCAAAATCTGAAATGTTTAGGAGTGTATTCACCTACCATGGACAAAGAAGTACATGAGTGGATTAAGAATCATCCAGTGTGCCAGGAGAGACCCCCAGTGGAGCATGTGACTCTTTATCATGTATTGTTAATTCCAAAATGGAGCACTCCATTCGTAGAATTCCTGAGATCCGGAACATTACCCAATGAGGCTAGTCTAGCAAGAAAACAGAGCATGGAGCAAGAGGCTCAAGACTATGCCTTAGTAGGAGAAAACCTATATCGAAGAGGCAAAGATGGATACTTAAGATTGTGCATTCATGAATCAGACTACTTGAAAGTCTTAGAAATTGCACATCGATGTTGCAGGTGGACACTTTGGGCCTGATAGAATAATCAAGATCACTCTATTCTCAAGACTTTGGTGGCCCACTCTTCATATGGATGCAGATACCTATATGAAGAAATCTGACACATGCCAACGTGCACAATATCCGATAAGAAAAGACTAGGGGCCTTTGAGGCCAATGATGGGAGGACGTGCATTTTCAAAGTGGGGTATAGACTTTGTAGGTCCTATTAACCCCGCCAACTAGAAACTCCCATGCAGAATACATTATTGTAGCTACCGATTACCTTACCAAGTGGGTAGAAGTAGAAGCCACGACAAAGAATCATGCTCAAATGATGGTCAAGTTATTATTTGAGAATGTGTTCACCAGATATGGGTTACCATTAGAGTTAGTAAGTGATAGAGGTACACACTTCTTGAACGAAGTTAATGAAGACCTTCTCCAAGAATTCTTGGTAATTCATAAGAATTCTGTCCCCTATCATCCACAAGCTAACAAACAAGCAGAGAGCACAAATAAGATCCTATGTAACGTATTGGCAAAACTTGTAAGTAATAAATGCTTTGATTGGCACAAACAACTTCATCATGCTGTTTGGGCTTACCGAGTTTCTTACAAAATAGTACTCAATGCTACCCCATTTCAGATGGTTTTCGGATAGAATGTTGTGCTAACATTGGACTTCATAATCCCAAGATTAAAAGTAGCACAAAAGCATGAGTGGAATGGACACAAGTGATCCTCTAGGATCTTTGTTCTAGAACATTTAGGTGAGACGAGGCTATAAGCAACAACAGACATTAATGCTACAAAGAAAAGGCAAAAGGCATACTTTGATGCCCATATAAAGGATAAAGGATTGAAAGAAGGAGATCTAGTGCTCGTTTATATGCTAAAGCAACATGCCCGCAAATTGGAGAAACAAGGATATGGATCCATGATCATTAATAGAATTTCCACTATGGTGTGGTTCAATTGGCCACTCTAGAAGGTGACATCTTGTCAAACTATATTAGTGGATGTCGAGTCAATCTCTATCAAGAACCTCTTATAGAGGATATGTTACTGAGACTCAACACTGGTAAGAAGTGAAAAGAAGAAGAGTTGAGAATTATAGAAGAAGCACAGGCAGAGGCTAGAGAGCGCATTAGGCAAAATAAGTTAAGGTGACTAGGTCTAGATGTCAACCCGAAAGCCCCAAAATATCACATGGACATGTGCAAAAAATTGGGCATAATTACTTCTCGCATAATAGACTAATGCCCCTTTTTGAGCATGGAGGTAGGACGAGGAAAGAGTGTAAGCACTATGAGAGCTTGGTTGACTCAGGTGCAGTAACTAATGCAGTTAGGCTTTCATACTATCAAGACCTACGATTGAACATCAAGCCCATAGAAGCCTATCTCATAGGGTTGGGAGTCAAAATGCTAGTGTGTCACGATGAGGATCTTACAAAGCCACTTTTCTTAGGTCAAGATTGGATTTACGACCATGCAGTCAACTTAAACCTAAGAAGCCAACTTCTTCAAGTTTTGGTAAACAAACAATGCATTACATTAGAATTAGAGAATTGCATGCTCATAAATCCAGATGGCACACATTCTCTTAGTTCTTCTAGGAGTAATCTTAGCACAAAAAATGTTGTATGTGTCGAAAGCTCTATGTTCTAGAAGAAGTCAATCATAGAAGAACAAGCTCAAAAGCAAGTGAATTCCTCCTCTTGTGCAAAGACGAATTCCATCATAGCAACTCAACCAAAAAGGAAAGCGAAACAGTACATGACAACCGCTATATCAAATAGACCAAGAGATTTCAAGAGGAAAGTAGTTTCGGGCATGATGCAGATCTGGGTACGAAAAGGAGAGCAACCACCAGCTTTGCCACAACAAATGTCCATCCAAGGAGGCCAATCACACCAAAAGAACAACCAAGCAACTAGGAAAAGCTCACACACAAGGTCTCAGACAGATTTGGGTGCCCAAGAAATTAGTTGCAGCTCAACAAGGGCGATTACACATGTGGGTTCCCAAAGGACTTTTACATGCACAAAGGCCCATGCTCTCCACCATGCACAAGGTCTGAACAAAGAATTCAAGGAGCGAAAAGGGTAAGAACGGAGCACAAAGACCAAAAGAATATAAACTTACCCCTTTGATCAAGGATATGGGTTTTAAAGCCAAAAGCATCAGTAGCACCCACAAAAACAAAACGCCAACCACCAGGGATAAAAGATTCAAGCAACCATCCAAAGATGAAGAAGCCAAGGTTGATCTCTACACAATTGAATAGTGTTCTCAAATGGATCCCCAAAGGTAGGAATGGTTAGTTGTCATTTAACCATCATCTCATCACCTCATTGCAAGATCCACTGGCTACCTCCAACAAAGACTGCATCAACATCCACCACCAACAACATTGAAAGCATCGACGTGCAACAACCATGTGCCTTTGGCATAACCTTGTCTTTTGCACCATTGAGGTCTTGCATTTCTAAAGTATGCATCAATAGAGGGCCACATTACACGGCCCTGCATAGACACAATTGAGAAATCTTAGGCACATGAGACACATTTGACATACGTAATATATTTTCTTAATACTAACCTCTTTCTTCTTGTTTTGTGCCATTGTTCCAAAAACAAAAATGAACAAGACTGTGTGCTTGAAGAATCTCATCAGTGAACCATCAGCAAGGGCATCCATCAACAAAAATGACAAGCCAATGGTAACACACCATGATGGAAGTACAACATGGAGAGATGAAGATCGACAGACCTTTCACCATGGTAAGACGCGTATGCTTCAAAAACACTATAACCATGATAGATTAGGAAACCTTTTCCTCGGCATACCCTTGAGCACTTAGCTAAAGACCCAACTTCTTGCACCATAATTCTTCCAATGCATTTCCCAAGTATGCATGCATAGGGCTACATTACAAGGCCATGCACAAGGCACATTCTTCTTCCAAGCCATGCACTAATGCACTTACCCATCAATCATTATGGGTCACGAGTACTTGGCATGAAAACATGCCATCTTTGACAACCAGAGGACATCAAGGTGACAACAGCGATAGCAAGGAAGCAATCCACTACCGAGAGCTACTCACAACCAACTGTGATAACATCTTTTGAGCAGCTCATAATTTCTAAAAACTCACCAATACACTTTCATGCTCGAATCAAGGAAGAAATATATATAGAGGGACTAAACATGAAGAATGGGACACGCAAACCCGCTATAAGTGGAAGAGAGACTGCTCTGGTGGAGACATGGGGAACTCTACCTCTCAAAGTACTACATGGAGCAACCACTACAACAAGGGTCTATCAGGGATGATAGACTCAAGGGGGGGGGTGTTGACAGTCAACGTCAAGCACAAGCATAGCAGCACATAAAGGAAGTGGACACACAAGAAGAAGGAGCATGTAGGGAGCTCCAAGAAGCACATGTCAAATTGTCAGAAGAAATCCTTATAAAAATAGTGTTTTTTATCACAAAAAACCATAGTAATTACCATTTCCATTTTTTTAACTCCATTTTGTTCAAGTGGAGCAGCTCTTGAGCTTGAGGAGCATTAGAAGTATCACCCTACCACCTTTCATAATGTTTAGACTCCGTTTGAGCCCCCAAATAAGCCCTAGAACCTATTTCTTAACTAGGCCAAACACTAGGTCTAGATACCGCCAAAACCACTCCAAAAACTATAAAAAGGGCCGAAGAGCTCATTTTTGGGGTTGGATTGTTGTAGATTTTAGCTTTGTAAGAGAACTCTTTCGTAATTGAAGATCTTCCATTGTTCCACTCTTTGCTCTTACCTTGTGCACGTGTGTGTGTATGTGTGTGCATGCTTGTGTGCTTTCACGCACACACTTGTGCCATCACTTGCCCACAGACTTCATACTGGTCCTCACGTCTCTGTGGATTGACATTTATGAGGTGAATCTCCTCACGTTGGTACTTGCTATTGTGCTAGAGTGACATCAAGTCATTTACTTTGTTAGAGATCTTTATTTAGAAAGACAATTTATTAAAGTTTGCACCTACTCTAAGGCAATGATGACATGAGTAGGGGTGTCATAGCTATTTGTCCAAGCTATGCATGATAAAGTTTAATCTTGAGACTTCTTATTTTGGACAGACATAAAAGTTGAGGATGCATATTTAGTTTTTGTTTTTATTTAATTTACTTTTTTTATATATTTATATACATATATTTATGTAATTATTATTATTTTTATTTATTTTCTTTGATAATTTCATTTTTATTGAATTTTAGTTATGCTTATTATCATTTTTATTATTTAAATTAATTTTTTGATATGTTTTAAATTCAAATATTGATGATTATTTTTTAGTGTGGTTCCTTTTGTATTGGTTTTCTTTCTTGTTTGTATTTTTTATGTCTTATATTGATCTTATTTTTTATAAATTATCTTGGTTTTGTTTATTGATTTTTCTTTTTTTTATGTGTTTTTGTTCTCTATCTTGAGTTCATAAGTTTGGATACCTCTGAACTAATGAAGGTATATATATACAATCATGATGTCGACATCACCCTTCCTTGCATACAATGAGTGATCTCCATCACACAAAGAAAAACCAATGGTGGTAAAATAATTTAAAATCCTTGCATGCTCAGCACAAGGGGCTTGTCAAAGCCCAGAAAAAGCATTTTGGAGCATGCCAACATATTCATGATACTCTGAATCCTCATATCCTTATGGTTGGTCCATGTATACTTCTGCGTACAACTCACCATGTGAGGAGGCATTCTTCACATCCATCCGGAGAAGTTATTTCAATTCATCAAGATTTTTCTAAATCTTATGGTTGCAAATTATATCAAAATTTACCTTTTTTGTATACAATTTGGAGATTCCATAAAAACCCCATAAAATCTAGAATTATATTTGCTTCTTGTTATCATTCTCTCACATATGTTTCCAAATGGTTAGGAAATTGTTTTAAAGCCATTTTACCTACTATTCATGATGTTTGGAAGGAGTTACTCAAAGATGTAGATGTGCCTACTTCCTCTAGTTGGATCTTAGATAGTTCAGTAGGTGGTATTCCTGTAGTAAAGTCTCTCACCTCTTTAGGAACTCTAGAAGAAAAATCTATTCCTTTGGGGCTTGAAACTTTTGACTTCAACACGTTGCATACTAAGTTAGAGTTGAATTATTTAAAACATAGGATTTGTTCTTTAGTTAGGAAAGTTTTCTCTTTTAAGATCACCAAAGATAGATGTAAAGCTCTTTTGTTAGAAGATTTTGGATTGCATTTTAATTATTTATGGCTGAAATCCAATTCTATAGATATAGATAGTAGAAAGAAATGTTACACTAGACTAGTAGATGAAAGAGACATTCTTCTTTGGTTAGATTTTCTTCTAAAAAACTTGTATATTTTAGTTCATGATACTTTATTCAAACAATGTATTGGAATTTCAATGGGTACAAATTGTGCTACCTTTCTTGCAATTTTTATATTTTTACTTATGAATTTGAATCTATGGAAAGACATGGTTTAGTTAATACTTTTTGTATCATTATATATAATCTCTCTAATATTATAAGTTTTATAGATGACGTGCTTTCCTAATTTTAGTTCCTTCCAAGATTTTATGTATTTAAATAATGATGCTTTTGGTGGTTGTATTTAACCCAAAGCTTTTTATGAGCTCAATTGTACTTCACATTATGATTCTTGTGATTTCCTAGATCTGAAAATATTTCAATCTCCTTTTGGTTTGGAAGTAGACATTTATGATAAAAGATTCGAACCAAATTTGGTAGCATTAACATGATTTGAATGTCTCATATTGATTCAAATATTTCTCATTTAGCAAAGTATGGAACTGGTTGCTCTTAATTGTTTAGATTTTCTCATCTAATTTCAAACTTGTCTTCATTTGTAGTTTAGTGTTGTCAACTAATGTCTTTGCTTGTTCAAAAAGGGTATCCATTCAAGAAAGTTTTAAAGAAGGCAAGGACTTTCTTACTTCATAAGAAGTTCATTTATGGTCCTTCTTTGTATATTCTCTTTTTGTAATAGAAGAAGAAGCACAAGATCATTCTTCCTTGACTTAATCTATGTGTGCTCCTCTCTTTGTATGTGAGAGCATATGAGAGATCTCTTCCTTATCTCCTTTCTCTTGACGCAATAAGGATGGTCAAACTCATCATGCCAAGTGAAACTACAAGGTGGATTGAAAGGTCACCTTACTTGCTCTTGAGCCATACATCATTCTTTTTGAGTTCTAGGTGTGGTTTCTTCAATACTCATTACACTTGAAATTTCATTTACCAAATACTTGATATTATTTTCTAACGAATCAACTTTAGTTTCTAGCACTAATAGTTTTGGATAATCTCTACACACCATAATATGATCAATTTCCAACTTTGGTGGATTTACTCTCCCATTTAGTATAGATGTCTGATTCAAATTTTGTTCTTGTCATTGAGCTATCCTATGAAGAGCTGCATGCATAGCCTCCCAACCATTAATTATACCACTTGCATTTGTCTTGTCCTAAAACATTGGTTCGAACTTTGCTCGTAGAAACATTTCCAACATGCCTATAAAATTTCAAAGCTTAATTGGATCTAGGGCTATTCTATCTGTAGCATGTAATTGGCTGAACATTGCCTCAAATGTACCTTAAAACTGAGTGATATGCATGCAAAACCTTGGTGTTGATCCACCCTAGAAATGTAGCCCAATTACCCTTCCTATAGTCCTCATGATAGAATGCTATAAGTAATTGTTTCTTGAAATCGATGCAAGATATGCTTGGTTTCACTTCTCTTAGCCACGTATGATCCCTAGTACACTCATGTGAAATTTGAATGAAATTATGCTTTTTATGATCTTTATGTAGTTCACATTGTTCACCTAGTTGCTCATAATATCTAAGTGTCATATGATATTCATTGGATGTGATTCATCTTTTGAGAAGGATGCCATATGGCATCAACTGGGTACTTATACCATCTGAAATAGGAGAGAGTGAGAGAGATGATATATCATCATGTAATAGACATGAGAAATCTTGGATGATGGTTGGGTGGAAGAAATAAAATTCGATCTTTGTGTTGGTGATGGACAACTGCAAGGGTTCCTTGCAGTAGAGCTATGTTAAAAGAATGGCCACCACTTGATATTGGTATCAAAGTAAGATGCAAGATTGGAATTGTTAGCCTTTCGTTATTGAGAATGACTAAACTAAGGGTTCTTGGGTGGTAATTCACAAAATTCACCCTTTGTAAACTATTAAAGATTCCACTTCAATCTTCAGAGAGAGTTACCTTGATAGAATCTTCCACAAATATTCAACCAAAATCTTATATTGCAAATACAAACATAGATTCTTGCAACATTCTTGCTGTTAAGATACTTTTACTAACTTTATTTACTAGTTATCACTTAACTCGTCTCACCACTTCACTCTTAGATTACTCACCATTATCTACCATATTTAATTATAACAATTAATAGTGCTAGTGGTCTTAACTTCAAAATAACTTTTCACTTTCTTGAATTAACATTGTGCTTAATCACTTAAAAAATAATAAGACTTAATAATCGATAACAATAACGCAATTAATAAAAAATGACAAAGAAATACCAAAAAAGAATTGAGAAGTCCATCAGCACTTTGATCCTGCTACATCGATTGGGTTCCTGCAAACGTGTCATACCAGACTCTCTAACATTCAACATTTCATTGTATTTACTCTTTGGGAAAGATTACAACGTGAGATAATTGGACATGATGGCAGAGTTGGAATTACAGGTTGAAGGAGGGACAAGGGCTCTCTGGTTAAGGAGATTTCCTTCACTTGGATCATAGAAACTCCGATAGCTTTATGTGAAACTAACTCCTCTACTAGGCAATCAATAATATCATGGAACCATCAACATAATACCTTCTTCAAGAGGATCTATCAAGGATGTTAGGTAGAAGATGTCTCTTTGTGGTGAGGTGGAAGCTTGATCCACAACATCAATAATCTTTCCTACACCATCAGCATCAAATCGAGAGATTACTTTGGTTGTTGTGGTGAGCACTGAAACCTCCTTTGTCGTATCAATGATTCCAGTATCCCCATGAGTAGAAGAAGAAATTGAAGTCGGATTGGGTGCAATAGCCACACGGTGATGCTTCTGGGTAAAACACATCAAGAAAAAATTCTCTTCCTCTTCATCGTCATCCATATGGGAAGATACTATAGAAGTGGGAGTGAGAGGAAGAGTGATGGAGGTAGGAACTTCAGAGGGTGGGTTAGGAAGAAGCAAGGAGAAAAAATGGGGTAGCCTCGTTAATAGGAAATTGCCTTTGGATAACTGTTTTACCACCACCTAACATTCCTTCTGAATGCGGTGGAAGTAAAACAGTGCCAATTAACAAGTTCATGGGTAGCCATAAGGATGACTGAGTACATAGGCCAGGAGATACCATAAGCACGTTTCTGAATATTAAAGGTGACTACGAGGAGCTAGAGGGCATGGCACCCTCAAGGCAATCGACACATAATAGCATACTCATTAGAGGATTATTGAGGAAAGAGGGTATTCACAGTAGTGATTGGCAATAGAGTGATCTCAGTACAAGATTTGTTAGGAAGACAAGGATAACAAACAATGGTGTCGATGATGATACAAGTCGTGAAGTACGACTCAACCATGGGTGAGGATGTAACAAAGACAGGTAGTCTACAATGGCTTAGGCGATGGTCATGGACAAGGGGTGAGCAAACATTGTGTGCCATGGTAGTTGTGCAAACTCCAATGGGCCTCGTATTTGAAATTACTCTACTAGGTCAGGAGCCATAGCATCATTGAACCCAAGAAGATGAGGGAAGGGCTCCATGAGCGCAAGGTTCAAAGACAAAACACATAGAATCACAAGCACATGGGATACACAAAACACATGAAAACACTCATAGAGTTCACACTGTAAAGGAAATAAGTAAAACATCAAGGAATAAGTAGAGATGGAGAGAAGGAGACATAATGACATGCAATGACTATCATGAAAATGAAAATAGGGGATAAAATGCTGCCAACCAACAAACTACATGAAAAATCACATGGAAGGAGAATTTGGATGGTGTGTGTTAGTGTGAAAAGGTCGTAACTTTGATCCGTTAAAAGAGTTGTGTAGATCTTCTCTAGTCAAGGTGGTTAACCAAAATGTACTCTGGCCAATTTGTACCGCAATACGATAATAACCAAACCATCCGACTTTAAATTTTCTTGCCTTCTGATGTGCTTTGGAATTGTAAACTAAAACTAAGTGACTGACTTAAGACACCGGTGTTATGAGAAAAGGATCATGAGTTTGTGCTTGCCGGATCTGCATCTCTTACATCTAGATTCTCTTCAGAAGCTCGCACATGTGCGTATGAGTCATCTGTCGGGAATCCCCCAAACTTGGTGTACAAAATTCTCATTGGGTAATATCCTCTTTGTGCTTCGTCTGCCATTCCTATGTTATTATATCTAGGCACCGTAAGGATGGGTTCTTTAGTATGGGTTTTGGTTAGGATGGACTCTTCGGTATTGGTTTCGGTTGATACCGCAAATTCAACTTGATTATATAATTCCTCTTGATTTTGACCTTCATATGCTAATGAGTCCTTAGTATCTAGGATGTGTTGCAAGCCTAGGTATTTATCTCCTTCAAATATTAATTTGTCTTTTAAGTTCAATTTACATTCAATCATCTCTTGGTCCATTCGACCCCTATTCGATCGTTTCTTCTTCTCGAGACTTTCATCAAAGTTTAATCCTGATGTAGGTACTCATCTAGGTACTTGATCTTGGCAGTGTTGGAGCAAGTGTATGACAAGCCTAAGTATTGGCTTGAGTCCCACAAAGTCATAAAAGAAGCTTTAAAATGAAGACTATGTAAAGTTCACTTGTGAACTACCTCTTGTAACTTTTGAAGAGTTTAGTTAATGTAAAAGTGAAAGAATCTTAAGTGGTTGAGTCCACTTGATCAAAAAGGGAAAGAGGAGCCACGAATTCGTGATTTGTGGTAGGTAGAGAATCAAATCAATCATTGATTGATTGGAGAGTGATTGAGGGAAGTTAGCCTCCCAAACTCAACTATAAATAGATGGTAGTTTTAGTCGTGGTAAGAGAGACCTATGTGAAGACCTCCAAGAGCTGAGGTTTATGCCATATCAAGGTGTGATTACAAGGCACACATATGTATGAGTAAGTCATTGTATTGTACAAGCAATATACTTTCATTTTCATGATCATTTGAGTTCATATTTCCATGTTCTTGTGAAGTGTACTACTCACTGCCATATCTCTCAGTTTTCTCAATCAGATTGCAGAGATGGTTTCTCTGAGCTTGGTGCATCATTTTCCGTTATTTAACTTTGTAAAGTTATTTCTATACGTCTACTATATGCTCACAAATTTTCATGTCATTTGAGTGTTGCAATCGTCAGTTATGTTCAGTTGAAGTCAACAGTGTGTGTTCATTTTCACTTCTCTGTCAGGTACCCGAGTTTTTGACTCACCATGTCAGAGCCATTTCTCAGTGGTTGCTTATCCAAATTCAATGATTTAAATCTTGTTGGATTCCGCTTACTATCTACTATAAGCATACAAATTTCCATAATCATTGGATTCCTACATTCTGAGTTATGTTCATTTTTCTCCTCACTGATCTCAAACTATAGCAGCCCGTGAAAATCGGGATGATGTCATCACTTGTTAAAAGTCATTCTCAGTGTGTGGTTTATTATTTTTTATGCGATTACTCTTGAAAGTTAGATCTTTAAGTTAACTAGACTTCCCCAAGAGGAATTAAGTTAACTATTGCTGTGCTCTAAGAATTATGCAAAACAGTGGACAGGTGTATGAACCAAAATAGCAAGTTTTTCACCTCTAAGCTAACTCCAACTTATCTGTTTTGATCTATCGTTTTGAGAGTGATCTTCCAAGGTACATAGGGTGTCTAATACATCCATTGGCAAGCTAAAAGGGCCCACCATATACTCCTGGAGTTCAATTGGCTGGTGTAGATCAAGGATTTTGCAACACCTCTGCATCTTCAAGCACATACCTATCCATCTCTTCACAGTGGTATCAGAGCAAGGTTGGACAACATGTCAGATGGATTTCCTTCATCAATTGACAAATTGGACAGAGGTAACTACTCAGCGTGGTCATTAAGAATGGAAGCTTATCTCCAAGGTAGAAGTCTATATGGTTATGTGGTTGGAGATGAAGTTATGCCAAGTTTCAGGAACAAAAGTCAACCAACACAAGAAGAGCAAGGAAGATTGAGCACATGGTGCTCCAAGGATGCACTTGCAAGGTCTTATCCCCTCAACTCTATCTCAGATTTTTTGTTGCCTCACATTAGAAGTTGTAAGACATCTCAGGAAGTGTGGGATGCACTTGAAGCTTTCTTTTCTTCAAGTACTAAAGCTAGGAAGCATCAACTATGGCTGGATTTCAGAACTGTCAAGAAGGCTCCCAAACATATTGTGACTGATTTTGTCACAAAGCTCAAGGACATAGCAGATCAGTTGGGAAGCATTGGAGAGGTAATAGATGAAGAAAAAATTGTAAGGCAGATCATCAATGGCTTGAAGGCAGATGACAAGTGGGAAGCATTCACCACAACTATGGATTTGTACATGGACATGCATGTACCTGATTTCAATACACTCATTGGACAACTACTTACTCAAGAGGCAAAGCTTATAAAAAAATTGAGAAAGCTCTAAAGGTAATCAATCTTCAGCTTTATACACTGATAAAAGAAAGTCCAAAGATAACAAAGGAAAGGCAAAGAAAGTGGATGATGAAGCAGGTACATATCAAGCTAACTATGCAGGTAGAGGAAGACATGGCAGAGGTAGAGGAAGAGGAGGTAGACAAGGCAGGGGGAGATCCCAAGACTCCAACCCATGTTCTATTTGTGGACTAACTAATCATACAATTGAAAATTGCTTTAGGAATTCCACGAATCAAAGAGGCAGAGGATACAATAGAGGAAGTTATGGCTACTCAAGAGGAAGGTTCAACAACTATCATGACAATTACAACAACTACAATCATTCAAACTATCAAGGAGGCTACAAAGGAAGGCGAGATTTCAGTAACTACACAGAAGACTCAAACAAAGAGGATTCATTATTGATTATGAACATGGCTATGCCACAAGGTAAATCTGATGAGCATGTTTTCTACATAGATTCAGGTTGTTCAAATCATGTGGCAGGAAATGTGGCACTCCTATCTGATTTAGAAGATCCAAGGAATAAGCATGAGGTACAAACAGAAGATGATACAAGACATCTTGTGGAGAAAATAGGCAATGTCAAAGCACCTGATGCAAACATCAACCTACTCAGTAAGGTACTCTATGTCCCTACCATTACAAAGAATTTGATAACTGTTGGGCAGATAGTAGAGAAAGGGTTGCAAGTCACATTCACAAAAGTAGGGGCATTTGTTGAAGATCCAAGTCAAGGATTCAGGAAAATTGCAAGAGGTGAAAAGACAGGTAGATTGTTCACATTTGAATTATAGGACACTAGAAACATTGCTATCTTTAATTATGGTAGTCAAACACTCATAGAATTGGAAGTATGTCACAAAAGGTTAGCACATATTGGTGAAAGGTCATTAAAGCAAATTTTCAGGGACCAAAGTGTACTTCGACTCCCTAACTTGTCAAAACAACATATGATTTACAAGTGTAGTGCATGTCAATTTGGAAAGTCTCATAGGTTACCATTCATGAAGAAAGGTTATATGCATGAAGATCTCTTGGAGTTGGTTCATATAGATGTATGGGGACCTAGCAAGGAAGCTTCAATATCTGGATCAAGGTATTATGTCTCCTTTATTGATGATTGCAGCAGATGGACTATCCTATTCTTTATGAAACACAAAGATGAAGTTTTTTCATGTTTCAAAAGATATTTGGCTCTTGTGGAGAATCAAACAAGTAAATCACTAAAAAGGCTAAGGTCAGATGGAGGGGGAGAATACTTCTCCCATGAGTTTGATTCTTTTCTTCAAGAAAGAGGAATCAAAAGAGAGGTAACTACAAGGTACACTCCTGAGCAAAATAGAGTGGTAGAAAGGAGGAATAGGACAATTGTTGAAACTACAAGGTCTATGTTAAATGAAAAGCATTTACCTAATTACTTATGGGCTGAGGCTGTATCTACAACCACTTACTTGATTAACAGGTTGCCTTCATAATTCCTTGATGGGATGACTCCATATGAGGCTTGGAATGGAAGAAGACCAAGCTTAGATCATTGTAAAATTTTTGGATGTATTGCTTTTGCTCATGTTCCTTCACAGGTTAGAGGCAAGATGGATCCAAAGGCAGAAAGGTGTGTATTTATTGGATATGACAACAATCAAAAGGGCTACAGGTTATACAACCCTACCAACAAAGGATTCTTGGTAAGCAGAGATGTAGTTGTTAATGAAAACAATTCATGGTATGAAGATTCATGCAGGAAGATCAATTTACCATATGATCTTGAAGAAGATTTTCCAAAGCTTGGTAGAGAACAACCAAAGATTGAAGAACAAGACACCTTGGAGGATGATGAAGAATCTCATATGGAAAAGATCAAAGCATGGAAGTCTAAAGGTAAACCAAAATTGCAGGAACTTGGACATGAGGCAGAATCATCACATCATGGCCTAAGAAGATCTATGAGGGAAAAGAAAAAACCAGAAAGGTATGGGTTTGACACCTCATTAGTAACTAAACATTCTATCTACATAGCACAGGACATAAACCAAGAGGAGCCATCATCATTTGAAGAGGCCAAAGCAAAAACAGAATGGAAGCATCCAATGAAGGAAGAGATTGAAGCACTTGAGGAAAACAACACTTGGGATTTGGTGCCCAAGACTTCATCCATGAAGGTAATAGGCTCAAGATGGGTCTATAAACTCAAGAAGAACTCTGATGGTTCAATTAATAGGTATAAGGCAAGGCTTGTAGCAAAAGGCTTTGCACAAACTCAGGGAATTGATTATGAGGAGACCTTCTCTCCTGTGGCAAAGATGCCTACTATTAGGGTTTTGCTTAGTATTGCCTCTTTCAAGAATTGGAAGATACTTCAACTAGATGTAAAGAATGCATTCTTGAATGGTTGGATAACAGAAGAGGTATATATGGCACAACCACTAGGTTTTGAGAATCTAGTTTATCCTGATTATGTGTGTAAACTTAACAAAGCATTGTATGGTCTCAAGCAAGGTCCAAGAGCTTGGAATTTCAGGCTTGTTTCATTCTTGCAGGAAAAGATTTTCAACCAAGTAAGGCATATCCTTCACTCTTTATTGAAAAGAGTAATTCTGAGATCATCTACCTATGTGTATATGTAGCTGATATTATATTGAGAGGAAATGATGCAGATGGTATGAAGAAGATCAAAGATCAGATGAGAGAAGAGTTCAAGATAAGTGATTTGGGTTCACTTACCTACTTCCTAGGTTTGGAAGTTGTCTACAAAGATCATGGTTTGTTTCTTACTCAAAGAAAGTACATTAAGGACATGTTGGCAAAATTCAAGATGCAAGATTGTAAGATTGCAGGTACTCCAATGGAGGTCAATCACAAATTGAGCTCACATGAAGGTGAACTCATAGAGGACATCACATCATATCAAAGTCTGGTGGGTAGTCTCAACTATGCTACATTGACAAGAGTAGATATATGTTACAGTGTGAGTGTGCTAAGTCAATTTATGCACACACCAAGGAAACCACATATGGATGCTGCCAAAAGGATTCTCAAGTATCTCAAAGGAACCATAAATGAAGGACTTTATTATCCTTATGTATCTGATTTAGGTTTGAAGCTATTTTCTGATGCAGATTGGGCTAGCTCCAAGGAAGATAGAAGAAGCACTTTAGGTTATCTTACCTTTGCAGGTTCAAAGCTTATTTCATAGTCATCCAAGAAGCAACCCACAATTGCTCTCTCTTCTACTCAAGCTGAATACAGAGGTCTTGCCATAGCTACTCAGGAAGCTATGTGGATGAAGACATTATTGAAAGATCTTGGATTGGAGTTTGGAACTCCAACTATTTTTTGTGACAATAGGAGTTCTATTCACTTGGCTACTAATCCTATTTTTCATGCAAGGACTAAACATATTGAAGTTCATTATCACTATGTACGAGAGAAGGTTCTAAGAAAAGAGATTCAAATATCATATGTGTCCACTCATCAACAATGTGCAGATATTCTAACCAACGCATTGGATGGTACAAAGCTATGCAAATTCAAGGCTATGATTGGTTTGCAGGTAATCTTAGAAGATTGAAGACCTCAAACATACTTGGCTTGAGGGGGAGTTGTTGGAGCAAGTGTATGACAAGCCTAAGTACTCGCTTGAGTCCCACAAAGTCATAAAAGAAGCCTCAAAATGAAGACTATGTAAAGTTCACTTGTGAACTACCTATTGTAACTTTTGAAGAGTTTAGCTAATGTAAAAGTGAAAGAATCTTAAGTGGTTTGAGTCCACTTGATCAAAAAGGGAAAGAGGAGCCACAAATTTGTGATTTGTGGTAGGTAGAGAATCAAATCAATCATTGATTGATTGGAGAGTGATTGGGGGAAGTTAGCCTCCCAAACTCAACTATAAATAGATGGCAGTTTTAGTCGTGGTAAGAGAGACCTATGTGAAGACCTCGAAGAGCTGAGCTTTATGCCATATCAAGGTGTGATTACAAGGCACACATATGTATCAGTAAGTTATTGTATTTTACAAGCAATATACTTTCATTTTCATGATCATTTGAGTTCATATTTCCATGTTCTTATGAAGTGTACTATTCACTGCCATATCTCGCAGTTTTCTTAGTCAGATTGCAGAGATGGTTTCTCTGAGCTTGGTGCATCATTTTCAGTGATTTAACTTGGTAAAGTTATCTCTATAAGTCTACTATATGCTCACAAATTTTCATGTCATTTGGATGTTGCAAGCTTCAGTTATGTTCAGTTGAAGTCAACAGTGTCTGTTCATTTTCACTTCTCTGTCAGGTACCCGACTTTTTGATTCACCTTGTCAGAGCCATTTCTCAGTGGTTACTTATCCAAATTTAATGATTTAAAGCTTGGTGGATTCAGCTTGCTGGCAATTTTAACCATACAAATGTTCATAATCATTGGATTCCTGCATTTTGAGGTATGTTCAGTTTGCTGCTCACTAGCCTCAAACTATAGCAGCCCGTGAAAATCGGGATGATGTCATCACTTGTTAAAATGCATTCTCAGTGTGTGGTTTATTATTTTTGATAAGGTTACTCTTGACAGTTATCTCTTTAAGTTAAATAGACTTCCCCAAGAGGAATTAAGTTAATTGCTGCTGTGCTCAAAGAATTATGCAAAACAGTGGATAGGTGTATGAACCAAAATAGCAAGTTTTTCACCTCTGAGCTAACTCCAACTTATCTGTTTTGATCTATCTTTTTAAGAGTGATCTTTCAAGGTACATAGGGTGTCTAATACATCCATTGGCAAGATAAAAGGGCCCACCATATACTCCTGGAGTTCAATTGGCTAGTCTAGATCAAGGATTTTGCAACACCTCTTCATGTTCAAGCACATACCTATCCATCTCTTCACGGACAGTACCATGGATATTTGTTACTAGAGCATAGGATTGGCATACACTATCATTACTATCTCTGCATTTATCGGTCACCACTCCCAAGCGGGATCGCTAATGTTAGCCTTATATTATTTAGAATGAGTGAAGTAAGGGTTCTTGGGTGGTAGTTCAGAGAATTCACCCTCTATAGACTATTAAATTTTCCACTTTGGTCCTCGTAGAGAGTTATCTTGACACAATTTGCTTTAAATCTTCAACCAAAATCTTATACCTCAAATACAGACAAAGATTCTTGCAAGATTCTTGGTATTTCAATACTTCTTCTAACTTTATTTACGGGTTATCACTTAATTCCTCTCAGCACCTCACTCTCAAATAACTCAGTGCTATCTACCATATTCAATTATAACATTTAATAGTGCTAACAATGTTAATTAATATAACACTAACAAGTTAATCATTTAACAATAGTGAAACTTAATAACACACCTAATAATTGATAACAACAATACAATTGATCAACAACGATACAAAAATACCAAAACAGAATTGCACAATCCTTCAGTACTTCAATCCTCCTACATCAATCTAGTCCCTATGGACTCATCATATCGGACTCTCTAACATGTGACATTTCATTGTATTAACTCTTTGGAAAATATTACAGCACTTGAGAAAAGTATAGCACTTCACTAAAATGGTTTAGCAAAATTATATGTATTTTGCAAATAATCACACCGTTGGCCTAACAAAACTCATCACCTTTGACTTGGGAGTAGACAAGCTATGCACATGACCACATCAGCACTGATGCTCATAAATGTCTTTTTATGTTAACACCTAAAAGAAAACGGCATCCAACACTGATGCTCATAAATGGCTTTTGAGACGGATTGGCAGGAAGCGCATGTATACCTCTTTTGTCCTCACTTCATCAACAAAGCATGTTCATGTATGTGAGCTAGAGAAGCTATAAGAGGGCATGTAATAGTGAATCAAACACGATACTTCAACATTAGTTCAATTGAGTCTTTAAGGCTCCTAAGCATAACAGAGTCTTAATAGAGTTTTGCGCATCCGTATAGTGCTGTATGGAATGGTTAGTTTGGGAACCAAGTATAGGGCCTCTGTCTAACAGACCCCTACCACTCCCAAGAACCCAATAAACGTTTAAACGCGTTTCTGACAGTTAGAACAGCGTTTAACAACTATGATCAATCATATGGATATGGAGCTACTGCTGTGGAGGAGACCATTTCATTAGGGAATGCACTTTTCCCTATAAACCACCTCACAAGGTTTGGGAAGGATATTGTGGTGATTGCGGAAAAGAACATTTTTTTAGGGACTGTCCAAAAAACCCTAACAAAATGAACCACACCACCCAAGTGAATGTAGTAGAGGTAGTAGAGCCTTCACGAAGTGACAAAGAATATACAGTGCCCTTGAAGGCAATTACAAGAGCAAGAGCCAAAGAAGGACTAGAAGAGTAAAGCTCCACTAGACACAAAACCAACAAACCATAAACTCCAGTACCTCAAGTAGTGGTAGATTTAGAAGAATCTGAAGAAAACTCAAACGAAAAATGGACTCAAAGATGGAAAGCTCGACGAGAGAAACTAAGAAATAAGCGGACCCAACAAAGAGAGGAAAAGAAGAGCAACGATGTTGCAGAGCAGAGAAGCACAAAAGAAGAGCCCCAAAATTTTCAGATTAATGGGCACATTTTTTCTTCTTCAAGTCTTAGGAAATTCCCTCAAAGCCATGTAAATGCACTAGAGGAGTCCTCTAGTTGCATAATCCCAACTTGTTATAGAATATCCCTTGTAAATTAGTAGGAAATTCACTTTTTAGTAATAAAGTGCCGGTCTCTTGTGTGAAAGGACCAAATTTAGGGCACATGTATATAAGTCACTTTGTGAATCTTTGTAGAGACTTTTTGCCATTGTGAAGAAGGAGAGCTCTTGATTTTCGAACTTGCTTCTTTCTTGCAGATTTCCATCTTCTCCTTGATCTTCTATGTGTGTGTAATGCTTGGAATGTGTGTGTAGGACTGTTATCTACCCCTCCCCACTGTTTTTGAGCTACTGTAGTGTGTGTGTGAGCTTGTAGAAGTTGTGGAGTGAGTGTGGGTGTTTCCCACCATTCACAATTTTGGTCATAAATTGAACTTGTCAGAATCGAGTGAAGCCACTTCCAATAGATGCCTCTCATCAAGAGCTTCGAAAGGAGTCTAGTATTCACTATATTCGGAGTTCGGAGCTGGGAGAAATCCTCGATTTACTAAAAACTACTGTAAGTGGTATCACGACAGACACTTTCAATATTTCAGTGAGCTAGAGAGGTGGATTAGTCTTTTCTCATACATATAAGCTGAACCACTTCATTTCCATCATGTGTGCACATGTCCTCATACACTTGGTTAGGTCGTTTGATCGGATTGACAAATAAGCATGTGTCAATTTCCCACTATACCCACTTGTGTGGCAATTGGGGTTTAGTCTCATTGGCACAAGTCCTTGAGTCTTCTTGACTTAGGTACACACGTTTTTGGCACCGTTGTCGGGGAACACTCAGCCAAGGTGCCTTCGTGATGGTTTTAGATCGAGTGTGATGAAATCATACTTGTAGAAGTGAACTCGTTCAGTGGCAAGTAGTCGATCACTTTAGCACTTGTTACTTCACATCCCTGAGGTGTGTGTAATGAGTTTTTAGGTTTGGGGTTAGTAGGAAGGGAGAGAAAGAAGAGTTAGGGTTAGGTTAGAAGGAGAGGAGAGGAGAAGAGAAGTGAAGTAGGAGTAGGCCAAGACCAAGAAAAATCCCAAAACATTTACCAAATTAGTGTAATTCAGTTTCAGTCACCAAAAGTATAAAAACCAAAAATTTTAGTTCATTTCTCAACTGTTCTGAAAAGCAGTATCGTGTGCGAGCAGCGATCTGTATCGCGAGTGTGGTATCGTGTGTTACAGGCTATCAAAGCTAGTTATTGAGCTCAAGGTGCAAGCAAGACATCACAAAGGTAAGATCCCACAAAATTTCTTGGGCAAAAACACTTTAGAAGTGCACAATAACGTGATTAGTTGCGAGACCAGTATCGCGGGGAGGGACAGTGTGTTTTTTGAGTTTTTTTGAAAGAGACAGTAAGCTAGGAGTGAAGAGGGGTGAGAGAAGAGCAAGGGGGTGTAAAATTTTTTGTATTTGGAGATACTTTGGCTTGAGTATCGCGATCAGTTGAGTTTTTGGTATCGCGATACCAAAACTTCCCTTGTATCGCGATACTCGCCAAAGTATTGTATCGCTGACCACCAGCCTTGGTATTGCGATACCACTTGTGGTATTGTATCATCGGGTTGGTATCGTGATCTCATTTTACCAAAGAGGTATCATATCGAGGACCACTTGTGGTATCGTATCGTCCCGTGTCCCAGTATAGTATCGCGATACCATAGTAGTATCGTATAATGCAAGCGGTGGTATCGTATCGCCACTTGCACTGATATCGTCGTGTTCTGTCAGTATAGTATCGCGATACCATACCAGTATTGTATTGTCCCATACCTTAATATTGTATCGCTAGACATTCACGTATCGTATCACGCAGGTCGGCAGTATCGTATCGCCACCTGTCGTAGTATGGTATCGTCTCTCAATTCCAGTATCATATCGGGATACCATGTTGGTATCGTATCGTCACCTACTGTGATATTGTATCGTGCAAGAAGGTAAGTATCATATCATGCAGACATTCAGGTATCGTATCGTGCAGGTCGGCGGTATTGTATCACCACCTGTCGTAGTATTGTATCGAGACAATCCCAGGTATCGTATCGTCTCTCAATTCCAGTATCGTATCGGGATACCATGTTGGTGTCATATCGTCACATACTGTGATATCGTATCGTGCAAGAAGGTAGGTATCGTATCATGAATAGTGGGAGTATCGTATCGTGCAGACACTCAGGTATCGTATCGTCTGGAGTTTAGTATCATATTGCGAGAATCCCAGGTATCGTATCGCCCAAATTTTTTGTATTGTATCGTGGACCCCAGAGGTATCGTATCGCGACTAGACATTGGTATCGTATCGTCTACTCTAGTGGTATCGTCTCGACAGGAAAGCCGGTATCGTATCCTGGCCAATTGCAGTATCGTATCGTCTGTTGCTACAAGTATCGTATCGCCTAGGATTCAGGTATCGTATTGTGGCCAGTTTGGTATCGCCTAGGGCAGTATCGCCTGGTGCAGTATCGTCTGGTGTGGTACCGTCCAGAGCTTTTGAAGCATTTTGGAAGGGCAAAATTGAGACATTTGAGGAGCTACTAAGGGGGAGTTTTAGAGACCTAGAGAGCCTCAGGAGGGTGAATGAACCTGAGGTCAGGGAGAGTGCTAAGTAGCCAAAGAAGTGTCATATCTTCTGTAGGGAGTGCCGCTCAGGTCAGTCACCACTCTGTCTATTCAGACACCTCTAGTGACTCAGAGGAGGAGATACCCATGGCTTCTAAGGACATGCAGGGGCAAGCTCCAAGTAGAAACTGCATGACCACTATGGAGGGAGAATATCGTACCTCCTTACAATACGTTTCTACTAATGCCCAGGAGATTCCCATCTACTTGGATGGCTTAAAGAAATCCGTGGCTAGAATGGTGACTACAATAGAGGCAACAATTGTGCCCAGACCAGCTGTTAAGTATGAAGGAGGAGCATATGTGGAGAAGATAGGTCACATCTACATAGTAACCGAATTTCCCGATTTGATCAATGAGAGGGGAGAGTTAGAGGGACAAGAAAACTCAGGGAGTGTCTTAATAATGGTGTCATCAAGTTAATCCACAAAAGGTGAGATAAGAACATTGAAAACTGGTGACTGATTACCATGCTCCAAACAAGATACAAGATAATTGCAAAAGTTATCACCAACAGAATCTCTTGTCATTTAAAGTCATGGCTTTGTGAGGACCAGAAAGGTTTTATCAAAGGTAGATCTATACTTGAAGCAATTGTCGATATTTGGGAAGGCCTTGTGTTTGCTGAGGAGTCTGCACAAGATCTGGTTTTCATTAAGATCGACTTCGACAAAGTGTATGATAGATTGGAATGGGACTTTATTCTTCAATCATTGAAAGACCTTGGATGCAGTCAAAAGTTCACTAAGATGGTTTCCACTCTTCTTGGAAATGCTTCAACTAGAATAAATATCAACGGTAAGCTCTCTGAGCCCATTCATTTAAAAAGGTCAATTAGGCAAGGCTATCCTCTGGCTCCATTACTCTTCGCTATCACCTCGAATGGACTCAGTCGCCTATTAAAGCATCACACGGATGCTGACAATCTCAAGTGTCTTTCCCTACCTCTAAATCATGGCCAAATGATTGCGAGACTTTTTGCCGATGACATGAATGCCTTTGTGCATAACGATACTAACAGCATTTAGGTGTTTTGGTGGTGCCTCAACACCTTTTGTGTGGCATCAGGTTCAGAAATCAACCATGCTAAAACAGCTTTTAGAGCAATCAGCAGACGTACACCCCAATTGTTGTTAGATCAGGGGTGTCAAGTTATCCTTAGAGGTCAAGTCTTCTATCTCCTTAGCATTCCGATGGGATTCAACATCTCTATGGACCAATGATGGAACTAGGTGCTATCCAGACTAGATAGCAAACTAAATCATTGGAAAGGTATGCAAGTCAGCTTTGTAGGGCGTGCTATGGTTGTTAACACATTTATGTTGTCTACAACTATTTACTTTATCTTGTGTTGAAGACCTAAGGAGAAAGACTTGGCCAAAGTGGAAAGAATCTTCAAAAAATTCCTTTGGACTGGGGACCAATGAGTCTTTAAGGCTAGCTGCAAGAAGGTTTAAACAATATCTAGACAGATGCACACCTCAAGAAAGACCATCAATGCAAAAAAGAATATCATTATTTACTGAAGGTTTAATTAATGCACAACTAAGAACAATGGCGTGTTGCAGAAGATGTGTGACATTGGATGAATGTATCAAGGAAGCCATATATATAGATGACAATAGGGGACAAGATTTGTCATTTGATGAATTTTATACAACCCTAGTAAACAAAACAACACATACAGAAGAATTAGCTCAAGTAATTGCCAAACAAATAGGATTCGGGTTATAATAAAAAAATCAACAAAGGAATCAAAATCCCAGATGTTACAATTGTGTGAGCCGAGAATCACAAATGAAAATTTACAGAAGTGTATGGATCAAGTAATATGGGAGGAATTGAGAGAGCAAAAGGCTAAAGAATATCAATCTAAAACACCTCCAATTACTAAGGTAGGAGAGAAAATGAAACGTAAACAAAGAGATGATAAAAGCATAAGTTGGAGGAACATGAAAGTATATAAGTAAACAACAACAGAGAAAAAATGAGGAAATTCAAGATTTAGAATTAATCTGTAAGGTTTTGTAGTAGGATTTATTGGAACAAAATCTTTACTTGAGAAAATGGTGTTAGAAAAATTGAATGAAAATAAAGCATATAGCAGTTATTCAGAAGAGAATGAGGGCAGTCACATTCCCTTGGATAAAATAGGGGGATTTTTTGAGGGTGAGGAAGGCAATACAACTTTAATTATGGAATTTCAAAGTTGTAAAGTACAAGCCATTTTGGATAGTGGAGCTGGAGTAGCAATCATTACTAAAATCAACAAAATTCAAACTCCAATTAGCAGATGGAAATATGAAACAATCAATGGGATTGTTGGAACATGTAAACTTAAAAAGTTGTGGAATAACTTTCAGACATACATTGGTTGTAATAGAATTTCTAGAATTAGATACAAGTATGATATCATACTGGGAAGACCATTTCTAAGACAGCTCAAAGTGGTTCAAGATTGGGGAAGAAAGCATTTATACCTTCAACATGATGAAAACATTACAAAAGTAAATTTGGAAACAAAAAATATCAAGATATCTCACCAAGAGAATGGAGAAAAATACATAAAGTAGAACAAACATCAATAGCATCTAGTTCAATTGAGGATCAAGATTTTGATGAATCTGCTCAAATTTTGCTTTGTAAACCTAACAAAAGAGGAATAAAAAAATTAATAAAAGAATAATGCAAACTGGAAAGAGCATTAGAAGATGCAAGTTACATTCCTATGTATTTTGATGAGTAAGAGTTTGAGCCATTTGGATGGGAGCAGATATTATCAACCTTGGACATAACTGCAAATGAACAAACATTAGTAAAGCTATGTGATTCAGAAGGATATGATCTTATTCCTTTTAATACGATACAAGTTCTGGAGCAAGGTAAAAAAGAGATGACCCATTTGAAAAAATTGAAATTAGAATAAAAAAAATTAGAAGAAAAAGAATCTAACTAGATAGATGTGCTAGATAATTTTAAAGATATGAAATTGAAGAAAGGAAAGTGATTTTTCAAAAACCACAAAGGGAATACAAAGTAGATCAATCCTATGATAACAAAGATAATGTGAAATGTGTATTACTCACTAAGGAAGAAGAAGAGGAAAGAAAAATAATGATGGGTAAAGACATTCAACAAAATGAGGAAAAGGCATTAATATCATTACTAAGGGAATATAGGGATGTCTTTGCTTGGAGTTATAAGGATCTTAAGGGAGTGGATCCAGAGATATGTGTTCCTAGAATTACAATAGATCCTGACTCAAAACCTTCAAGACAAAGCCATTATACTTATAATGATATTTATTGCAAAAATAAAGAAAGAAATAGATAAATTATTGGTAGTAGGATTTATTTATGAAATCAAACATAGAGAATGGATATCCCCAATAGTGGTAGTACCAAAGAAAATGGAAAACTTATATTTGTATAAATCTTAAAAAATTAAATGCTGCTACTATTAGAGATAATTATCCATTACCTATCACTGACCATTTATTGGAAAGAGTAGCAGGAAAAGATGTCTATAGTTTCTTGATAGATTTTTTGGTTATAATCAAGTGGCTATAACCCCTGAGGATCAACATAAAAGAGCTTTTGCAACAGAATGGGGAATCTATGCATTTAGGGTTATGCCATTTGGATTAACAGATGCACCAACCACCTTCCAAAGGCTAATGTGCCATGTGTTTAAAGAATTTCTTAGAAAATCCATGGATGTATATGTTGATGAATTATGTGCTTACTCTTTTGTTAGGGCAAATCACTTGGAGGAACCTAGAAACATCTTTCGAAAATGCAAATTTATAAGGTTTTTTTTTTAATCCTAAAAATTTATCTTTTTTGTGAGACAAGGAAAAACTTTAGCGCAAATTGTGTCAAAAAATGGCATTGCAGCTGATGAAAAAAAAACAAGAGTAATAGCTGAAATGTCGAGACCAACAATAGTGAAGGAGTTACAAACTTTTATGGGACATTGTGGCTATTACAGAAGGTTTGTGCTTAACTTTGCCACAATTGCTAAACCACTATATGCACTCATCACAAATTTGAATGGACAGAGGAATGTGATGAATCTTTTAACAAATCAAAAGCGAGGTTGAGTTCAACTGTTATCCTAAAACCATCAAGTTGGAATAAAATCTTCCATGTTAATGTGGATGCCTCTAATTTTGCATTAGGGTGCATATTAGCTCAACCAGTAGATAACAAAAAATTAGATTTCCCCATAGCTTATGCTAGTAGATAGTTAAATCAAGGAGGAAAGAATTATACAACCACTGAAAGGGAAGGACTAGCTATGGTAATGTAGTAAAAAGAATTCAAACATTATCTTCTACCTAACAATTTTAAATTTTTTATAGATCATCAAGCTCTATTGTATTTGGTAAACAAACCTTGTAACATAGGAAGAATGGTCAGATGTTTTTTACTGCTAATGGAATTTGATTTTGAGGTAGTAGTAAAACAAGGAAAAACTCACATTAGAGCTGATCATATGTCAAGATTATGCAATGGAGAGAAAGCAGAAGGTGTAGATGATGAGTTACCTGACACATACCTGTTTAAAGTAGAAGGAATTCCCAAATGGGTAGAAGAGAGAGTTCTAATATTAAGTTTTGGTCCTCAATTTAGAAAACAAAATATAACAAAGGAACTATGCCAAAGTAGGAAATATGTGCTACTTTTAGGATACATACATTATCTTCATAAGTTGGGAATTTCGTTAAGTTGTATATTGGAGGAAGAACAACAAGCCTATTCCGAATATGCACATCAATCACACGGACTAATTCATGCATCAAAACATTAAACCCTAATAAATTTGCACAGATTAGGGGTTTATTGGCCAAAACAGAAAAAAGATCTTCATTATTTTGTTCAAAATTTCAAGCATTGCCAACAAAGAAAATCGTTTAAATATACCACATTGTTTGTAATACATAAAAATCCAGAATGGGGTAAAGAAATTATACACACATTAAAAACAAGTCAAGATAAAGAACATAAGGGGTTCCATGATAAAGTAATGAAGTTGGAATATCAAGATTATTCTTTAATAGGGAATCAATTGCATAAATGAGTAAAGGTTGGATATTTAAGGATTTGTATAGTAGAGGATCAATATGTGCTAATACTTTAGTTGGCACATGCTGGGGCAGCAACAGGGCACTTTATAGCTGAAAGAACAACTCAATTAATCATATATGCTAGAATGTGGTGGCCAACTCTTCATCAAGATGCTTCATTATTTGTTAAAAGATGTGACATATGTCAAATAACAAAAAATCCAACGAAAAGAGATGGCATGCCTTTAAGACCAATTATGCATTTTAGAGCATTTTCAAAATGGGGATTAGATTTTATTGGAGCCATTTCACCTCCATCCAAAAATAGTCATGCTGAATATATTATTGTAGCTACTGATTACCTCACAAAGTGGGTGGAAGCTAGAGCAACAAGAAGAATGATGCACAAACCACATCTAGGTTTCTATTTCAGCATATATTTGTAAGATTTGGATTACCAATTGAGGTAGTAAGTGATAGGGGAACTCACTTTGTAAATGAAACAATAAAGCATTTACTTGAGGTGTTTTTGGTAATCCATAGATTGTCAGCTCCTTATCATCCCCAAGCTAATGGTTTAGCTAAAAGTAGGAATAAAATACTTTGTGCCATATTACAAAAAATTTTTAACTCTAAAAGGTCACATTGGGATAAACAAATACATCATGCTATTTGGGCCTATAGAGTTGCTTATAAAACTAGTGTTGGAAAAACACCATTTAATATGGTGTATGGCCAAAATGCTATTTTACCTAGGAATTTCTAATACCTACATTAAAAGTAGCCCAGCCTTTGGGATGGAGTGGTCATGAATTTGTGGGTAAAATTGTAGCCTTAGAAAATTTGGGATCCACTAAACTTCAAGCAGTTAATTCTTTATATGCAAATAAGAGAAGATAGAAGGCTTCTTTTGATATGCATATCATGGATAAAGGGATGAAGGAAGGAGATTTAGTTCTAGCCTTCACTATAAAAGAGATGGGAAAGAAATTACAAAAGTGTGGACATGGACCATAAATATTATATAAAATTAGTCCAAACGGTGCAATGCAGCTTGCTACTCTTGATGGAGTAATTATACCAAACTATATAAGTGGTTGTAGGTTGAAAAAATATTTGGGGCCACTTATAAATCAACAATAAAAAATATTACACACTAGAACCAAAGGACAAGAAGAATTGGAGAAAATAAAGGAGGAATCACGGAGAGAAGCCATCGCTAGGATTCAAAAAATAAAAAATAAAAAGGGGACAATAATAATTTCTTTCTTGCTTTTCTACTTTGTATTATTATTTTATTATTTATTATTGTTTGTTTTATTTTATTTGATTTTTTACTACTTCTATATTTCATTATTTTCTATAAAATTATTTTTATGTTGTAAAGAAAAATGTATGTGCGTTGTTTTTCCAAAGAGAGCAATTCACCTACACAAATTCAATCATGATTCTTGGATTTATATTATTTGAGCGTTAGTAAGGATCATCTTGCACAAAAGACTCAATAGTGAAAAATAAGAAGGAGAGAAAATAAATGAATCAGGATAACAAATAGATTTTCAAATTTATGTATGTATGTAGAATATATAGACAAAGGCTTACAAAATTCGCGGCAATTTGTTAGAATATATATACAAAAAGCCTTCACTTATTTATTAAATTATTTATTAATTATTTTTATTTTATTTGGTTATAAACCTTTTTTGTCTTCATAATATTACATGAGATGGGAAGATCTTACTTTACTCTTTCTTTTTTCGAGAAAATATATGGAAAATGTGATACTTATCAAAGGATTCTGCATGATGTACAGATGGCCAAGGAAATGCTTAAAGGTTTGAATATCTCTTTGGCAAGGGGACATTGGTTCCTGAATGTAGGGGAGACATCAGAAGATACCAAGCAACATCTAGCACGAATGTCCAAATATGTTTATCTTCTCAAATCAAGAGATTTCTAACCAGACACTTATTTAGGATCAACATCAATGAGGATATTATGGAGATTTGGAAGCAAGGTTGAAAGGATATCTAGAGCTACCAACAATTATGGTATACATTCCTAGATGCATTGAAGTAATGGAATCCATGGACAAACATACTTGGGATGAAAATGATCAGAGAGAGTATCTCAGATGTCAAGTTATTGATTTTGAAGAGAAGACACAAGGGCTTCATATTACTCAGGCTCTCATTCGGAAAGCTCTTCATCTAGAATGGAGATTTATAAATATATTAAGAAATTAACAAACTTTGAGAGAGAGGAATTGAATTTGGCTATTAGATTATTTCATCAACTTTGTTCAACACAAATTATCAGATATACTCAATCACACAAAGTAGTCACTTTGGCTTTCATGAAGAGAGGAGGCTCTCGGAGAATGGAAATAACAAGTTATATTATTAAATATTTAAATAAAGCCTCAACCCATTGGAAGGACACGAAATTTTTGGCTGAGGACAGATGATGACTCGAATCATTTATACAGCCTTGAGAGAAGAAGCAAAGTTAGAACAAATGTTCAATTATAAAGAGTTAGAAGCACATATGGCATGAGGATCGGTAAAAATACAGGGAAGGAAAAGAAAAGAAGAAAAAATTTCTCGAAAGCCAATTACTAGACAAAGAGCAGGAAAATCAATGCCAAAGGTAATGACAGTTATAGGAGGAAAACCATTGAAAAAAATATTGAAGTTAGCAACATAAGAACTGGAAGCAGTACTGGTTGTGAAAGTTAAAGAACAAGTTGAAGAAGATAATGTCACAATCAAAATCAAAGAAGACCATATGAAAGCTGCTATACAGTTGGAAGAACCAACCAAGGAAGAGGTGCTTAAAGCGCAAAGAGAGGCTTAGAGTGATTTGGTCCCATATTCTCCTATGAATGCCACACGAAAGCTTTATGCATATTATTTATAGGGATGTGAAGATAAAAGGAGAAGATAACAATATCAAACGATGCTAGAAGACTTCTTAGATAAAGCTACAAATTGGACTGAAGAAGAGTTACAGGTCTATGAAAAGGTCCATGAGAGTATGATCAATGCTAAAAGATAGTCAATATTTGTGAAGAAAGAAAAAAAATTAAAGAAAATTTTCAACATCTTAAACATGGGAAAGGAAAATCGGAACTTGGTTAGGCCTAAGAGAGCCAAAAAAATCAAAGTCACTAAGGATAAAGAGATTGCAGAAGAAAAAGGAGAGGATAAGAGGGAAGAATGGATCATTGAAAGCAAAAAGAGGTTTGGAGAAAAACCAAAAGCATTAAGGAAGTATGGACGAATTCCTCCATTACTGTTGGAACCTGTAGCAAATCTATTAGAAGGAGGATCAACTTTGGTCCATAGATAGGATATGCAACTTATGTGTGTACCACAACCACACGATACAACTAGGTCAGAAGAACAATAGGAGGGAGAAAGAGAAATTATAGAGGATGACTACCAATTTTTGCAAGATATGGATATGACATCACAAAAAGAAAAAGAGATGGATGTGTTTGATATCAACAAATTAAAAGAATTGGAACAACAAGCTGACATTGATGACTTTTTTAATGCTTCATTACGTTTTGACATCCAAGAAACATGAACGAGGGCACATGAAAGAACAAAATAAGGACTAATTAGAATGAAGAAAATAAAATTATGGAAGGCAGAGATGAGGCTTCAGAGGAAGATGGTTCAAAAGAATCAGGTGAAAGTTAGAGCAAATCATAAGATCAAGGAAAAGAAGAAAACAAAGAAGAAATGCAGGAAAGCAATAACCAAGAAGTTATACAGAATGAAATTCAACATCAAGTATTCAGGATTGCTTTATCTGAAAGTCCTATATTTACATTACAAGAAATCCCCCTTGATGGAGAACCAGAAACAAAAAGAAACAATTTAGATCAAAAGAAAGAGCCTCAGCTTGAAGAGATGGAACATAATTCAGATAAAAAAAAATTAGAAATATAAGTTATTCAGCAGAATAAAGGAACTCCATCACCAGAAGATTTACCACAAACTTCGGTTTTGCTGAAACACCATATGATGGATTTCTGAGAAGGAGCAAGAATGGTAGTGCTAACTAGACTAAAAATGGAAGAAGAGAAAAGGATGCAGCAAAAAGATTAGTCACAAAAGCTCGAACAGACAAATTGAAGAGTCAGAATCAGTCTCTTCTAGATGATAATTCTTATCTTCAAGATGAAATTATTTGAAGGACTCAGGAGGTGCTGAAGCAAGCACAAGAATTTAAGGAGAGTCAAGAAGAAAATAAAACTATGAAAAGAAAGTTTGAAGAGCTAAATCAAGAGTTATTAAATCAAAAAAAGGAATGCAGGATTTAGAAAGAGGGATTACAACATTACCAAAATCTAGTACAACAAAGAGAAATGCAATTGCTAGAGATACAGGAATAGTTCCAAAAGAAAAAAAGGGATGACAACAATAGGGATGAAGAGATGATTAGTCAAGCAAAGAAATATCAGATTTAATATTTTTCTTTCAAAAAAATCAAGGAGCATAATGAAGAATTGATAGCTATGTTGGATCCTGACAGTCAAATAAGTATACAGGGAAATACGGATGCAAGAAAACTTTTGGAATTTGAAAAAGAAATTGGAAAATTGAAAGAGGAAAATAAAAAATTAAGAGAACAAACACAATGGTAGGACAAAGTAGCAGGACAAGTTAGAGTTTTGAAAGAATTAACTGCAGAACTAAAGAAATAATATGAGAATTTTAAATCATAGGTACAAAGAGGGATAAATAATTAGAGTATAGATGATTCAAGAAATTCAACAAATACAAAGATGGGAAGAAAATGTCAAACAATTGGAAAAAATTATTAGAGAAGAGGCTCAACAGGAGAATCAGAATGAAAGCACACAATACAAAAACCCAATCAGAGATTATCAAATGGAAGGGGAACCATAAATATATGAAAAATTTAATTAACAAGATCAAACTTTGGCAGAACCAGTTTATACATTACTTGTAGATAGAATAATAGAGTTAAATATTTCAAAGAATTGTATGATAGATACGAATCGAACTCATCAGATTTCTTATGAGGAAACTTAAAAAACCAATCAAAAGATTATCAAATTTTGACATTTTGGATGTACCTCTACTATATTTGCAAGAATCCATTGAGAAATATCAGTCTGACATTTTGGGCAAAGAGCTAGATTACTTCTTGGAGTACTCAGAAAGTCAATTTGTGTTATCAAAAGATTTTTTCCATAAAGTTAATCCAAGATGAAGAAGAGAATTTTTGGTAAAAAATACAAAATGAAGACATGTATGGACAGAAGCACCAATAAATCTCAAATTAAATCTAGCTTATTGCCCATGTGCAAGAAGGAGGGCATGGCCAATTTTTTGGGAAAGAAGAAGAAGTGGACAATATCCAAAATCTTGGCTAAATTTTGCTGAGTTGGCAGGTTCTCGAACGGGTGGTTGGCCAACAAAATCACATATGCTCAATACCATAGAGAATTTTATTTTTGATATGCAGCACGTTCAAAATTACACTATAATTGTCCAGATTTGGATTTTGAAAATGATAAAAGCATGCTTAGAATATTTTTCTAAAGTCAATATTAGAACTCTTAAATTTTGGGATTTCACTCTAGCATAGATACTCTTTTATTTGATCTTAGTGAGATGCCAGATAGATTATGTCTAATGCTATATTTTGTTAGAGTTATATTCATGCTGAGTATCTATCTTCAGACTTTTGAAGATGCACTTTCAACCAGATTTTTGAAACAGAATAAAAAAATTTGACAGAATTTCTTTGGGCCCTGAAGCTAGAATAATAGCATATGAAAGTGTTTTCTTAGAATATCAAAGCAAAAATACAATTGATACAACAAAAGCAGTTGTCAATTGGAGGAAAGCCATGATAGAACTCATACACAATATTAATTACGAGGAATGCCAAAAGTACATACAACTTCAAGAAGCCACAAATAGCAAAAAGCAGGTCTTAAAAAAAGAAAAAAAACTCAGCCAAAGGATTTCTCTATGCAAAATTTGATGAGGACATCAAAAGGTTTAGGAGGGGGAGGATGTTGAAAGAGGAATTTATAAATCAAGCTTGATCTGAATTTAGGCTTGATTCTCTTTTACTCTAGATCTATTAAGATCTATTCCCTTTGTAACGTTATGTGTATCATAGGCTGCAAATGTCATGGATTTCACAAAATACTTGTGAAAAAATGAAGAGTTGACATTTAGTACAAAGGGAAGAAGATTAGAAGGAAAAGGGACGATTCTCATTCTTACATTAATTCTGAGAGAAAGAGAGTTCTTCCATTGGCTGTGTATCTTCTTCTTCATCGTGATTTCTTCATTTGAGAGTTCTATGTGATGTTTTTGGTGTTGTATTCATTGGATGCAAGTGTTATGCTTAGTAGAAATTCTTTTCTTGAATGATTTCTGATGAATTCTTGATGTCCTATGGAATGAAGAGAGTCGTCATCTCTCAAGTTCATCGCGTTTTCACATATGATGGAGGTAAGTAGTTTTTGTTGTCTTATTTGAATTTTGCTAGAAAAATGACATGAACTAGCCACTTGAATCATTCAATTTGATGTTGTATTCAATGAGATATGATCATTTGAAGTTTTAAGCCATATCTATGCAGAGATTCGTGATTTTTAGAAATTTGTGTTTCTTCATTCATTTCTGAATTGACTTCCTTTGTGTCATAACATGTATCATTTCTTTATGAATGATTTATGTTTTGGTGAACCATAAGTCTTTAAGCAACAGTCGGGTAAGCTTGTTCTTGGATTGTCAATTTTAAAGAAATTTCCTTTTGACTTTGAATTGTCAATAAGTCCCTCATATCTACAATGAGACAGATGTGATAAGAAGTAGAAAGGAAACAATGTCTTTAAAGAACTTTGTTAGATCAACTGCCTAGACCAAAATCTACTTCTAAATTCTTGAAGACTTGAGTCACTTCGTTTCGTTTTCTTTATTTTCATCTCACTTTAGCTAATCTTCAATTCTTTATCTTTAGCTTTGATATTTTCCTTTCCTTCACTTAATTTCACTCTTCTTTAACTTGATTTTTTCTTGATTTCTTTTGTTTTTCCTTTTTTCCTGAACTAATTTCTTTTTGTGCTTTTGTTTTTCATTCTTATAATTTTCAAAGATTTTTCATTAATTTTATGATGTTTTTGTTCTTTTATCCAAACTATGATAGTAGCCGATCCTTAGTCTAAGTAACAATAGACAAGTGCAGAAGATGATTTTTTAAACCTAATATAGAGTATGAGTGGACAAATTCAGTCAAAAGAACAATCCTTCTTTTTCACATGCATGACGCAATGCAGATATTTAAAAACTTAAAATGTGAATACCTAGAAATGTGATGTTAAACCAAGGTTCTAGGCTTGTAGGGTGAAAATTACTTTTACATATACTTTTTGAAATTCTAAATATAAGTATTTCTAAATGTGCATGAAATGTGCTTTCTCTATCAGCTTAAAGGGCAAGTGCCTTTGTGACGGCAGGATGCCAGTCACCATGGGCAGAATGAGTAGCTAGGGGTTGGATTAGGCCTCAAGGGATGCACCGCATCGCTCTGGTTCGGCAAGCCCTCTTCTTGGGGAACAACATGTCGGGAAGCTCACTAGGCGGCTAAAAAAACACTTTTCACACATAGATCATGGAGTAGCAAAAGTGTTCATTGAGGGAGATGCACGTGAATGTGGAATGAAAGTAGAATAACTCAATGAAAAACACCATACTCGTCAACAGCCAAGAACTAAATGTATACAATCAATGTGGATTTTCTTCTAATTGACTAATACATCAGATCTCATCATGACAAGATCGATCAATAAAAATTAAATACAAAGTATATATCACTCAACGATGATGGGTGTTACAACTATGATAATCAAGCACTCCACTATAGTGTGATTCCGGCAAAATCAATACTAGATTGGTGCAAAAACTCTTTGCTCTCTACTTCAAACTTTTAGATAGCTATCTTTAATCTTCAATAATCTAAAATAAGATCATGGAAAGAAAATTTTAGTAAATTTTGAAATTCATAAAAAACACTCGCCGAAAATCTCTCCTCTCAAATGAACAATTTCTCTTTTTATTTTCTTTTCATATTTACACAATTCCTTTTACTCGTTCAAATTTCTTTTTGCTTCCTACATCTATGTTTCTTTTTAATTATACTTATTTACACATGTTCTTTTTAACTAAATCCTAGATAAATTCTTAGTTTCATTTCTTTAATTATAATTATCAATTTCTAAATTTAGTTTCTAATTATACTTTGCACATCGTAATAAATCGTTCATTTTCTTTCCTTTTTTTAATTTAGTAATTATTCCAACTAATTAATAATACAATTAAAATACAACAAAAACAAATCAAACAAGACAACCTTATCTCCATCATCTTCTACACCCCTTATCATTGACTCTCTCTCTCTCTCAACAATGTGTGATGTCTGGATAAAATTAATCTCTGAGCACTTGGACAATTGAATTGGTCTACCCATTCCATTTTCTAGAGATACCCTCTTTCGCTAAGGATCATCTCTCTCTCTCTCTCTCTCTCTCTTTTATATTCTGATCTTCTCCTGTTTAGATTCGTTGGCAAGCTCTTAGCCATGTAGAAAATTTTTTGATGTTTTTGAAGAGTCCTCAAAGCATCAAATAACAACTATAGGATGCCACTCAATTCCACTAACTTCTTACTTGTACAAGAGGTTGTTGACAAAAGGCTTCAAAAAGGGATGTTTGTTGGAGCAATACGAATTAAATGAAGTCTTGGATGCTATTTTTCTCATGGAATTCATTTTTTGTGCCAACCGTATTTTTATTGTCTTTCATATTTTCCCTGAATACTTTCTAAATCTAAAGACATTGTTCAATTCAGCAAGATGGAATACATACACTTCACCATATGTCCTTGAATGGTTCTACAACATGAAATATCTTAGGCAAATGACTATATTGACAAGCACATGGAGCACCACTCTCTCTTCTCTTTCACCACATGAACCCTCTATTTTTCTCCCAATTCCTTCCCTATTCTTCTCTCTCTCTCTCTCTCCCCTCTCTCTCTCTCTTTGTCTCTCTCCCTCTTTCCCTCTCTCTTCCTCATCTCTCTCTATCCTTGATCTTCATTTTCTTGTTGTGCGGTAAGATTTGCTCTACTCTCTCTCTCTCTCTCTCTCTCTCTCTCTCTCTCTCTCTCTCCCTACTCTATTGGCATGGTAACCAGAGATGGAGATCTTGCGAGTTAGGGTCATAGAGAGAAAAGAAAATACTCATAAGGCATGAACAATGAAAATCAAGGAGTACTTGCCAAAAGAACATGGAAAACTAAATGAACATTTAGCATGTATGTATAGGTTTTCCAAGGGTTCATCCTCTAGATTTTTAGGTTTTGTTAGCTTTTTCCTTTCTATTTTTAGAAAATCTTGTTTTTCTTCTTTTCTAATTTTGGAAAATCAAATCCTTCTTTTATTATTTTTGGTTTTTCATTTCATTTTATTTTTATTTTTTTATTTTATATTTGTCTCTTTCATTTTCACATTTATATACAAAGAAATTCACTAAACTAAGGGTTAGAGTTAGGAAGAATGTGTCCTAACTAGGGTTTCTATCAAGGAAAAATTAGGATTCCTTACGTTTAGGGTTTCCAACTCCAAACAATGGCTAAATATGTACATTACAGGTTTAAAACCCAGGTTTTCAAAGGGTTTAATGTTTAGTTTTTTAGGGTTAGAGATAAGATTCCAAGGGGTTATGGTTTAGTTTTCAAAGTTTTTGAGCTAGGATTCTAGGGATCTGGTATAGGTTTTAAAGGGTTAGTTTGCACGATCTCTAGGGTTTTGAGAAGGTAACATGGTTTTACAAGGGTTAAATAAATACACGGTTTTGTAGACTTCATTTGGGTATACACATGTTAGTTTAAATGGGTTTAGAATAAATACAACTATGGTTTAAGGGTTAGTAGGCAAGAAAATATAAAATTTTCTAGGGTCATGCTAGCTCAAAAGCACACATGAAAATACAAGTGAAAAAGATTCTTGTCACAAAGTTAATCCTTAAACCAGAAACTTGAACAACATTTCATCTTTATTCATCTTCCTATATTCAAAACATCAAATCTCGCTCAAAAAAAGCAAAAAAATAATAATTTGAAAGCATTTTGAACACTATCTATTATAGTTAGTGTCCATGTGAAAGGCCAAATGGACACCGGACACTTCTTTGTATATGTTCTTAATTAAAACATATAGCGGCCTAATCAGCCATAGATTGTAAGTTCGATCGCATTTGTAAGAACTAAGATGTCTATCTTCCTGCTCCTTGTGTCCTGTGTTTTTCTTGTGTATTGTATAGCCTCTTTGCGGAGTACCGTGTGCAGACCTAGGAGCTTAGTTTTCTACTCCGAGGATATCGTCGTGCAGCTCTTGAGAAGGAGAGTGCACTGTGGTGCATCATCATTGAATCGCTTCACTGATGTTAGAGCGGTTTGATGCAAAAGCTTTGTTCCTTTTGTGCGAGCGAAGCAAGCGCCCCCCCCCCCCTACTATGTTTCTCCAAGACTTATGACTAAGGTGGCGACCAAGGCATAGACCTTGGCATACCTTTTCATCTGAGTCACCGAGGTCACCATTGATTGTGCGCAAAGGAGGACCTCAATGATTAAGGAAGATAGAGGTTCCCAGTACTTCCACAGAGGTCACCCATCTAAGTACTGTTCCCCTCAGAGCTCGCTTAACTGTGGAAATCTCTGGACACTAAGATACACACTTGTGGTGTCTCAAGAAGGGGAAAGACTAAGGTTAACAATACCTTGAACATGTTTTGGTACCCAAAGCTTCATTCTTTGCTATCAAAGCTTGTTGCTGAAGCATGTTTGGGGTGTCTTTTGGAGCCATTTCGGAGTATTTTCGCACATAGTTCTCTTCACATAGGTCCAAGAAAACCAAGAAGAGTATTCTTTGTACTTCTTCGACAATACATATCAACCTTTGGGGCTGTTGTTTCAGCCACACTCATAAAACTATAGGTTTCTCAAAAGGTTTTAGTTTTGGTGGGACGGGTTGCTGCCAATTTATGTAGCTTTTTGAGCATAAAACATCAGAGTTGACAAACACTTGGAGGTGTTGTTGGGTAGTTTTTGGGCTATGGATTCAGCCTTTTAGTGTCATTTTACTACATATATTGAGCATAAACACACCACGTACACTTTTATGGATACCACTTGTGTACGTCTATGTGGTCATTGTTATAGGAGTTACAATTTTTTGGATAAAGCCTTTTATGTTCGATAAAGAGGATTGTAGTGAGGTTTTCTTAGCTAGGAGACACCTAGATGTCAAGGTCTCTTCGGTGATGCAGGTGGAAGACTTACCCAGTCTCGTCATAGGAGATGTATGATAGTTGTTCATAGGTGCTCGATAAGCCTAGTTGGTTTCTATTGGGTAACTAATTATATGCAGTGGAGTCAGTGATTCACTATACAGGTAAACATGTCAGTACTTGCAGTTTTATGATATTTTGACACTTGTCATATCCTCATTTTGCAAAGGATACTCTGGAAAAATCTTTCCACATTTTTGGTTTTGTCAACTATATAGTGGTTGATTTACTGCATTGATACACTTATTCATTGGTGTTTGGACTCTTCTAGCTCCATTATTATTCATTTCACTTCTCTACCATCATGACTTCAGAGGTTTTAGACACATTTGGTGGATCAAGGTCTAGTGCCAATGTTCCATGGAGGAGCTATAACTTGTAGGGCAAAGAACATTTTGAGATCCATAAAATTTGATGGCATAAAATTTGCTCTATGGAAGAATCAGAATAAAGATGTGCTGATACAAAGGAGTCAATGGAAGCCAGTAAATGGGATTTCAAAAAAGCCTACTGACATGGATGAAGATGATTGGGATGAGTTAGATGAAATGGCTAGTTCTACCATTCGCTTGCGCTTGGTAGATAATGTTTACTTTATAGTATTATACTCTGAAAGTGTAGAGGAGCTTTGGAAGAAGTTATGCAATACATATGAAAAAGAGATAGCATCAAATAAAGTGTATCTAATGAGAGAATTATGTGACCTTCGCATGAAGGACACAGATAGTGTTGCTAATCATTTAAATGAGTTTGATTCTATATTTTTCTAGTTATAGGCTCAAAAAATGGATATGGATAATGAAATGAAAGCAATATTGTTGTTATGCACCTTGCCATCATCATCAGATATGTTTTGCAAAACTAGTACCAATAGTGTACATGGTGGTAAACTCATGTATGATGACATATGTGGAGCACTCTTGAGTGAGGAGATTCATAGAAAATCTATGGTTGGCACTCAGAGTGGAGATGCATATAATGTTCATGATTCTTACCAAGGAAAGAATTAGCAATGTGGCAGGAGCAAGAACAAGGAAAAGAATGGTGAACGAAATAAGAGTAGAAGTAAATCAAGGAAGAGGGATATTGAATGCCATTATTTTCATAAGAAAGGACATATGAAGAAAGATTGCTATGCATTAAAGAATGCTAAAGGTAAAGAACAGAATGTTGATGGGCATGTTAAACAGTTACCTGCTCCATCTACTTTGAATGTGAAGATTGAAGAAATTAATGCTATTTGTGATGATGTTGATGTGTTGTCACTTGATAGTACTGTGTAAACTAAGGCTCTTATGGTTGATTCTCTTTCCCATGTGTGGCTGCTAGATTTTGGTGCTTCTTTCCATGTGACAATACACAGACAATGGTTCTCTAATTCTGCAGCAAAGTCTCTTGGTACCGTGAGACTTGGTGACTCTTACTAGTGTGGCACTGTGGGGACTGGAGATAAAATTGTGCAGTTCATTGATGGTTCAAAATTTACTATGCATAATGTACACCATGTACCTCAGTTATCATGCAACTTGATATCAGTTGGTCAACTTGATGTCCTTGGTTACAAGGTGGTCTTCTATGCCCATTCCTTTCGTATATCAAAGGGCAATATGGTTATTGCAAAAGGAACCAAAGTTGGCTCACTTTATCCTTTATTTGTATCACAAAAAGAAAACTTGTTCGCTATTACTGAAAAACCTATGGCTTGCATTTGGCATGGTCTTTTGGGCCATATATCTCGTAGTGGAATGGAAAATATTTCTCATTCTAGCTAATTACCTCTATTATCTTTCTCTAATTTTTCAGTTTGTGAGCATTGTCAATATGGAAAACAAACCAAAAATGTGCATAGAATGCACATTGACTCTTCAATTCAGCATTTAGATCTCGTTCATACAGATGTGTGTGGTCCTATGCCCACTAGGTGCTTAGGTGGTTCTCTTTATGTTGTCACTTTCATAGATGATGCTACTAGAAAAGTTTGGTATCTCCTATCAAATTGAAGGATGAGGTATTCCCTACTATCAAAAAATGGCTTGCTTCAATTGAGACTAAAAAAGGAACTAAGCTTAAGGTGTTAAGTTCAGATAATGGGGGTGAGTATACCTCACATGAATTCAACCCTTTCTGTCAATCTAGAGGGATTCATAGAGAGTTTATAGCTCCTTATACCCCAAAATAGAATGGTGTAGCTAAAAGGATGAATAGAACTATTCAAAATAGAGTAGTTTCTATGTTGCGTCATGCAAACCTCTCACAAGACTTTTGTGCAGAAGCAGTATTGAGTGCAATTTATGTGATTAACCTTTCACCTAGTATTGCCAAAGGTATGAAAGTGGCACAAGAGTTATGGATAGGGAAGCCACCATATTATGATGATCTTTGAGTTTATGGTTTGAAGCATATGTTCATATACCTAAGAATCTTAGACAAAAGTTGGACCATAAGTCAAAGAAATGCATTTTTCTTGGATATGGTCAAGAAGGACAATTTGGATATCGTTTATGGGATCCTAAAACATGATTAGTGATCAGTAGTGATGTCATTTTCAATGAGTATAAGATGCATAAACAACCCATTAAGGAGGTTGAAGTGAGAAAAGTGATTTTTGAGGATACTAGTCCTCTAGATAGCATGCATAAAAAATGCTACACATAGGGACGTTCAAGAGAATGTCCGATTAGATCAGTCTACAGATGTTCCTGTGTAGCAACCATTGAGATGTTCTACACGCATCTCACATCCGCCTGATAGATATGTTCCCGGTTTAGATTTTGTTATGCTAACAGATGTCGGTGAGCCTTCTTCCTACAAAGAGGCTATGGAAACAAAGGATCATGTCAAGTGGGAGTGTGCCATGAAGAGTGAGCTAGATTCTATTCACAACAATGGTACTTGGAATTTATTACCTTTGCCAAAGGGCAGGAAAGCTTTACCATGTAAATGGGTATATAATCTAAAATTCACATCAAATAGTGCTTCTCCAGAGTACAAAGCACGACTTGTTGCAAAAGGTTTTTAAGCAAAAACATTGTGTTGATTTTGAGGAAATCTTCTCTCTAGTGGTCAAGACGACTACCCTGCACATGTTGCCTAGATTCATTGCAATGGAGGACTTAGACCTAGTCCAAATGGATGTGAAAACTACTGTCTTGCATGGAGATCTTATAGATGAGATCTATATGGAACAACTAAAGGGTTATGTAGTTCCCGACAAGGAAAGTCTAGTTTGTAAGCTCAAGAAGAGCTTGTATGGACTTAAACAGTCCCCTAGAGAATGGTACCAAAAGTTTGATGCATTTATGAAGTCTCAAGGCTATTCTCGAAGCAATGACAATCATTATCTCTAAAAAAAGAGATGCTTAGATGGAAGCTTTATATGCTTGATACTTTATGTGGATGATATGTTGGTTGATGGGAAATCCTCTTATGACTTGCTAATTCTCAAAAAGAAGTTGAGTCAAACATTTGATATGAAGGATTTGGGAGATGCCAAACATATTCTTGGCATGTGCATTACTCGTGATAGGAACTGTAAAAGATGCATATACTTGTCTCAAAGTGAGTACGTATCCAAAGTACTTCACAGGCTCAATATGCAGGGTGGAAAGGCATTGACTACACCTTTACCAACATATGTGAAATTGAGCAAGGATGGTTGCCCCAAATCGTGAGGAAAAGGAATACATGAACAAGACTCCCTATCAGTCTACTGTTGGTAGTCTCATGTATGCTATGGTAGCTACGAGAACAGACATTGCATTTGTAGTGGGAGTTGTGAGAAGATATATGTCTAATCCTAGCAAAAAATATTGGGAAGCAGTCAAGATGATTTTGAGATGTCTCAGTGGCACTAAGGACAAGTGTCTGCTTGGCTAGAGGGAAAGCATCCGTTGTTGGTTACACAGAGGTTTACTATGTTGGTTGTGTAGACAATGAAATCTCGTAATCAAGCTGAGCCCAAAAATTCAAATTTTTTTAAAAGTTGTAAAACTCATCATAATACCATTAAATGACCTCCATATCACTTTTCAGGGTCAAAAGTGCTATATTTGACTTCTAATTCAAAATCCGTGCATGTTTTTGAACTAAAAAAGTAGCTTTTTTCAAAATAACTCAACAAACTCTATTTTCCCTCTTCAAACTCCCATTTTCATACCCAAAACCCAAAAAGTCATATTTTTCACCTCTATTCCCTCCGTACCATACAATAGAAGCGTTGTTTCTCCTACCATTCTTCCAACTTATGCAGCAATGACAACAACTCTTACTCCCATGGAAAGCTCCAGAGCTCGTAGGAGACCAAAAGACGAAGTTCAAACAATGACGTGCCACAACATCAAAACAATGGAAGGAAGTTGGCTACCACAACAGTTTTGCAAAGGTGCATGGGTGTACATGCAGCCATCTGGACTTGTTCCTCATCATGTTCGAGATCGTGGAAATTTGGATCTTCATTGGAAAGGTAAGCTCTTAGGCTTCAAGCAGCAAACACATGGTGGGATGGTTGCTATTGTACAACATGTCTTCACAGTTTCAACCATGAAGTTAGAAAACTCCAATAGAATTAGATATCTAATCCATTGTCTATTTTTTCAATGCTTCATGGTGTTAAATGTCTTAATTACTCATCTCATATGTTTTTCATTGCTACAGTCATATTTCCTTCTAGTTTAGTGTAAGAGCAACCACTTCATAGTCTTACAGGAACTTTTAAAGCATTACATGCAGTCATTGGGGCATTAGTGTTTCCAGATGTACCTCCTGCTAAACTTATTCGTGAAAGGATCTTCTTTTACACTCACAAGTACATTGTTCCTTCCACAGATGGTGAATATGGAAGGTTGGAGATTATCAAAGTTGACTCTCTTCTTAGTTTAGAGTGGCCAAAACTTGATTTTTGGTCCATATCATCTTTCAAGCGTAAGATGGTGATGGACATACATAACTCTTTAAAATTCACATGAGTGTCTAGATCAATAGGTCTTCATTGGACTCTACCAATCCATTGCTTTGTTTTCATATTACAAGGCATTCCTTTTGTAGAAACTCCTATAATGTTCCTATGTAAAGATATTACATACAAAGCAGTAGAAGGATTGCTAGGGGAAAACTGGGGTTATGTAGAAGGATTGTCAAAAGTGGATAGATATCGTTGTAGAATTGGTGACAGAGGTATAGGGTTTCACTATTTGAAACATCGCACCTCATTGTACATCAGATTTTATTATGATCATTGGATGTGTAAACTAAGAGAGTGGATACCTTTGCAAAGCTCGGAGGGACCTTTAGCTTCATTTGAAATTAATGTGAAGTTATCAAACAATGATATGGAGGTGGTTTTAGTTAATCAACATTGGAACTAGGCCAACTTGAGAGAGCACTTACTTACCATGGGATATGATGATCTTCATGATTTTTAAATTTTGAATATGAGGGAACAAGGTAAGAGTTGTATTCCATATATACATATAGATATATATATATATATATATCTTATTTGGGCTACGGCTGGATGAATGCATAAGTTTGTTTTGTACTTTGTCAGAGTGTCCTTTGGATAGTACCTCTGACATGTTGGAGAAAAAGTGTTTGCCATTTGGTGACTCAGTGGTCGACACAATAGAATTGGTTTGCACTACATACTTACAAGTGAACATCAACATATCACAAAAGAACAATTTAGTAATGCACAAGAAAGGATATTGGAATCAGAAGTTCTGCCTCACCAGTAATCGAGCAGAGTGGGATGTCCCACTCCAGCATTAATTTACATCTTCAAGAGAGAGGAGAAGAAGAAGATAGAGTTCAAGATGTAAGTATCTTCAATTCATGTCATTCATTCTTACAAACACATGCATCTACTAATCATAAAACTTTGTGCAGGAGGTGATTGAAGTCGACAAGTTTGTAGCAAGGAGTGGAGGTGATCGAGTGGCTCGTGGAGGTGGCTCATCCCTTGCAAACTACATTGGGAAACTTCCCAAAGAACATTTTGTAATTATCCATAAAGAGTTCAGTCCATAGGGCCACTTCATGACATGGTGTCTAAAGTCCTTAAGTAAATTGCTTTGTTTATCAACCATTACACAGGGGAGTAATTGTATCTTTTAGTTAAGAAATCCCTTGTAACTACAACCTTAGGTTCCAACTTCCGTGGAAAGGTCTTAGGTCAAATAGGTATATCTCTAGGTCCAGGAGTTAGAAATGTTGATGAAATAACAACCTCAATTTTGACTTACACCCTACCCATGGCTTTGGAGCGCCGAAAGAGAGTCATTGAGAAACTCAAAGCCAATTGATGTAAACAATTGAATTAATATCAAATTTTCACTTTGCTTTAGTTACAGTTGTCTCAAGTCTTTCTTTTTGAGTATATTATTTAAAATTCTTTTGGACCTGCATGTGATGTATTGAGGTCATGTAGGGCATTGGGAGGCATTGGGAGGTTCTTTACTTTCATTCTTTTGGACCTTCTTACTCTCATTTAAGGTCTTGTAGGGCATTGGGAGGCCAAATAAAGCCCTACCATAGAAACGCGGGAGAAGGCCTTGCAAAACGTTTGCAGGGCCTTCTCCTGCGTTTCTGTGGCAGGGCTTTATTTGGCCTCCCAATGCCCTACATGACCTTAAATGAGAAAAATTTCACTAGATGGATATTATAAAGAATGCAAATGCCCTAGGTGACCTTACATGAGAGTGAAACTTCACTAGATGGATATTTTCAAGAATGCAAATGTTGTAAGTTTCAAAATGCTCTTCTCATATGTTTCAAAGGTATAGGGAGGTCAAAATTTGTTCATGTTCACTCCTCATGAACTAGCTTTACTCCTCATGATCCTTCTTAACTCTCATTCTTTTGGACCTTCTTACTCACATTTAAGGTCTTATAGGGCATTGGGAGGCCAAATAAAGCCCTGCCACAGAAACATGGGAGAAGGCCCTACAAACGTTTTGCAGGGCCTTCTCCCGTGTTTCTGTGGCAGGGCTTTATTTGGCCTCCCAATGCCCTACATGCCCTACATGACCTTAAATGAGAAAGAGATTTCACTAGATGGATATTATCACTAGATCAAAATGACAAGATAAGAAAACAATCACTAATATATGAGAGATTATCACAAAAAAACACATGGAAATGTAAAATGACTGCTCATGTTTCACTCTAAATAATGAGACTATAAAGGGAATAGAGGAAAAGTGCTAATGTTTCATTGAAAATGGAAATATTTACAAAAAATCTCTTGTCCGTAGATATCAGTTACAAAACTTAGCTACGATCACCCCTAATTCTCTTAGCTAACTGTATGTCCTTCGGTTGTATAGTCACTCACTTAGCATGGATGGCACACAGGTTGGAATCCTCTAGCATTGATATCAAAAATGCTTCAGCTGCCTCTTGTAAAGCTTCTAAAGCTAGAGCTTGGATCCTTAACCCTGCACAATACCTTTGTAACTCTTCTTTAACCACCCTTGCAAAGGGTCTTCTAGGTATCAGAAGCTCAGCCGTCTTTTGATAGTGCCTTATCTCTGCAAATGCCTTCATATATCTTCTTCTTCATTATGGTGCTCTAGCTTGTGGTAGTGGTGGTCTTCATTGGACATTTTCTTGTGGTCTTGGTTGGGGTGGTCTACGACGGGGTTGAAAGACTTTCTTCTTCTGTTGCGCGCGTCTTCAGCTTTCTCCTTGTTCAAGATGTTGTTGCTGGCTTTGCTCCCTCTCTTGATCATTGGGTATGGCCCCCTGATTTGTTGGTAGTGTCTTTCCCGCTACAGTAACCCTATGATTTGTAGGTATTTCTTCGTTACCCCATGGTGGCAATGTTTTACTCTCCTCACTTGATTGTGAACGTTGTTGAGACACATCCTCATGCGATTCATCAAAATCATCATCAAAAACTACCTGTCTATGAGCACGCTCCTTCACCCTTGTCTTTGTTGGTCTCTTTGGTGATTGAGGCTCATCATATGATGATGGTGGTGATTGGGGTTGATTTACAGCCTCTTCCCTGGATTGCCCATGTTCCCCAATCACCACCATCATATGATGATGATGGTGATTGGGGTTGATTTACGGCCTCTTCCCTGGATTGCCGATGTTCCACTTGTTCATGCAACTATTCACTCCCAGAGGTATGACCACCACCTGTTTCGCGATGGGATGCAAAGCGCGAGACACTATGTCGCCTTTTGTGGTGATTCATCCATGGTGGCTTCTGAGTGCCTTGCACATAGGTAGGAAAGTTAATGGGATCCTTCCTTGCAGTTTGCTTTGTTCGTGCCATCCTCTATAGTGCTAGAATGTTGAAATGAGACAATGAGTCTCCTTTTATAATGTTTCACTTAAAAAGGTTCTGTTCACATCTGAATGGACAAAAAATAGTTAAAAATTCTCTCCTTTTCTTCCATATGCTTTTCAAGCTCTACAGGCTTTTCTTGTAGAGATATGATTGTGCTTTCAAAAGTGACCAACCTTGTATGATTTAGTTGATATTGTTGAATCCAATACTTAGTAATGACAGTTGAATGTGTAGATAATCGTTGACAATAACCTAAGAGCCCAACTTTACCGGTACCGATGAACTGAAGTAAAGTTGAGAGGTTATGGAATGTTGGATGGTAAGAAGACATTGGATCAGGAGGGTATAATGAACCATGAGTCCAAAGATCAATATTCTTTTCTCTAGCTTCACGATGCTCATTTTGAGAGTTCACATCATTGTTGCACTGTGTATTTGGAGCAAACTCTCTAGGCACACAAACATGGATACTTGTTGATGCTGGGGCATGAGGACGTCCTAATGTGAGGTTTGTAATAGGTGTCAACACCATCTTTTCCAACAATTAAACAATAATGAGAAAGAGACCAGAAATTTGTTTGGAAGAGATGCTAGAGCATGATTTTCTCATGAAAATGTTGTTTTCTTGGTTGTGGATGGGTCACAATGTGTTTTTCCACTGAGAATAGCCAAAAATGATGAAATTTTGAAAACGTCATTTTTTGGGTGAAGAGTAGTTACGAATTTGATGATATGGCACTCTTCTTTTGGAGGGCTTTTAAAAATATTACTTTTCCAAAAGGAAAATTAAAAACTAAAATAAAAAAAAGTCACTTTTGACATATATATTAAAAAACGAGCCCTTTCAAGTAAATAAACACTGAAATTGAGACTTTGAAAAAAAAATCATTTTTTTATTCCCATACATGCTCGAGTTTGATGATGTGGAAAGTAGATTCCCTTTCTCTCTCTCTAATAGAAGAGAGAGAGGAGCCTAGTAAGCCTACTCCAGCCTACTAAAAAGTGCCCTATTAAATGCACTTTGTCCCCTTGGACAACAATAGAATCAGGCTTAATCCCTAAAAATTAGGGATCCTTACAAGGCCCATACAAGGTTCACCTTTTTTCCTAATGGGCAGACCTGTGGCATATCCGAAAATTCGAAAAAACAAACATCATAAGGCAACGTGTGCAACAGTAAGAGAAAACGTAAAAGAAGAATGACAGACAATGTTTTAAAGCCATGATTTCATCTACAGATTTCCCCTCCTAGAGCAGACCTTAGAGCTGATTATAGCTGTGTCACGACGTATTCTTCAAGAAGGTACTTTTGTTTGTTTGTTGGTCAACTTTGTCACATGATGATGATGAGCTAACTATGCAAACTACCCTCCGGAGCTCCGATAGGTACGATAATATTTATGGAAAACTCAATTACATTTTAACCCCATAAAATGTAAACATTGTATGCAATTCTCATACAAGTCACTTTTATAGATTTAAAAGTTATTGCTCAAAGTTGATAGTTAAATTATTATCTGGTATATATTGAAGGCAGGAACAGTAATCAATTTACAATAAAAATGCTTAGAAACATACTCGTTCTCTCTACACACATACGAACACATATGTAGTCCACAAGATATATAGGGCGTCCAAAGGAAACTTGATAAGAAGGACGTGGAGAGCCCTTACAATAACCATATGCAGCAATAATACATCCATATGCACAATACATACAAATGTAAGCACTCTAGCACAAAAGTGATTGTATACTTTACCTAAAGAAAAAAAAAAGTAAGGAGAAGAAGTTGAAGGTTTGATCCATTCTATAAGGCATTTCCAAGGCTGACGATATATTTTACCTAGTTTAAAAGCTTTACTTGTACTGTATAATGATCATCTTTGCCTTAGTCTAGCAATAAAATAACAATACCATGTTTCTATTCTCTATTTTTATTTTAGTATAGTTATTCTATAGTTTATCGTAAAGCGACTCAACCCTTAGTCACTTCTCTTTACCTTGAAATCAATGGAAATGTAATTCCCTGAAGTGCAAATAGGATAAATGTCAATGGAAGTTCTTTCATAGTGACTCCAATCGTCCCATTTTCCCCCAAACCTTTCCCCTTGATGTCGATTTTATTGATCTATATCCCCCCGTGTTTCATGCTATCCTCTTGTCCGTTTTGCATGTGTTTGAATGTGCTTCTTCTTTATCTAAATATTGGTGTTGAATTGTAAGAAAGTCTACATGCAAGGTTATGGTTCCTTAGTAATCAATTATCTATGAGTGGTTCCATACAACTTGTAGCCCTAGATAGATATGTTTTGATTTATTTATTATTGTGTGTAGAGTCAAGATTTATCGATAACTTCTCTTTGATGCAACGATAAACAAGTTTAGAAACGAAATCATCTAGAGAGGATCAAACAAAAATCCTTGCGGAAAAAGACAAGTTGATAAGAAAATCAAACTCGCAAAGAAACATAATGTGTACCTATGGCCACATGTCCAGCTTTTGATGAAGGTCGAGGATGTATTATTCTTAGATGGCCATACTTACAAGATGATTTTGGCCGATGGAAGGGGGTTTCAATTTTATAATATCTTCATTGACACAATTACAACAATGAATGTTCTTTGACTCTCCATCCTTCAAAAAACTGCGATGTAGAGAGCGTTACAAAGAAGTTTGATAACGCTCTCGTCCCCCTCATGTGGAGCCCTCTTGCTTTTTATCTTTTTGATATAGAGGAAAACCACTATATGATGTCTTAAAGGTGGGGGCTTCATACAATTTAAAATATTTTGACTAAAGGGACGAGATATTTTTCGATCGATCATTCTTTAGGAGGGCTTCCAAAGTTGGTAGCACGCCTCTCTTTACAAATATTCCAGACGGTCTCTCCTCCTCTAGAATTCCACAACACTGATGAACATTCGATCAGTTCACCCAGCAATGCTTGCTTCCAATGGATTTGTCCTTGTAGCAGCATGATTCTCCCAAGGGCCCGCTAAACCCATATTGACTTGGGGCATGAAAGGAAGAGGTGTCCCAAATCCTCATTGCCATGTAGGAATCCTTTGCATCATAAGGGGGACCACGTAAATCTTGTTAGCTTTCACATTGGTCTGAATTGCTTGATGCAAGATTTGCCATATAAGCATTGACCTCTTTATCTCAATGAGGGGGTGCCAAAGGGTTCATAACTTAAAATCCCACCTCAATCTCTACAAATGCAGATACCATTTCCTTGAGCATGACATGAAAGTCCACATTCATTTTGAATCTCAGAATGTTATCAAGGCTATTGCCATTGTGCCATTTAAGACCCTCTTGGTGAGGGATTCCTGACCAATGAAGATGTAAGTCCTTGAGTGCTCCCAAGCATTGAATCTACTTTGCAACAGACACCATTGTTCATAGTCCACTCTTATAGGTGGATCGATCTCTAATGCACTGGCATGTTTCTTGGTTCTAGAGGGGCTTCCACAAATGAAAATCTTTTATTTCCAAATCTTTCTAGTCTTTTGGATGTTCAAGTTTCCACACCTTTGATGCCCTTGATAGGAAACTAGATCAAATCATTATGTCTAATACTGGCCACCCATTTCCAATCTTCATTGATCCTAACAAACTGTGTAACCTTGTTGCAACTCTTCCACAAATAGCAAGCCAAGCTCAAGCCTCTTGGAGTCACTAGAAAGGGGGAGAACTAAAGGATGGAAAGGTTGGAACCCTTCCACCCGGGGAGGCCCACAAGCTTAAGAGCACTACTATTTCTAAAAATAAGCTTGGCCCAAGAGGCATCATTGTTGCTCCATGCTTTGTGGGATTTGGAGGGTCTCATGGACACTAGGCCCGTTGTCTTGTATAGTTTCTATTTCTATTGATTAAAGCTTGGGAGAGTAGACAATTGCCGAACTTCCTTTTGGATTAAAAAAAAACAATTCCGATGTACATTAGAGCCCATTGAAACCTATCTCAAAAGCAAGGGAAGTGCACAACGAAGGTTCATTTGAGACACTTAATTCCCCGTGTCGCTTGGAGAAAATATCGTCTTAGTATCGTTCCTGATTTTTGAGATCAAGAACTGATAAATCTATGATACTCGAGACCAAGAACTGATATAATCTATGCTACTACGACAAGGTTTGCTGTTACAGTACTCAAGTAGATATGAAGGTCATGAAGGAATGCTTATAACTCGTCGGTACATAATGAATATTTTGAAAAGATTGATGACAAACCCCATCTTACTAAGTTATTCCAGCCGCATTGTTGTTCTATTCCAACAGCTCTTCTTTTAGAGGTATGGTGAGACTCAAGTAAACACAGGTGAGGGAAACTAATAAAAAAGTATATCAAAAAGTATTTTTTGAGAATCCTCAGTTTATCAAAGAAAACCCTACGGCATTAGTAAGTACAACAATAAAAGTTCATTTGGATAAGGAAGGAGAAACCAAGGAACCTCCTTAGTTACACATAAAAGGTACAAGCAGTGAAGTAGCTTGGCGAAAATGAAATCCAATTTCGATCCTAAAGACTAACGTTTCGATTCATAATGGAGTTGAAAATCAGCTTCCACATCAAAAAATTAGAGGATAACGTAAGAGAACCAAGATCTATCGACCATGGAAATGCGAGAAGAATGACAGCAGGATAATTTTTTAGAAATAGGTGCCCAAGTGTAATTAAACGAAGCGTTCAACGCATTATAAGTCCTCAAATGTTGTGTACATGACATGGTTAGCCCTACTTATGGCTTGCACGAATAAGATAATCTGAGAAAGTGCCCCAATCTCATGTGTATATAAGGATTTCTTTCGAGGGTGGATTTCCAGTTTCTTTTGAGAGATCTAAATGTAGCACTATCTTTTTTGTATACTAGTGATCACGAATCATTGGGGTTTATTATTCCCATTTTCCCTTTTCCACACATCTCTCCGACATTTCCTTAAAATCAATTTTGATAACGAAAGACTAGAATGGGATTTCGTTCCTTGATCGATTCACTAAAATTCAACAAAATGGTTTTTAATCTTCTAGGAAATGCCTTAACTCATATTAACATCAACGACGGTCTATCTTTGGCTATAGTTCTCAAGCACTCTACCTAACGGGGGTGTTTGCTATCCTCGAGGTTATTTTCCATCATTGTGGTTGAGCTCAACTGTGTAATCCGCAGTTAAGTACAATCAAGCCATATTTGAGGTCTCTCTCTCTCATGGTCAAGAACAAATGGCTTTCATGATTTTCATGAATGACACCAACATGTTTCTATAGAATGATATTGGAAGTGTCTCCCTTTTCTAGCGCTACCCTGCTTTTGTTTGCAATACTTCTATGTATAGAATTAACAACCCCAAAAAAGCCTTGAGAATCCTTTTGAAGCCTCCACATCTTTTTGAGGGATCAAGGTTGTAAAGAGTTACCTTAGAGGGCCTCAACAAGCTCATAATTTTGGCTCATCACGTTAATTGGAGGCACGCCTCAATGAAGCATTGTTCTTCCGCTCTATGGAATGCTGTTATTAGTGCTCTATAGAAATCTAGAAGGAAAGATGTGCAATTGAAACAAGAACGAGCTAGCTCTCATGGGATTCCCGAATTGGAAGAATCTTGACATTCTGACCCTTTTGTTTTCCCCGATCTCGGTCTTCCCAAAAGGCTCAAATCTTGTGTGCTCCCTATGGAATCGTTGGAATAAAGTCAAAAGCTCCACAAGAATAAGTGAAGACTGAAAGTGGGCAACCAGTATGAGACAAAACAGATCTATCTAGTTTTTTATCCATGGCATCTATATCGTGGAACCTTGGAACATTCGAAACGCAAAGAGGCTATGGAACAAAGGCTTCAAAAAATGGAAACATCTCTGGAAGCAAGACTCCAACTAGTGGATCAACTTTGAGGATATTGAACCTAGCGTCAACATTTCCTATGAAGAATGGAACACTTTGCAAAGCAGTCCTCTTGCCTAGGACCGCTCTAAAGTTCGCCTTCTCATGGGGCACGAGATGCCGGGCTCTCTTGGTCTCTGATGACACAATGGTAATTGCCTATCAACTTTGAGGATATTGAATCTAGCGTCAACATTTCCTATGAAGAATGGAACACTTTGCAAAGCAGTCCTCTTGCCTAGGACCGCTCTAAAGTTCACCTTCTCATGGGGCACGAGATGCCGAGCTCGCTTGGTCTCTGATGACACAATGGTAATTGCCTATCAAAAATCTCGAATATCAAAGAAACCATTGATTATCATGTTAACTTCAACAAGGAGTGGTGCCTCTCATGGACATGGCTTCGGTGGGACATGAAGTTCATGGCTATCTAGCACCATCTCATAGAAATGAAAAACTTATGGAAAATTCTTCATCATGGAATCTGGACCAACCTTAAGGCTAGCAAAATTTGTGGGATAGCTCCCTAGTGCAAATTCTGCTACCGGTCCATTGAAGATGTTTCTCACATCTTCTTTACTTGTCCCAACTCCAACAGGCTCTGACAGATTGTTAGAAAGAAAATAGGACTTCAGAATGATATCAATTGGAAGCAAGCTCTGTTGGGAGAGGCATTGGTTGCTCCACGACTCTCTAGAACGCCATTAGAGGGGAGATTGTATGGAAAATGTGGCAGGAAAGATGAGCTCTTAACTTTGATGACTCCCCCAAAGAGTGGTCGATTGAGAAATCATGTTTCCTCCTTGGCAAAATGATTGATAACTGTAAGAAATCCCCGCCCTTTAGGCATCATCAATTGCTCCTTTTGATCAACAACAAGCCTACACCCAAGTGGGCTCTGCATAAGGGTGATGAGAGGGTGATTAACCTTCTTTGTAATGCCATCTAAACTCTATAAAATGTATCCATAATCTATGGGACTCGGGGGATCCCATGGGCACTAGTCCCCTTCTCTTATACTTTTCTTTTAATTAGTTCAAGTCAAGAGAGTAGGCTAAGGCCAAACTTCCTTTATTAAAAAAAAATATGTGTAATCAACTTCAGTAAGCCTCCTTGGAGTAGTCCATAGATAAATCATTAGCGCACGTGGGTAGAAGGGTTTTTTATTTCAAGGAAAAAAACCCCCTTAGGAGCCATACGATACTGATCATAGAAACCAACCACATGAAAAACAAATGGGCCTGTCATGAACGGGACGAGACGGTTATAAAGATTCTCTACAATTCTCTCTCTCTCACACTCACTTATAGCTTTTCGTTGTTTACGATCTAAAGTGTTTGTCTTTTAAATGATTTTGGATGTCGAGACCATGGCTAGCAAGATTCTAGAAAATGGATGATCAAACCTCTATGTAATGAGAAGGTTTTTTAGTCCAACTTTACCTTCAAGTACTACAATAATATATAAATCTTTGGTATAAGTAGATGGAAAGACGTTGATTGGATCACTCACTTGTTATTTTTTATCTTGATTGTTCCCAAGGGATCAGATATGATGTGCTCTTTATGGGAATCCTAGAACAAGGTGAAACCTTCGTGCCCCATCACTCATGGCTACAAATGGGTTGTTGACATTAGGTAGTAGGAATATATATAGTTCTCATATTGTGGTATTAAGAGAGTTGAGAAAGATAATATATAAAGAGTGCATAGGATTGCCCCAAAGTATTTCGGAAGTTGAAAAAGCTTTGGAACCAAGAAAGATAAAAGAGCATCAGATTTGAGGACACCGATCCTAGCCATAGAGTTGATTATGAAGAGTACTGCCTCCTAATTCATAGGATAAATGTTTAGGATGCTGCCATGACTAGATAGTACATATGTACTCATAAAATGAAAAACAGTGTGAGACTCAAAAGTGAGTAGCCATGAAATGGAAAAGCTTACATATGAATTAGAGTGAGATTGCCGAGAGCATGATGTGAGATTTCAAGCTTCTAACCAAATATGAATTGGGCAGAGGCCTTCATTATATATTTGGAGGACCCTCATAAATATATCATTTGTGGGATAATTCTCCTTGAAGGAGAACCACTACGATTGTAGGAGGAAATAGTAAGGGATCCCAAATACAACTAATGAGATAAAAAATGGAGTGACCCCAAAATAAAAATGTACATGCACTCATAGAAATGAAATAGAGATAAAATTGTAGATGGAAATAGGTATGCAATAGAATTACTTATTCAACATCCCCTCTACACCTCCATTTTGTGGAGATTGAATGTTCCACATGTCCGCCATGCAATACAACATATATAGACGTTGAGCATTCATGAACATGTTTTCCAAGTTTTCCTAAGAGAGAAAATATTCCAAATTAATCTCCCAAGATAGGGTTTTCTTACAGATGAAATGGTAGTGGATATCCGTGTGCTTGTTATAAGTGTAGAAGATTCGATTCTTGCTCATAGCCAGGGATGATTGATTATTGGTGTAGATGCATGTAGCAATTTCCTACATGTCCTTCATGCAGTCAAGAAATCTATGAGAACCTTGTTCGTGTTTTTGGCATGCCCTATGGAACAAATAGCTAAGAACACGGATTGTATGTGTGATTTACGGTATATTTCTAGCTAAGCAAATCAAAGAGCCAACAAGCTTTCAATAGGAATGCACATCCACACGTGGTGATGTGTCCTCCATGATAAACTTGGTGTTGGATTCTGAAAGTGTGGTAATAGAGTGGCATTGGTCCATGTTATATGTGAAATGGAAATCAAAACAATATTTTCTTTGTGATAGAAAGATACCCTCAAATAATTCTCAAAATTGCATACCTTAGAAATATTGAAGGAGCTCTAAATTTATAATGGGACACTTGTAATGAAGTTGCGTCATGAGAAGTTGGATGTGTTCATTAGCTCTATTAAAGCTCATTTAATTCTTCTATGATCTCTTCATGGGCATCACTATCTTTAGTAATTGGGTTGGTCCAGATTTCATCACTTTCTACCCATAGATGGCCCAAATAATGATGAAAATGCACCAAATCTGACATCTGAAATGAGGCACGCAAATCAGCCTAGAATATGCTTCTCATGAGGACAAGTGAGTAGCATGTCATCAACATGGACAACAATGATAAGATGGACATCATTTGCACACTTAATATATAAGGTGGTCTTGGTTCGACTATAATCAAAACTATGTGCAATCAGGTAGGTGTGTATCTCTTCATACCAAGCACCTAGTGCTTACTTCAAACCATATAATGCCTTTTTCCACTTTCAGACTTTGTTTTCATGCCCTTTCTGCACAAAACCATGGGGCTTAAAAATGTACACTTCTTCATGCAAGTCACCATTCAGAAATGAAATTTTGATGTCCAACTAATGTACAATCCAACCATGATGAGTTGTAAGTGCACAAATGATATGAACAGTAGTCATTCAAGATGTATGAGCAAAGGTCTCATAAAAATCAATGGCTCTTTCTTAAACATAATCCTTTTCAATATGCCTATCCTTATACCTATGAACTATTCCATCAGGCTTTCGTTTAAGCTTGTATACCCACTTAGTGCCAATGGCTTCTTGCTAGGAGGCACAACACATAAAGATGAGGTACCATTTTTCATGATAACATCATATTCTCATTGCATAGTAGCCATCCAATTTTCAAAATTTTGTTGTTCATCAAGTGAAACACCTTTATTTTCATCACAAAGACTAGAGGCAGCCATAACATAGCAATTTCATGCAAAACAAGCACCATGAGATCCTGAACAAGTACGATATGATAGAGTTGCATCTAATTTGCTATCTTGCAAAGTCTACACTAGCCATTTAGTGCATAGTTTTTGCCTCCTCTATATCAGTTCTCTCATCAATAATGCATCATGTAAATCTAGATAAGAAAATGGAATGATTTGCATCATCATGTGAAACCTCTAAAGGCTGAGAAGTTGCCTCATTTGGATTAGAACAATACTATCCACCTGTAAACGGAGGCAGCAAGGTATCACATAAATCTTTGGAACTAGCTGATGTCTCCTTAGTACATGAAATTAGTGGTTGAATAGCATCTTCCATAAAAACAACATGATAGCTAACCAAAATGCGTTCAATCTATGGATGATATAGAGGATAACCTTTGCTTTCAGTAGTATACTTAACAAAAATACATTTCACTACTTTATCATCCATTTTTTTTGCGTTATTGTTCACGCACTAATGCATGGGCTAAACAACCAAAGACACAGAGTTGACCAACCGGTGGCTAGTGACCATGCCAAGCTTCATATGGAGTGCTAGACTACAATGCTTTAGTTGCACACT
>CM035413.1:72433426-72568426 GCA_020310875.1 Ceratopteris richardii | reverse complement strand
TATTAAAATGGTATGGTTTGGCAAAGTGAGAGGGCTTCAGTAATGAGAATTTCACCTCCTCACAATGAGATTACTTGAGTGTATTTCTCCTTGAATGTTTCCTCGCAAAAGTAAGTAGTTTAAGAAAACTTATGTGACAAACTTTTCTATGAAGTAGGTTTTGGTATTTTGAAGCCTTTCATGTAGCCCTCATATAGCGCCTATAGTTTTATGACAATGCATGAAAACTCTATTGATGATGGATGGATGTTCTAGAGAAGCTTCTATCCATATGTGTTAGTTTTGTTTTATGGTGTACCTATGAGGAGCCTCAAAAATCCATGTGCTAGTGTTGTTGGTGGTGTCATACCCTAAAAGGAGCTTTAGAAATCTTCAAACTCCACTGTGTCACCAGGAGGAAATCCCTTGGGAATTGTGTACCAAGATTTTTTTTCAAAATTTTTTTCTTTGATTTTTTTGTCACTGATCTAATGAATTGCCTACAGGAAGAAGAAAGAAGTTATGTTTGTTCAAATGTTTGATTGATGTCTTGGTTGTGTGATGAAGAACATTTCATTTGTATTTTAATTGAACTTTTGACTTAGCTTAACCCTAGAACCTGTAAACTACCTATATAAAAACCATTAGCTCTTTGACTCTTCAAAACCTAGTTGCATTTTAGCCAAAGAACATTAAAAGCTCCATGTATCTGATCAAAAGAGAAAACCAAAACCCATGTACATGTAACCCTAAATAAGCTAGAAACCCTAGGATCCTTTACCATTCTTGAAACCTACTAATAAGTAGCCTGGACCGATTGAAAATATTAAAAGTTGATCCTTGAAGTCTTATTCTTAACCCTAGAAACCCTAACTTTTAAACTTAGGAAACTAAATTTTAACCCTTATAAAATCCACAGTTTTCTCTTAGTGTGCATATTTGACCAAAGACTAGATGTTGATAGTCAGTCCCTTGATATGAGTTCTATTGTTTTATTCACTCCAAAATGTCCTACTACAAGGTTGTCATGGCGTTGTTGAAGTACTTGGATCCTGGGTTTTCCTAGAGGGACATACAATAGGTTCTTATAGAGTAGTAACCCATCCTTTTCATGAAATTCGCTTTCTTCTTGGAATTTTCCTTCTTAAACTTTCTGCTTAACATTACAAAACAATTCATCCTGTGGTAGATTCTCACGGATCAACTGATTCAAGGCTGAATCTTCATGATGACTTGAAGAGATAGCTGCTAACTGGAGATGCTCAAGCTTGAGTAACACACTCTCTTGTTGATCAAAGGCCTCTTCACCCTTCTTTAGTGCAAGGTAAGATCTTCTGGACAGGGCATCTGACTGACATTGTTGACATCATGGATGGTATGTGATGACAAAGTCGAATCTGGATAAAAAATTACTCCATCGAGATTGCTTTCTATTGAGAATCCGGGCGGTCATAAAATACTCTAGGTTCTTGTGATCTGAATACACAGTGACTTTATGAGCTTCCCCTTCTAGATGATGATGCCATGTATCAAATGCATCTACTATGGCAAGAAGTTCTTTATCATGAATTTCATAATTAAGTTCTGGAGGGGAAAAATTCCTTCAATGATATGCAACTGGATGTAAGCGCCCATCATCTCCATATTAGGAAAGAATGGCCCCTAGAGCAAAGTCTGACGCATCTATCTCAAGGAAGAAGGGCTTACTTGAATCAGGATGAACTAGAATTGGAGTGGTAGTAAATGATGATTTCAAGGTCTGAAAGGCCTTTTCTGCTTCTTCAGTCCATGAGAATTTAGAGTTCCCTGTAGGCTTGGTGAGAGGTGTCACTATCTTGGAGTAATCTATGATGATTATCCTGTAGAAATTGGCAAACCCCAAAAAACATTGTACATCTCAAACACATGAAGGTGGTTGCCAATCAAGGATTGCCCCAATCTTCTTAGGATCCATAAAAATTCTTTTTATCTGATACAATGTACCCTAAAAATTCCACTTTTGTCTTATGGAAAGAGCACTTCTCCAATTTTGCATATAATCCTTTTTCTCTTAGTTTCTCTAGGACTATCTTCACATGACATTCATGATCCTCTAGGTTTTTAAAAATATCAAGATATCATCAAGATTATTACAACAAAATCATCTAGATATTCTCGAAAGATATTATTCATCATATGTTGGAAGACAGCGAGAGCATTTGTGAGACCAAATGGCATAACTACATATTCAAAATGGTCATACCTTGTCCGAAATGATGTCTTCCATTCGTCTCCTTCTCTGATCCTGACAAGGTTGTAAGCTCCTCGAAGGTCAATCTTCGTGAAGAATTCTTCTTTTCCAAGGTGTTCCAAGAGCTCGGATATGAGTGGTAGAGGGTATCTGTTCTTTATAGTGACTTTATTCAATCCACGATAGTCTACACACATCCGGAGAGTCCCATCCTTCTTCTTTACAAATAAAATAGGAGCTCCTACTGGAGACTTTGAGTGTCTGATGAACCCCTTCGCTAGATTCTCATCAATGTTCTTGCGTAGTTCCATAAGTTCGTTTGAGGATAGTCTGTAGATTGGTCCAAAGGGCAGTTGTGCTCCCTCTTGAAGTTCTATGGCACAATCATAGGGTCGATGCTCTGGAAGGATGTTTGCATTCTTCTTTTCAAAAACATCTTCAAAGCCTTTGTACTGATTGGGTAGCTGCACTGGATCATCTTTCTTAGATTCTTGAGCTAGTATGGCATAGATCATATATGTCGGTTCCTTCCTTATTGCATGCATGAAGGCTTCGGCTCCGACATATGTTGGGTTCTTCTGGATATCTCGAGGGGTGATTTTATTATTCTCCCAATTAATTTCTGGATAATGTTTCTTTAACCATGACATTTCGATGGTAACCATATTTACTGGACTCGATATTACATTGAAACATATGTGTGAATCATGATCACCAAGGTGTACTCTTAGTGGTATGGTTTCCATGGTTATATTCCCCGATGCTAGAGGCCGTCCATCTACTACTTCAGCTACTGCTGGTGTGTTCTTTGGAAGTACTGGAATTCCATGTTTCTTAATGAGTCCCTCATCAATGAAACATGCGGACGCTCTTGAATCTACCAGAGCTATAAGGGAAAGGGTCTTCTTAGACATGATTAACTTGACAAGGGCAACACATGTTCCTACAGGTATGGATGGAATTATGAGAGCCTTTCTTATATCATGGTCCGGTTGTATTGTCTCTTTTACAACTGGACTTCCTCGTATTATGAGACCCTTTCTTATATCATGGTCCGGCTGTATGGTCTCTTTTACAACTGGACTTCCTCGTTTCCCTACTCGAGAAGAGTGGCTGCGACTTTGGAGTTCGTTCTCTTGTTCGGATAATTAACTACAATGCGGCTAGGGTTTCCACAATATAGAAATAATTTTTTATCTCTTCTTCTTTGTTTCTCTTGTGGTGTTAGAGGCTGGAACCTAGTTACATCTATCTGCATAGGTTCGGGAATAGACTCATCTCTAGGAGTAGGCTGGAAAGATTTCCATTGGTGAGGTCTTCCTTCTACTTTTTTTTCTTGTTTCCTTTCAAAAAGGCGGTTATCACATTGAATGGCTTGGTTGATGTATTCATTCAATGTCTTCACCTCTGGCATCATGAGTAGAAGGTCCTTCACATCATCCCTTAAGCCCCATCTAAATTGGCTTATGAAATAATCTTCATGCCAAGTGAGGTCATATATCAACTCCCTAAATTCCGATGCATAGGTAGAGGCAGGGCGGTTACCTTGACGTACCTTCCGAAGTTTTGTTTCTGCCACTCGACTCATGTCTGCATCTCCAAATGTGGCGATAAGCTCTCCAAGAAATCGCTCATAGTCATGAAGTACGGCCATATCCTTCTCCAAGATTGGGGTGAACTATGATAAAGCTTGACCATAGAGCAAGGTTCCAATAAAACCAACCTTGGATGCATCATCAAGGTATCTATCAGGCTGCATGTGAATGTACAATTTGACTTGTTGCAAGAATCCTCGAAACTTTGTGCGATCACCATCGAACTTTTTTGGCATGCAGATCTTGGGTTCCTTCATAAATGATGTACTGGGCCATTGATTCACTTGAATACTCCCTTGATTCACTTGAAGACTCTCGATTCGTTCTTGTAATTCTTGGAGGAGTGCACCTACATGCACTAGATGTCCCATCTCGACTTGTGTCTGTCGATGGCTTAGGTCTTCGACTTGTTGTTGGAGACTCTGAAGTGATGCTACAATCTGTTCATAAGTGTTCTCCATGATGTTTGGTCTTGGATAGAAGAGAGTCTTGCCAAAATGTCAGGGGAGCACTAGATTGTGCTCTCTGACTACAGTAGACAAGATTTTGGAAATACACTTTTTATTACAAGATCACCCAGGAAGGGAAAATAATTCAAGAATACGTGACTGATACAAGATGTCCCACAACCCGAGACTGATAGGTGTAGATAACTCAGCTAGAGATGATACAGGAGATCCCACAACCTGGGATCGTAAGTATGGAACAAGATCTCTCGATTACAAGAACTCCCCTTGGGAGATGGACTAGATACAAGAAAGAACTCGAAAAGATCTCGTACTACGAGATTACAAGAGGGCAAGACTAGATGTCTAGGATACAAGACTAGATAGGGCTGGAACAAGCAACAAGACAAGAACAGGAACTGGAACTTGGAGAGTACTTACTTTGTGGTCATGACTCCTTGAGCTCCCAAGACTGGTATTGGCAAGACTGATTATGAATGTGGCCAACCCCTCCTTATATAGGTTTTCAAGGGTGGTTCCCAAGGGCGGTTGCGACTTGATGATGTCATCATGATGTCATCGACTCCAAGCATGGTCTCTGGATGTCAGAATCAAGCAGGAAGACAGTCGATCTTAGGGTTTTGGCACGTTTTGGACGCAGTGGAAGCATTTGTTTCTCCTAATTCTGAACCAATCATGAGATACAGGGTTCACATGGAATCCAAGGTTTAGGATGGTTTCGTTTGTCCATGACAGTGTCTTGCTTCTAGAGATGTTTCCATTTTGTCAAGCCTTTGGTCTAGAGCCTCTTGGCACTTTGAATGTTCCAGGATTCCACCTTTTTTGATCCCATGGATTGGAAACCATATAGAGTCATTGTATCTGATATCGGCCGCCCACTTTCTATCTTCACTGATTCTTATAAAGCTTTTGACTCTGTTCCAAATCTTCCATAGAGAGCACATGAGGTTTGAGCCTTTTGGGAAGAATGAAATCGGGGAAAAAAAGAGGGTCAAAATATCATGATTCTTCCAATTTGGGAATCCCACGAAAGTCAAAGTGGTCTTTTTCTTGAATATGAGTTTGGCCCATGAAGACTCGTCGTTGCACCAAGCCTTAATCATCCACTTTGCTGCAAGTTTCGTAGCCATGCAGCCCATGTCTAGAATACCAAGGTCTCCACTATCCCTTTGGCAAGTGCAGATGGACCAATTGATTTTCGGAATCCCCCTCCTCTTGTGGTCGCCTGTCCAAAGGAAGTTTTGATAGACACTTTCTAGTTTGGACTGCTCTTGCTCTTTCGGACTCCAACAAAAAGAGGAAGGAAATGGTTGAAGAAATGAGGAACATGTGAATAACCATTGCACTAACTGCAAGATTGATTTGCATACATCTCCAATAGTTTATCTTGCTTTTGAGTCTGGAGAGGACCCAGTTCTAGCACTACTCCATCGATATACCAAATCCCATGGGCAACCCAATAAGTCGGAAGACTTGACCTCGGGGAATGTTATGGCAGCCATGATCAAATAGTAGGTCAGGTTGGATCCCAACAATAGCTCTGAAAGTAGTCTTTGAGTGGTTGATTTTGGATCGAGCAACTTCGCAAAAGGTGTCCACACACCTTCAAAACATCTCTAGACTCAAATGATCATTGTAAACAAATGCGTTCATATCATCAGCAGAGAGTCTCATAGTGATTTGACCATGATACTTGAGTAACAAGAGACCTTTGATATTACCAGCTTCCACTTGCACTACAACATATGAGGGGCATATCGATGTTGCCTATACCGAGGATCACTCCCAACGTCGGTATAAGCGTTGGAAAAGTACACTTAAATATACCGACGGTCAAGTGACCGTCGGTATGACTATTTAAAATGGATCACCGCGATGCCTCACAAGCATCGGTATGTGTGTTGGAATATGCATCGATATGAGCGTCGGTAACTTATGGGAAATTTCCGATGCCCATACCAATGGCCATATGGATGCACATACTGAGGCCATGTTTGAAACATACCTGGAAGCCGAGAGCAAAACTGAACATTTTATGCATGTACTAGTTGTCTTCTATCGAACTTGTGTGTGTGAATCGAATTGCAACCTCCATTGTCTTGTGCACACACACAGAGAGAGAGAGAGATCTCTCTCTCTACACACACACACTCTCTCTCTGTTTAGATCTCACATCTTGGTAAGTTGTGCGTGTACTCTTAGCCTTTGTCTTTCTCTATGCAATAGGTCGTATAATTTCTCTTCTCTTTGATTTTGTAGAAGTTCTTTGGCATGGATTCTTTGGAATTCGACGATAGATGACATACATTATGCCCAAAGGACAACGATCCAAAAGAGGGACATACTTGTATGTTTATTCTCTATTGATAGAGAGAGAAAGAGAGAGAGAAAGAGAGAGAGATGAGAGCAAGAGAGATAGAGAGAGATAAAGAGAGAGAGGAGAGAGATAGAGAGAGAAAGAGAGAGAGAGAGAGAGATGAGAGAGAAAGAGAGATAGAGAGATAGAGAGATAAAGAGAGAGAGAGAGAGTGAGAGATAAAGAGAGATGAAAGAGAGGAAAATAGAGCATACATACACACACACATACACACACATGCATACATACACACATATACACACATGCATGCTTACATGCACACATATACACACATGCATGCATACACACACATACAAATATACACACATGCATACATACACACACATGCATACACACACATAAATACACATATGCACACATACACATACACACACACATGCATACACACATACATACACACACATATACACACATACATAAACACACATATAAAAACATGCATGCATACATACACACACATATACACACATGCATGCATACACACATATACACATATACACACATGCATACATACACACACATGCATACACACATGCATGCTTACATACACACACATATACACACATGGATGCATACACACACATACAAATAAACACACATGCATACATACACACACATGCATACACATATACATACACAATACATACACACACATATATACACATATGCATACATACACATACGCACACACATGCATACACACATACATACACAACCATATACACACATACATGCACACACATACATACACACATATACACACATGCATGCATACATACACACACATACACATATACACACATGCATACATACACACACACACATGTACACACATGCATACATACACACACATATGTACACACATGCATACATACACACATATACACACATGCATGCAAACATACACACACATGCACACATGCATACATACACACATATACACACATGCATGCATACATACACACACATACACACACATATACACACGTGCATGCATACACACACACACGCACACACACACATACATACACACAGGTATGCACACACACACATGAATGCATACACACACATGCATACATACACACACATACACATATACTCACACATGCAAACATAGACACACATACACATATACAAACATGCATACATTCCCACACACACACATACATACACACATGCACACATATACACACACATAAGCTAGTGTTTTAATTAAATATATAAAATTTTGATTTTAAAGTTTTTTGTTACATAAAATATATAAAAATAGGATTAGGGTTTTTAGGCTATTTACACATACATACACATATACTTATACACATATATATACACATACACTTATTAAATAGGATAATTATATATATAAATAAATATATGAAAAAGAACTAGTGTTTTAAATAAATTAATTAATTAATTAGGGTTTTAGCATTTTAACACCTATATAATATATATAGACACATAAACATACACATATAATACATATATGCATATATATACACATGCATATAGAGATATACATATTTTAGGTCCAGATCTTTAAGATTAGGGTTTTAGGGTTTAGGCATACATATAACTCAATTAAATTTATATAAAGAGAAAATATAGCAAAAAATTAAGGAAAAAATCTGAATATATAAATAAATATATATAAAAAATAGGATAATTATATAGATAGATAAATATAAAATGAACTAGTGTTTTAAATAAAGTAATTAAATATAAATAATTAAATATATATAATTAAATATATATAATTAAATATAAAAAAATAGGATTAACTACAAAAAAAATTGAATATATAAATAAATAAATATATATAAAATAGGATAATTATATAGATAAGTAAATATGAAAATAACTAGTGTTTTAAATAAATAAATTAAATATATATAATTAAATATATAAAAATAGGTTTAATTTTAAGGATTTTAGGCATACATATAACTCAATTAAATTTATATAAAGAGGAAATATAGGAAAAAACTAAAGAAAAAACCAAATATCTAAATAAATATATATATAATAATATAATTATATAGATAAATAAATATAAAAAGAACTAGTGTTTTAAATTAATTAATTAATTAATTAGGGTTTTAGGATTTTAATACTTGTATAACATATATACACACATACATAGTGTTCAGGTTTAAGTTCTTAGGAGTATGATTTTAAGGTTTAATAAAAAAATATAATGCTCTAAAATGTCCATATTGTATCAGATGGCTAGTTTGGATCCCGAAGAGAGAATGGCATGTCGTTGCACTCAGTGCAAGTATCAAATTTATCGGAAACCACAGATTTGTAATGCACATGTTAGAGAGTATGGATCCTTTGATAAGAATCGACTAGAAAACCTACGCTACCATTCACATGGTCCCCCAAGTGAGCAGATGGACCCAAACGACATTGCACCGGTAACCTTTCATGGATAAAAGAGAACAAAAAAGGAGTTGGACATACAAACAAATACTAATAGCATTACATGAAATGAACATATGGAAGAAATGCTGAAAGCATTTTATGAGATGGACGAAGATCATGATGGTGGAGAAGATGTCGAGAGCTTCATGGACACAACAAAATTTCCATGATAAGTCAATGAAGAATATGAAAACATGTGAAGACTAGCTCGGTTACCACTTTACAATGGAGCAAAGATATCTCTAAAGTGGCATGTAGTGGGCAAGAAAATGAAAGTGGTGAGTTAAGAAGGCACAAACTTCTTCACATGCTCATTGGTTATAAAAGTGGAGTGGGAGCATTGACTAAACAAGGAGAAAAAGAGGACAGAGTTCCAAGTTGAAACAGAAATAGGAAGGTCTATCAAAACCTTAAGGTCCGATGGTGGAGGAGAATATTTCTCCAAAGAATTTTTCAGATTTTCTACAAGAGAATGGGATCAAAACGCAATTTACTTGTAGGTATATGCCACAACAAAATGGAGTAGCTGAGAGGAAAAATAGGCAAATTGTTGAAATTCCAAGATGCATCGTCAAGGAGATGAAGCTACCATTGTAGTATTGGGATGAAGCTACCACAACCCACAACCTAGAACAAAGGAAATAAAAGTCTCGCAACATGTGGTCTTTGATGAACTAAGACCATGGGATGAAGATAAAGGAAAGGAAAAGATTCTTGAAGAAGATTGTGATGAATATGCAGGAACAAATCAAAGAGAAGTTCAATAATCAAGCACAAAGGTTTTAGGTGCAGAGGCATATACATCGAATGAAGAATGTTCACATGTAGGGGGAGTCATTCTTTGTCTCCGAATTCAGCTCATAGTAGAGCCGAAGAAGCACGTGCTACTCCAAACAGTGAGAAAGATGTAAGTGAAGAAGAATTGAAGAGGTAATCACTCCGAAGGTAAAGCTGAATAGATTAAAGAAGCAACTTTGTAAAGGCAATGAGACAAGATTTTCAAGGACAAGGTATCCAACTCAAAGGTTTAATTATGATATTTTCATTGCAAAACATTTTGCATACATGATGTAGGTTATCAAAGACAAAGAGCCTCAGACATATGAAGAAGCTTGCACACAGAAGGAATGGAAGCAACCTATGAAAGAGGAGATCAACGCTCTCAAAGATAATCACACATGGGAGCTAGTGCCAAAGAAAGAGGGTATGAAGATTGTTTCGAACAAATGGGTGTTTAAAGTAAAGAGGGATGTTGATGGTTCACTAGCTAGATATACAACTAGACTAGTTGCCAAGGATTTAAACAAACACAAGTCATAGATTATGATCAAGTTTTCAGCCTTGTTGCAAAGATGGGAACAATCAGAACATGAATAGCAATTGGTGCTTCAAGGAGATGGCCATTATTTCAACTTGACATAAAAAATTATTTTCTCAATGGAGAACTACAAGAAGAGGTATACATGAGTGAACTGATTGGATTTGAAGATGAAAACCATCCAAACTTTGTTTGTAGCTTGAAAAAGGCACTTTATGGCTTGAAGCAAGCACCAAGGGCATGGAATCAAAGATTGATAGGATATCTAACTAAGTGTGGATACAACACAAGTAGTGCTAGGAAGAAAATAGAGAGGTATATACTTGCATATATGTCGATGACCTCATCATAATAAGAACTGATGTTACTGGGATTAAAGATATCAAAAGGAAGCTTGGTAAGGAGTTTAAAATTTCAAATCTTGGAGAGTTGAAATATTTTTTAGGAATTGAAGTTGCTTATGGAAAAAGTGGCATCTACTTGATGAAAATGTACTTGTTGGATGCTCTTTTTAGATTTGGAATGACTGAATGGAAACCACTCACTCAACCCATGGACACAAATACAAAGATTTGCTCAAATGATGGAGAACTATTCGAAGATGTAATGACATAATGAAGCATTGTAAGATCATTATCTATGCAAACATTACAAGACCTGATTTATCTTATGTTGTTGGTGTACTTTCCCAGTTTATGGAAGCCTCAACAAGTGAACATTTAAATTCAGCCAAGAGAGTGTTGAGATACATAAAACATACAATTAATAATGTTGCTTTTTTTTACAAGTTTGATGAAGAATTGCAGGTCAAAGGCTTTAACAATACTAATTGGGTAGGTTCAAAGGAAGATTGGAGATCAACCGCAGGTTATGTGTTCATGATAGGAAGCAAATCTATCACATGGAGCTCAAACAAACAACCTATTCTTGCACTCTTATCCATGGAGACTGAATATAGAGGATTAGCATTTGCCATATGCCAAGAAATGTGGATTAAAAAGGTTTTGGTTGATCTTGAAGTGCAAGTTGGAACCATGCCTATATACGGTGATAACATGTCAAGTGTAAACTTGGCAAGCAATCCTATATTTCATGCAAGGAGCAAGCACATAGATGTCCACTACCATAGTGTAACGGAGAAGGTATCAAGCAAAGGTATGGAGATAAAGTTCATCAGAACCAAAGAGAAGGTTGCACATATGTTTACAGAGTTCTTGGATGCTTCTAAATTTCTTGATTTTTAGCTTCCTAGAAATCCTTTTGCACGTACATTGTTTGTCCAAAATATGTTTTTCAAACGATTTATATTCCGGGAGATATCTATCAGAGAACGAAGTCTAGTTTTTCAGTATACTTATGTGCACAGGTGGTCTATTTTGGTTTGTTTAATTTCCTAACCAAAACTCATCCATATTAATTGATTTTTAGCCTGTTGGAAAGCTATTTGTGTGTACTTTATTTATCCCAAATATCTTTCTCAAAGAATATATATTCAAGGAGTTATTACTCTAAGTGTGAAGTTCAATTCTTTAGCATACTTGTGTGGACAACAATCTATCTAAGGTGCAGCTGTTTGTCCAAGTGTTGGACATACAAGGGTTCACTACAAGTTTTTGTTGCGCATAAGAGAACTCATTCTCCACAAGAAAAATGGGTATTAACAATCAATAACTCTTTCTAAGCATGTCATAAATCATACAAAGCATCCATTGTATTGATGAAGAATGAAAACCACAAAAAATGTAGTTAAGACCTTCAAATGCACCCTTAAAACCTTCATAAGAACCATTAAAACTCAACCCAAAGCCATGATGCCATGTTGGAAGAACACGTGCAAAATTCAAAACATAAAAACACGTAGTCACAAAGAAAAGAATGTAAGACTCAAAGAATGGGAAGAATCACATATCAATTACAGTGAGCTTTCTAAGATCATGAAATGAGCCCTCAATTTGAAAATATATGAATGTGTATTTCATAAGCATGTCCCACGGGGGCTTCAAGATAAGATCCAACATAAATTAAAAAACTTTATCGTTTTTAGTTATGCCAATGAATAGAATGGAGAAACATGTTTATGAATCAAGAATAAAGAATTTTGTGATCATTGACTTAGTCATTATACAAATTTGGGAAAATAATTGTCACAACTAGAGTAACACAACTTGATACATGCATGTGCAATCTATATCACTACTTTGCTACCTTCCACCAGAGTCCATTAGTGTTAGGTATACTCACCACTTGAGATACGTCACTCTAACTTCAAATTAACTCACATTAACTTGAGATGGTTTTGGAGAGTCTTTCTGCAAAATACTCTTAAACATGTCATTCACAAGGATTGAGCCCAAGACCTCCTCCTTCCCATCCCTGAGACCTAATTACTAATCTATGAGATGAATTGATTAATACTCTACAAATACATGATTTCAAGGGACTTTATTGTATTTCCCTATCATCGAAGGACATAGGGCAAACATGTGAAATACCTAGAAGCTAAGTTTCTTTAACAAAAATTTTCCATCTTGTTCCCTTGTTGTGAAATACTTTTTGACGGAGTTTGAAAGGTTTGCTAAGCTTCACTTCTACTCGCTTTCAATAAATGAAGCTTTACAAAGGTTGAGCAAAACATCCAACTCAGATGTTTTTTCTAGGTTCCACATCTAATCAACATCCATTGAACTCTTTTAGAACTAGAGGTTTAAAATGTCCAATAATGTCTTTAGGATCTTGATAGAATATAAGAAGATTTCCATCACTCTTTGCAGCCCAAATTCAAGTGGACCAAAGTGAATCTAAATGAATTTCACAACTCTCCGACTTATGACTCTCAAAGTCCTAACTCACAATCTTGGGAGTTGTCAAATGTGTAACCAATTCCTAATTTGTTTCTCTCTAAGGGTGTTCAAAACTCTAATATAAAATTAAGAAGACTTTCTTTATCCATTTCAGCTATGTTATTTTTCATGAAGCAAGATCAATTAAATTATTCAACGTAGACTTAGTACCTTTAAAAATGGAATGGTTTGTTTGCAAATAATCTATTTAAGATATTTAATTCAATTATCTATTCCATGTGGCTTAACCTAATCTTCATTGAAATGATTGAGATTATTGAAATGAAGCATTATGATGACCTACATAGAGAGACAAGTCTCTTTTTCCCCCAACCATATGCTTGTATATATAGCTCTCCAAGGAACTGCCTCTGGTAGGTGGATACTAACCAACCAAGTGTCGAGTGTCCTACTTAATTGGAGTTAAATCAAGTGGATGCTTCTAGAAGGCTGTAGAGATCTTGGGGCAAATCTCTTATAGGAATTGAACCCAATGCCTCTTCCTTCTCATCCATATAACTTAACCACTAGGCCATGCACCTTTTCTTTTCTAAAGAGTATAAGCACCTCTGCTAAGTCTACTGTTAAGAATTCTGCCCTACACTTGATAACCAAATAATGTCTCACCTCATATTTGTCTGAGCTTGTCGGACCCTCATCTCTTGAACTTCCTTTATAACATTCTTCGGGGCCCTTTTTAGAAAATTTTTGTCCTTGCAAATACAGCTATATAAATACTATAGGCATCCCTTGAGCCTCATGTACAAATTGTACATGATCATCTATATGAGTCCTTTCCTCCTATCCTTCCCCTTAAGAAGTCTTATAAAAGATCATCTTAAACATGGGAAACCATCGCGTTGACCATAACAAAATGAAGATAATAAATCATAGAAACCTCTAAAATGGAAAAAAAAGTCCCATAAAAAGTGACTCCAAAAGCATCTAGAACTAAGAGGATAGAGTTGCCCTCATGTCTCTCAAGGTACTCCTATCCTTGAGTGGTGACAAGTGCTATTCTTTACATAAACCATCCTATTGCCTATCCCTATCCATCATCCTAGCTGTTATAAAAGAATTCCTTAGAAGTGAAATGAACTTTCTACATTCCACTAGCCAAGAAGTCTTTGGTTTGTCATCCATTAACTTTCGACTAAGCTCTCTTGAAAGAGAATCTATTCGAACTAATGCAAAATCTATCATTTTCTCTTCCCTCTAGTTTCCATATGAATGAAAAAATTGTTCCTTTTGAGATTTAGATAACCCCCTAGTACCCATTCTCCTAATTGATGTTCAATCATCACCTCATGATGAAACACGAGCTAAGATTTTGGTAACCCAATGGTTAGATGTATCCCTTTCGCAAGGAGTTTACTTCAATCTAATTCTCCTTGGATGTATGCTCATGAAAGTAACTAGTTTAAAAAAACGTATGTGACAAACATTTGTCTAGATTAGGTTTCGATATTTGAGCATTTCATGTAGCACCCACAATTAGATGACAATGTACCACAATCCTATTGATGATGGATTGATGTTCTAGAGAAGCTTCAATAAAGAGAGGTTATTTTTATTGACGGTGTACCGAAGGGGAGCCTCCAAAATTCACAAGACCTAGTGTTGTTGGTGGTTTTGGACCTCAAAAGGATCTTAATAAATATACAATCCCCATTATGTGTGCCAAATTTTGATGTGTGTTTAATTGTAGTGGATCTGAATACGTCCTCTTTATGATTTCATTGCCTAATTGGTGAGACCTCACAACTTGCATATGATTCGCACAATAATAGAACATAATAGAGAGGAAGTAGACACGAGATGAAAAAAAACAAGAATTAGAATGCAAGAGAGATGGGTATTGAAAATATGCTCTCCAATTCTCTCTCCTTGCTCTCTCACTAGAACTTTCTTAAATGATGATCCTTATGATCTGATCCTCAATGTTGTTATTCCTGTTTTGTTCCTCCTAATCCGATATTCAATTGTACATTGCATTCTTATCCCCAAGAGGACTCCATGTAGGTCTTCATTTGCACTTTATTTCCTCCCCAAAGTTGTTCGAGAGTCTTCTTCAAGAAGCCACGCTACCTTGTACACCCGTAATTCAAAATTGATTTTCTCGCACTTTCTAAAATGAATTCTATGATTCATTCTCTTACATGTTCAATCACATGTCCAAACATGTGTATTGCACATATCTTTTTTAAGTGAGATTTTATGACTCACATTAAATGAAAGTCCTCCACAAGACTCCTTATTAGTTTATATAGAGCTAGTCTCCAAAAAAAATCAAAATGAATGAGACTTAGAGCATCTACAAAATCCTTGTACACAGACACCTTGGTAGATGCATAAAGCCACCATGTGCCTCTTTCGATGCTTTCTTTAGTTCTAATATGTTGAATTGAACGCTACTAGATTTATACTTTGGATAGAGATTCTGAATATTTCATTATTTCTCCCTAGATTCCTCAATTAATTGGTACCTTGACTACCCATCCTCTTTCCATGAAAACCAACGTACATTATCAATACTTGAGAAAGTTCCCCGCTCTTTCAATGCTAAACGTCACCCCGAAGTTTTGTGAAGTTGGATTCTTTTTTTCTTAATAAAAGGAACTTCAGCCTTAGCCTACTCTCCCACACTTAAATTAGTTAAAGGAAAAGTACAAGAGAAGGGGACTAGTGCCCACTGGATCCCCCAAATCCCACAGAGTAGGGGAAGCTTTTACAGAGTTTATAAGGCATTACACAGAAGGTTAATCACCCTCTCATCACCCTCATGCGGGATCCACATGAGTTTAAGCTTGTTGTTCATCAAACGGAGCACTTGATGATGCCGAAAGGGGGGACGGGATTTCTTGCAGTTCGTGATCCTTTTGCCAAGGAGGAATAGCGAAAAGATGTGCTTCTAACTTTGGTGACTCCCCCTAGGAGTGAAGTTGGATCTTATAAGAGATGTAATAAAAACCATTAATATTGACATTAAATAGAAAGAAAAATTAGAAAAACAAACTTACATTCATAAATATTCTCTGAATGATTGTTTCTAATATGGTTTGCAAGGCCATATAACCAAGGGATGAACCCTCGTATCATTCCCCCGCCCCCCCCTCCCCCCTGTCCCCCCGTTTAGATGCTCACAATGGTTATGGAACTTACCCCTCCTCTCCTTGATTCGGGGTTAATTTCTTGAAGGAAATTTTGGTGTTGAAAGAAGAAAAGATGCAACAATATTTTTTTCTTCACCACCATTCGAATGAGGAATATGGAAGAAAAATAGAGTTTCAAAGACTAACAAGAAAAATATTTTGAAAGGGCTGTTAACACTTTGTGAATTCAGCTTGAAGAATTACTTGAGGTTATAACCAGGTGAAAATATGATAATCTAGACAATGAGATATTGATTGGAATGAAGGTGGTGTTATGTGATAAAAAGGGAAAGGTCCCAGCCTAGGGATTTGTCGAACAAAGTAAAAGAATAAAAAACATAGAAGAAAAGACTTCTCTACTTCAAAGCAAAACAACCATCGTTTCATTTAATATATAGGCTCTTTACAATGTCTCAAGAGAAATCATAGTACACTAGTTATTTAAGGTCAAAAGGTTAAATGAGGAATTCATTTGTCTCCAGTAGTTCACCACATCAAATTAGGTCATCACATCATTGTTAATTATTCAAAGTGGACGTCACTACATAACTACAAAATAGATCAAAACGGATCACCCTCATGATAGCAATGGCAACACAACTAATTACTTCTAAATGGGCATCACCGCATCAAGAATCACTCAAAGATGGTTGTAATTTCTCTATCTAGACCCCAAATGGAGAACAAAAAGAAGCTTATAATATGGTGACTTCAATATGGTTGATTTATGACTTTAATATGGTTCATTTTCTCTTCTTAAATATGGTTATTTCAATATGGTTGATCTGTGACTTCAATATCATTGAATATCTTGTTGATAAAGAGAAAGAGCTTTGATTTTTAGATTTTTCAAGAACATCTCTACTTGGTCATAATTGATGATTTCAATCATTTTATTTCCGTAAAATGAAAAAGAAAGTAAAAATGCTATGGTGTTGGAGCTTGAGGTCTATGGAAGCATGCAAACAACACAAGGAGGAACAAGAAGCTTGAAGCACAACACACACACACAATACTGAATGTAGTACCAAGAGAATGTACAAAGGTAAGTGACCCATTAGGGTTATAGGCATATATACAAACTGAGAGAAAAGACCTCCTAAAGAGAGAAAAATATGCCTTGATGGTCCTAGTGTATTCATGCACATAACTACTGAAATATATGAACAAAGTCCCCCTCAGAGTGGTGTTGAACAAGGAGGTGGCCCTCATGTATAAGGAAGTGTCAAGCTATGTGGAATCAATCAACAAAAAGAAAGTAATTCCAAAGCTTTGCAAAAAGATTCAAACTTCTCCCTAGGTAGAGCATTTTTGAAAAGGTTTGCACGGTTCTCTTGTGTGGGGACATATGCCCAACTCATCTCTCTAGGAGAGAACCTCTCCCTGACATAATGATAGTGCACCTCAATGTGCTTAGTGAGAGCATGGAACATAAGGTTCATCACAACTACCAATGCACTCTTGTTGTCGGTGAAGGTGGTGATGGTAGAAGAGTGAACAAAACCCAAATCATCCATAAGGTCTTTGAGCCACACACACTCAATAGTCTCTTTTAAGGCTCCCCTATAATCAGCCTCACAACTAGAAATACCCACCATAGGCTGCTTCTTGCTCAACCAAGATATGCATGAGCTACCAAACATGAAGCAAAGACCATTAGTGGACAAATGAATGTCATAGGAACCACCCCAATCAGAGTTAGGAAAACATGTAATTATGGCAATAGTGATCCCCCTTGGGATAAAACAATTCAAGTAGTTGGGTACCACTCAAGTAGCAAAAGATGCGCTTAACTACCTGCCAATGCCTTACACCTAGGCAATGCATGAACCTACTCATCTGTGAAACAAAAATAGAATAAGTGGCCAAGTAATGCATAAGTAAATCAAGCATCCAATAGGCTGTTGATAGAGAGCATCATCAACTGCATCTCTAGCATCATGAAGAATCAACCATAAACCTCTCTTCATAGGATTGGCAATAGGTTTGCAGTCTTCAATGCCAAAATGTTACAATAATGTGTTAATATAGATTCTTTGATAGAAAGCTATTCTACCATCAACTTGCATAAATGGAATGCCCAAATAATGATGCAAATGTTGTAAATCCAACACCTGAAATTAGATATGCAAATCAAGCTGGAATATGCTTCTCATGAGGACGAGTGAGTAGCATGTCATCAACATAGACAACAATGATCAGTCATGCATCATTTGCATGCTTAATACATAAGGTTCTCTTAGTTTGACTATAATCAAAGCTATGTGGAATCAAGAAGGCATGTATCTTTTCATACCAAGCACATGGTGCTTACTTCAAACCATATACTGCCTTTTTCAGCTTGCGCACATTTTTTTCATGTCTTTTTGCACAAAACCATGGGGCTGAAAAACATACATTTCTTCATGCAGGTCACCATTTAGAAATGTAATTTTAATTTCCATCTTATGTACGTTCCAACCATGATGAGTTGCATATTCACAAATGCTATGAACAATAGTCATTTAGCATGTAGAAGCAAAGGTCTCATCAAAATCAATGCCTCTTTCTTAAGTATAACCCTTTGCAACAAGTCTAGCTTTCTTAAGCATAACACTTTGCATATCTCTCCAAAAGTTTAACTTTCTTGCGAGTCTAGCGAAGACCCAATTCCACTACTACTCCAATGAGATACCAAAGCCCAAGGGGATCCCAAGAAGCTGGAAGATTTGGCCCGGAGGAATGTTTTGACATCCATGTTCTAATTAGAGAAGGTCGGGTTGGATCCCAACAATAGCTCTAAAAGCGGTCTTTGAGTGGTTGATTTTGGATCTAGAGGCTTCACAGAAAGTATCCAACTACCTCCAAAACATCTCGAGGCTAGTATTATCATTGTGGACAAACGTGTTCATATCATTGGCAAAGAGTCTCATGGTGATCTGTCCGTGGTAATGGGGCAACTGGTGGCCTTTGATATTACCTGCTTCCACCTGTTGTTCCACTAGCCACTAAGCCCTTCCATGGCAATGGCAAAAAGACCAAGGGGCACCCTTGTCTAATCAATCATTTTAGTTTGATCACCTTCAAAGTTGGCCATTAACATTAATTTGGGTCGACGCATTTCTTCATAAGCTTTGTCAAATTTGATCTTGAGGAAGATCACATCTTATCTTGACTTGTCTATGAAGTGGAGACCTTCCCAAATATCTATAATGGCTTCCAATATTGACTTGCCTTTGAGGAAACCTTTTTGGTCCTCGCTTAATCATGCTCTTAGATGGCTATAAATTTTGTTGCCTATGACTTTAGCAATGATTTCATATCTGGTTTGAAGCATCGTAATCAGACACCAGTTCTCGATTGTATTCTTTTCCCCATTTTTATGGATTAACTTGATGATGCCATTGTTGAGACATGTCAAAAGTGTACCAAACTCGAGTGTCTCTTGCTAGACCAAACAAAGAGGGGTGGCAATCACCAACTTGAAGGACTTAAAGAACTCAACTTCGTTCATTCAATGAATAATATGATTCAATTGAGATTTATGATTCAATCGAGCTATTATTGATACGTATGGAAGGATTTTATGATGATATCACAAGCATTCGCTCATCAATTTGAACATTTTCATGTTTCTTACTGCATATGTTTTTGACAAAGGTCCTAAAAAAACAAGGAAACAAATATAAGAGAAGTACAATCCTTGCATTCCTAAGTAATTAGGCATATGGTAAAACGTCAAAAGAAATCTACAATGAAGAAGAACTACCAGAAATAGTATACAAAATGATCTTACCAACTCCCACGATAAGATAAGAGGAGTTGTTGGTGCATGTGAAAGTATTTCCTACAGGGGCATGGTCAAGTGAAGTCAAGAAACTATGTTGCTGGGTAATATGTTTGGTTGCCCCAATATCAAAGTACCAAACATTTGAGTTTACTCGAGACATACACTATTTATGAGAAGATAGGTCATAACTACGAATAGTAGTAAATGCCCATTCTTCGTTTTGCACAAGACTTGTAGACTCTATTTTGGGTGGAGGGGCCTTTGCAACAACCATTCTAGCCTCATTCTTCTTTGCCTCTTATGTAGCGAGTTTTGGAAAACTCTTTATGACATGATCATTTCCTTTATAATATTTGCAAAACAATTTTTGCTTTTCTATTTTCTTCTCATCTCTGTCATCCTTCTTTGATTGTGTGGAACTAGCAAATTTCTCCTTACTAATAGATGACCTCCATTTACATTTTCCCGTTTGACTAGCTAGGAAAGCTTCACGTGCAACGTGCATAATGGACCTATTCTACTAAAATCATCTTCCTGCAATATAATAGAGATTTATTTCTCAAATGTTAAGGCTTTTGGATTACCATCTATCATCAATCAAAGATTAGAAGGAAAACTCTCATATGAATTTGGAAGACTATTCAAAAATGTTTACACAAGTGAACCATTACCAGAAATCAAGTGCTCCTTCAAATATTTGATCTCCGTCAAAAAAATATCCATGGAATCTCCTTCATTCATGTGGGATTAGACTTGCTTAGATACAAAAGTCACAATGGTATGAATGTTGCTTGATGTTTTGTATGCATTGATCCACTAACAGAAATCAGGTCCAAGATTGCACAAACTCTTGCTACCTGTGAATGCATCTCTCTTGATTCTACTCTTTATTAAGGCAAGTGGTTGTTTCTAGTAAAATTCATGGGTTGTGTGCATAATGCTTGTACTTCAAAAATGTTCTTCATGATGTGAGCACGTGTTCTCTAAAGGATATTTGCAGGTGAACATGCACATAGGGGGTTGAAATTTTTTAGACCTGATTTGAACTAAATTAAGTGTGGAGTCATGCAATGAGTGATTGTTTTTTGCTAGGGAAGTAACTCTCTAGTTTCACATTGCTCATCTAAGGCTTATTTCGCATTGCAGGCCAACACACTCAAAGCTTCAGCACTAATCCTTCTCACCTCCTATAGAAAACTTGCTATTATGCTTAACATGAATGACTCTGGATAAGCTGTTTGAGTTCCAGGAGTGCTTGCAAAATGATAAGAGTCATAATGTTTCACTATTGTCTAATCTTTTATGAACGCATAATACTCATATTGATTAGCAAGCTTGATGATATGAGCATTGTATAAGTGATGGCAGGGCCATAAGATAAACGTAAAACCACATTCATGCCATACATTATAGTATGTCTCACGCTCACTTGGGGATAGCATATAAGGGACATATAGGTTCTTTCCATGATCCTTGATCTTTAGCTCTACTTCTTGGATTCCAGGAACAATAAGATTTTGAGGACTTCTCTCTAGAAGAAAAGTCTTGCGAAAGAGGATGCCCCTGAAGTGGGAACTAAAATTGAAGTGAATGTTTATCTCATTATTAGATGCATTCTACTTGCTCTTTTTTATGACATTTTAGGTTTGGGAGCTTCTAGAGAAGACATTTCCAGCCTTTCAAAGGATCGCACAGGGGGATAAATGCTGGGCTGACTGCCCCCCAAGGGGATTGTGTTGCCCAGCTCTGAAGACTGAAGATTTATAGATGAAAGGAAGGATTACTGGCTTGTAGATTGGAGGAGTGAAGTGCTGCATATTTGAAGACCATAGACCTGAAGACTCGCAGCCTGAAGCTTTGCTGATTGAAGAAATTGTAGACCCGAAGATTTCAACTTGGATAAAGTTCAGATGAGGATGTCAAAGGTGATGTTGATAAAATTACAGGTCAATCAATGTAGTCAATGGACAAGGAGAAGCTTACCAAAGGCAAGCAATAGTTGAATGAAGAAGAAGGCACAACTAGCCAAGCTAACTTCCTAAGAAGAAGAGGTGGTGGCAAAGGAAGAGGTAGAGGCAAAAGCAAAAAAGATGGAGCCAAAGCTTGCTGGATTTGTGGTAACACAAATCATTTAGCTCATCATTGTTGGCATAAAAATCAGAATAGTGGTGGATATAATCAGAATTTTAATTCAAGAGGAAGAGGTAATAGAAATCAGAAAGGTGATTTCAAAGGTAGAGGTAGTAGAGGTTTCTTTGGAAGAAATGCAGGTAGAGGCTTCCAAAGTCAAACAATACCTACTACAACTATGCTTTAGATAAAAAAAAAGATTCAACCTGAATCATGAATGCAACTTGTGAAAGGCAAAGTGAGGATCAAAGAGTCTTCAACATTGACTCACGGTGTAGCAATCACCTGAGTGGAAACATAGCTTTGATGACTAATTTAGAGAACAAAGTAAGTAATCATGTGGTTCAAATAGGTGATAATACAAAGCACAATGTGAAGTCAATTGGATCAGTGAAAGCTACGGATGGGAGCACTCTTTTGAGTAAGGTTTTATATGTTCCTACAATTCCAAAGAATCTGATAAGTGTAGGATAAATTGTTGAGAAAGGTTATGAAGTAAGATTCACTAATGATGGAGTTTATGTGGAAGACCCTAGCAATGGGTATAAACAAATTGTTTCAGGAAAGAAAGAAGGAAGGCTATTCACATTGAAGATTCAAGGTAATGTTGTTCATGCCTTGTTCACTTAACGAGGACATAAGATCTCTAAGTTAGATCTTTGGCATAAAAGACTTGGACATTTCAATGAAAGAGGTATTAAGAATATGGTTAACAATGGTTCAGTGCTTGGATTACATAATGGTTCAGGTCAACATATGACATACAGATCTGAGGCATGCCAGTTAGGTAAGGACCATAAGAAACCATACAATAAGCATGGATTTATGTATTCAAAGAAGCTTGAGTTTGTACACATAGATGTGTGGGGACCATCAAAAGAATTTAGCGTTAATGGTTCAAGATATTATGTGATTTATGTTGATGATGCTACCAGGTGGATTACCATATATGTGATCAAAGATAAGTAAGAGGTATTCAATACATTTAAACATGATTATGTGTATGCAGAAAGAATTACAGGTCAAAAGTTGAAGAGACTAAGGTCAGATGGAGGGGGAGAGTATTTCTCTAATAAGTTCATGTATTCATTGGTTATGATGACAAGCAGATGGGTTATAGGTTGTGGAGTCCATCCACAAAGCCATTTCTTGTGTCTAAGGATGTTACATTTGATGAGCAAGGTACTTGGTATATAGGTACACTTAATATTCATGGAGGTGATGACGAAATGAAATATCAAATCCAGACATTTCCAACAGCTCCAAGAAAACGATAACTGATCCTAAAGATTTCCAAAAAATCCAACAAAGCCACTCACAAAAGTGCTCCTAAAATTTAATAAAAGCTTTGAAGCTAACCCAAGATAATTCAAGACTCCCCTCAACATTCAACGTATCACCTTCTTTCGGTGTATCATTCGGTCCTATTTGAGGCCCTTGTAAGCAAGTCAAATCCTTTTTCTCTAACACTTTATATGATGCACTTAAAAATTCATTTGACATCATTTATATATGCTTCTTCCATGTGTCAATGTACTATGAGATTCTAAGCAGTTAGATTATGTGGGTCAACTAGATAGTGCCAATGGTATCAATAGTCATATCCCCTAGAGAGCATATATAAGCCACTCACTTCATTTATTCCATTTTCTTCTGCTTTCTCAAATTTTGAACGTGTTCCTTGCATCAAAGATTTTCATCTCTCTCCTCTACAATGATCAGCCTCAAATCTCTTGTTTATATGATGTAATATATGCATTGTCCCGTTGTTAAAATATCTATTTTCATAGCTTACTATGACGTATACACTCATAGAACTACTTAATCTATATGTTTCTATGGAACAACCTCCAATGTCCCTAATCACTTGAGCTTGTCATTGTCATTGAAAAACATTGTCTAATGAATTATTGATTTTTTCGATTATTCAGAATGTCTTTTAATTGATTTATGTATTAAACTACACTATATACACTTGCTTGGAGGAGAAAGAGGACATGGCCAATTCAACAATTTAGGACAATCCAAGGACCCTGGATGGCCCTAATGCTTGAATTGTTCGTGTCTTTTATCTCCTCTTTCCTTTGGAAATTTGATTCATATCTGTAATAACGTGATAAGTAGGAGATGGTTGAACCACAACCTTGATAGTAGGAGATGGTTGAACTACACCCTAAGAGAGAGGATTAGGAAATAATCCTCAACCATGAATTTTGGGGCAAGTGGTTAGCCCATCACATTCCTAACCAAGAGGTTGTGAGTTCAATTCCTTACAATATATATACTTAGATGCTTAACATGAAGCTTACTGCCTATTTGAAAGTTTTATACTTTGTAATATCAATAATGAGGGTTTTCTTGGACAAGAAAAATTCAAGGGATTAGAGCAATCTGATAAAGTCTGATGGCCCTAATTGTTTGAATTGGTCACATCTCCTAACTCATTCTACCTTCATCATGTTGATATACTTCTTCTCTCAAATAATTTGTATGAAGCTTGTTACATATTCAAAAGTCTTATCCTTTGTGCAATCATTGAGTAACAACTTGTTTAGGAAGTCCCCGTCCAAAGGAAATTCCTACATATTCTCTTCATCTTTTGCATGTCCTTGTCACTACACCTTCAACAGGCTAAGAAGTAAATAATAGAAGAAATACTGAACGTTTGGATCACTATTGCTTGACCAGCCATATTAAGTTGCATACCCTTCCAGTAACATATTTTACAATCACGATTGCTGAGAATTCAGTACCAACACTCGTTAATCATAATGTCATAGCCCATGGGGATGTCAAGAAGATGAAATATATGGCGATTGGGAAAAGACATATATTTGTGTGTGTGTGTATATATATATATATATATATATATATATATATATATATATATATATATATATATATATATATATATATATATATATATATATATACACACACATATATATATTACGCACACATACATACACACATATATATACACACACATATATTACGCACACACACACATACACATACACACACACACACATATATATATATATATATATATATATATATATATATATATATATATATATATATATATATATATATATATATACACATATATACACACATCATATACTTTTAACGTTCCTTGTTTTGCTTTTACAGTTTGTGATTTCATCATAAGATCCTTTTCTATGTCTTGATAGCTTCAATGGAACAAATTACTATTACATTGCTATTTTAATGAATTAAATGCAAGTCAGACTAATACAAATGCATATTCTTACATTAACTAACAATGTGGCCAAGATAAATGTGCGCCGACTACGTTTAACGCAGCAAAACGAAACATCAAATCAAGACATTTCCAATATATCCAAGAGATATTTCAAACAGATTCAAGAAAACGATAACAGATCCTAAAGATTTTCCAACAAATCCAACTAAGCCAACTCACAAAAGTGCTCCTAAAATTTAATAAAAGCTTTGAAGCTAACCCCAAATGCTCTAAGTTTGGAGCTTGATGATTCAACACTGCCCTCAACCTTCAACGTATCAACTTCTTTCAGTGTATTATTCGGTCCTATGCGAGGCGCCCCTTGCAAGCAAGTCAAGTCCTTTCTCTCTAACACTTTATATGATGCACTTAAAACTTCATTTGACATCATTTATATATGCTTCTTCCATGTGTCAATGTACTATGAGACTCCAAGCAGTTAGATTATGTGGGTCAATGAGATGGTGCCAATGGTATCAACAATCATATCCCAAGAGAGCATATATAAGCTACTCACTTTATTTTTGCCATTTTTCTATGCTTTCTCAAATTTTGGACGTGTTCCTTGCATCAAAGGTTTTCATCTCTCTTCTCTACAATGATTAGCCTCAAATCTCTTGTTTATATGATGTAAGATATGCAATGTCCCTTTGAATTGCTCGTTAATAAGAATCATTACAAATCTACCATCACCTGCCATCATTTATAACTATTGAGAGATAATGGCCTTTAATAAAGAGCAAATGAAGAACTTCACAGAAATCACCAATTCAAGCAAGAAGGCTCATCCAAAAGGCTCAAATAAGCCTAATTGCTTGAGTCGATGGGGCCTGAAAGATCATCGTTTTCATTAGAGAAGGTAGCCCTTTTGTGATCTGCACGCTAAGAATATGACGAATAGTTATTGGATGAGGAAAATAAATCATGAAATAGAGGAATCCACGAGACGAAAGAAAGTATTGAATGGGCCTAATCACTTGAAAACCCTTGGAGATGAAGATTTTGACCTTTGGCAAAACGATTTGGGGATGTACTAATGAGCTTATACGCTATCTATGAAAGCACTCTTCCATAGCAACATGATATAGCTTTGGATGATTCTTTTAATCCTTTATTCGACAAGGATAAGTGGAGGTTTAGAAATTCCTTTTTTATTTCATCCTTCTCATTTATAAACCTTCTTGCAACTTCTTTTGATTCAACGATGGTAGCAAGGTGTTGGCAGTGGTCAGGGTGGTCAAGGACTTAAAAGACAAGGGAGCCAACGTGAAGGGCCAAACAGGCAAAGCAGTCAGAGAAGATCTGGCAAGTAGGCCATCATTTTTCATGAAGCTGAAGGTCAAGGACAAATCACAGGAGCACATCAAAGAGGTGGACACACAAGAAGAAGGAGCAAGTAGGGAGCTCCAGGAAGTGTATGTCAAATTGTTAGAAGAAATTCCTACAAAAATAGTGATTTTCATCACTAAAAGCCATTGTAAATACCATTTCATATTTTTGTAGCTCCATTTTGTGCAAGCCAAGGAGTCCTTGAGCTTGAGGACCATTAGAAGTACCTACCTATCAAGTTTCATATTTTTTAGACTCCATTTGAAATGTGATGTCTGTCAGCAAACTCAATATCCTATACTTAAAGATGAGATGCCTTTGAAACCTATGATAGGTGGACGTGCATTCTCAAAGTGGGGAATAGACTTTGTTGGTCCTATTAATCCCCGAGCCAAGAGTTCCCATGCGGAGTACATCATTGTTGCCACTGATTATCTGACTAAGTGGGTAGAGGTAAAGGCTACGACAAAGAATGATGCTCAGACGACCGCTAAATTCTTATTTGAGAACGTGTTCACTAGATACGGGCTGCCTATCAAGCTAGTAAGTGATAGAGGCACTCACTTCTTGAATGAAGTCATTTTTTAATCACTTGTAAATGGGTCCCTAAAAAGCCTCATTTCCAAGTAGACAAGCCCTCGAGAGTCTCCGCAGAACCAAAACCGAAAGCCATACAGTGTGTTTGGTTGCCCAAAGCTTGTAATAAACCCCCCAACCCCCATTTGTAAATTCACCCCCACCTACTAACTGCATCATTCTCACACTACATCTTTTCATTTAGCTCTTAGGACAATTCATCCACTAACTACATCCACAATCACCGAGCACTCACTTACGAACTAACTTATCACTGAAAACTCATGTTAATGTTGTAATGGGAACACATGACCACTTGGTGTCCATTTGCAATGTTAGCATTCATTTGTATATTCTCATAGAACCGGTGACCAGTCCCTTGAATATGGCTGAGGCTACAGGAACTAGCTCCAAGGCAGGCACTAGCCCTCAGATTGTGGACATTGAAAGTCTCCCCATTGAGGAGGAGTTGAAGGAAAGACCAATGTCTTTGAGAGCAATACATGCCATACCTGTTCAGAATCCTCCCCAGGGGCACACATCACTAGTAAGCAAAAACTCACATTGCTTCACTAATGTGGCAGGACCTCTTGGAGAAGGCACTTACTTGTGGGAGGCAGAAATAGAGTTCAATGGATGTTGGGGTCGATATCACTTCTTTACTAGAGAATTTGAGAGGCTACAAAACAATGAAGGGTTGAAACCAATATGGAAGAAAGCTGGACTATAAGATTATTTCAAAGCTCAGTTACCCAAGCCGGACTTTTTGAGGTGTTCATACCTGATTAGCACCCTCACTCCTAGTAAAGAGAAAAAGGGATACAGCACCTTTGTCTTACCATCTCTTACAAGAGGTAATGAGTTGAAACGCTTCAAATTGACGAACAATTTGGTAAGGGAAGCTCTCGACATGAAAGGTATTCATATCCTCAGCGAGAAAGAGACAATGGTCCAAGACAACATGAAGAGCAGGAACTTGACTAAACTGAAGGACATGGTAGCAATGACACCAACTATTGCCATTCACCTATGAATGTGCATGCAACATTTCGTGTTCCCTGCTCAAGAGTGATTCACGATGCCACCCAAGAAGATCTGGTTCAGTCTATATTTAGCAGACGCCTTCAATTCGACAATCAACATGTCTCATTGATTATTGACCAAATACACTTGGCGCATGAACGGTGGTATAAGAAGCAAAAGTCAGTACTTTATGGATGTTGTGCTCTCACGAGGATTGTTTACTGATGCTTGGCATATGATGTGCCAATTCAAAGGGAACTTGTTTGGACCAGGGTGCAAGAATTTCAACGAAGACTATCAGCTGTAGGGCCTCCATCCAAGAAAATGAAGGGTGCGGTTCAGATGCCCTGTGCACAGGCCCACGGTGCTACACTGAAACCAGAGACAACTCCACGGCTTCCACGGCGAGTGCAACCCTTCACTATTAGATTACCAAGGCATAGCACAGAAGGATCGAATCTAGTGTTTCCACCGATACCCACTGATTTGGAGTTCCCTCATGGCTTCACGCTAGAGGATCTAACGGATGAGGAGGTAGCAAGAATAATTAATGCTACTAACTTATAAGTTGAGGCGGAGCAAGCAAGCAGACAACAAACTATCACAGACCAACCACATCCAACTGAACTAGATATAGTCGAAGTAGATGAAGACGAAGAGGAGACTGTAGAAGAGGAGCAAGAGGATAAACAAGAAGGACTATTCGATGAAGAAGAGCATGAATATGAGCAAGAAGTCATACTGGACCTTGAAGGAGCCCGTGCTTATACAAAGCAATTGAAGAGATTGTATGATACCATCAACCGAGTTCAAGAACAACACAAACTATCCTTGGCAGCTGGAAAGGCCCTGATGAACCAGATCTTGGAAGACAAAGGCATAGATGAGCAATACAGGGCAACCCTTGACATGATTGCTGATGCATTGGGGGTACCTAAGACGGTGCATACCGCTCTTGCACACTCGCAAAGATCAGAGCGAAGATATGGTAGACGTCCCCCTCGACCAGGAAAACAAATGAATGTATTGGTATCAGAACCACAGGGCACCACATCCACGACCACGGGCACAACTCATACCATTCAGGACACTGAGGAAGCTCATACATCTAGTGCACCCCCGTCACCCCCTTTACCACCCTCCCCTCCAACTCCACCACCTTCACCTCCTACTACCACCATCACCACTACAGTCACAGCTTCAGATTCCACTGCCCAAACCGAAGCACAAACTGTGCGTCAACCCTCACTATCTACACAACCTATCACCACCCCTATTGTAAATGCTACCACTGACACTGTAATTCTAACTGTGACCACTAAAAACCCCATTCCTCCTATCACACTTCCTGGATCGACCTAGAGAACTTCAAGGCCATCCCATCTGAAAATATGCAAATCGTCTTGGAAACACACGCTGATCTCTTGGAAGCTCACGCAGCCTTAGAAAAAGAGCAAGATGACCTACTAAAGCAACTCACAGCTCAGCAAGAGTCACCAAAAGAAGTCACAGCTGCGGCAAACACATCTGAAGAAATCGCAGAACATGCGAAATGAAATGATGGAGGGAATTGAGGGTTCTTATTTTGAAAGGGAGAAAAGATATTAATGAATACAAGCGTTTGACGTTTCACTTTCCTTGTTTTTAGTTCAAAGGGACTTTGTCAAAAACATATGCATTAAGAAAAATGAAAGCGTTTAGATCGATGAGTGAATTACGTTGTTTAAGCTATTTGTATAGGAATCACTAGTTTTTTGCAACCTTTTAGATAAATTACATCATTGATCTATAGCATTGTAAACACTATTATTGTCATTAGCATAAATTCAATTTTGTATTCCCATTATCTTTATTGTCAATGTCTTTTGAGCATACAATTGAATCTGAAAGTAACGCAACTTTAGAAGTCGAAGTAGAAGTAGTTAAAGACATTATTACACACGAATCTTTAATATCAGTATCTCATGATTATTGTCTAATTAGGTTTTTAACATTATTTTCGATAGCATCGATTGAACCTTAAGATAGTATAGATTTATTTCCACCACCCTTAATTAGATGTACGCAACCTAAACATATAGAAACCCAAGAAGAAGAAATTATAAAAGAAAATATAACTGAGGAAACTTTGATTCTACCTTCTCCTCAAAAAACTATTGATAGGTATAGGGCAGCCCTGCCATACGGTTCTTAGAAGTATAAAGTGTTACAATTACCTATTAGATATTTCCATTATTTAGAACTTTATTTACCTTAGACTAAAGAAAAATATACCTAAAACACCTAAGATTGTCTCAAACACCCTATGCGTGCCGAGGGATTTAGCGGTTGACTGATTCACTAGCCGTGTGCCCGCAACTTCCCGACATTTGGTGAACCCGACGTAGAGGTTGGGTGCGACACCTTAGGTATAAAGGTATATTTTTAATTTCTATTTTGCATATGCACATAGGAACTTTGGCGATTGAAGCAGAAGTATCAACATCCTTGGTAGCTGAAGCTGACTCTAAAACCTTGTGATCTCCTGGCTATTGAGGGCTGGTCATTGTGACCTAAGCGCCTCCATGGAGTGTTACAAGTAGAAGGATCCTCGTCATCCCACCTTTGTCCCTCAACTTTTGTGAAAGCAACGATTGCACATGCATACTTAGAATTGATGTATTAGATTAATTCGATCAATCTTAATGTAAAGACTTTGCACTGAGCACATTCACAAAGAGCCTCTTCATCGAGGTTGATTAGGTATATTTTTTTATTTCTATTTACAAAGTAGTAGGAAAATTTTCTTTATTTTTGTTTGCTAAATAGTAGGAATATTTTCTTTATTTTTGTTTGCAATATACTAGGAAAATTTTCTTTATTTCTGTTTAAAAAATAGTAGGAAAATTTTCTATATTTCTGTTTGCAAAGGAGTAGGAAAATTTACTTTATTTTTGTTTGCAAAGTAGTAGGAATATTTTCTTTACTTCTGTTTGCAAAGTATCTTTTACCACGGCATCGCATCAAGAACAAGAAATAGACATACTATTACGTGAACTACATACTTATATTTCATATCTATCAGTAAAGTTAGATTTATCTAATATGGCTGACCATTTTGAAGAACAATGGATGTGGAAAATCATAGATGCAATTAAAATGGATAGGGGGAAAATTAATGGGACAAATGCAAGTGCCTATCTTAAATATTATGAACAATTGACAGAACAATATGGATTACCTGAAGACAATAAAAAAGACACATTTATACGTATTGCTCATGGATTTACTAGAGAGAGAATCCAATTGAGAGTAGTTCAACCAAACATGACTTGGGTGACTTTCAAAACTCAGCTTCTTACTAAACCCTCTATTACATTATTGATTAAATGTTTTTCTTAAAACTTATCTCTTGAACATGTTTGCAGGTACAAAGTTATGAAGAAAACATATGTTCATATTAGGGTTTATCCTAAACTACTCCTATAATGTATGTTTAGGTCAATGAAACATTGAATTATGGGTTTAAGACCCTAGGTTTACATTCATTCATGTGTATTTAAGTTAGGAGTATTAATTTTTAGTTAATGTCAGGGTTAAATCTAGGTTTTCAAAGGGTTTCAATGGATTTTTGATGGGTTTCAAGTAGGTTTTCAAGGGTTTTAGTATGTTATAAGGGTTAATATAACATGCATTTAATTAAATTAATCTATAAAATGAACATTGATTTATTAAAAATTAAAATATGATTTAACTAGTTAATTTATTCATGTGTGTGAATTTAAATACTAAGGTATTGGTAAATTAAAACCTTAAACTAAGCTTAAATCAAATGAATTATTTAATTAAGAAATATAGGCTAATTAAATTAAAATGATAAATTAAGTGGATAATTAATTAGTGGTGTGTGAGAGTATGAATCTAAAGAATGGTTCTTAAAAGATGTGGAATTAAAGTGTGAAAAGAGTGGTTTATAAAAGATATGCATTTAAAGTAAATAAAGTTGGTTAAGAGAAAAGAATGGTGAGAATTAGTGAAGATGAAAAGAGAGGAGTAGAAATTAAGTGTAGTTAAAGTAAACTGAAAAGTGTGGTGAATGTTAATGGGCTAAAGTGAGGATATAGATTAAAAAGAGTGATTTAGAAATGACTTGTGTATGTATTTAAATGTGTGCTATGCTCCATTTCTTCCTAATGTTTTATTACAGGTAATTCCTTCTTTCTCCTCTTCACTTCTATTAGCGATATTACGTTTTCTTTTGCTCCTATTTTGCCTCATGAAGAGAGATAACAGTCTATATAGAGAATGTCTCTATCATCATGAGAGTGAGATGACATCCCTGGTTGCAACACAATGACCTATCGACTAGAGAGAGACTGAGTTTGTTTTTTATTTTTTGTCCTCCCTCCATGGCTACACACGCAGCGTGCACAGAAAGAGATAGAGAGAGAGAGTCAATAGATAGAGAGGAGTTCTTCTTTTCTCACTCTACTCTAGCTATACTGATCGAGGCCCTGGTGGCTGGAGGATTTGTTTGATACGATCGCTACAGAGCCACTGTAGAGAGAGAGGAATGAAGGCATAGTGAGAGGTTGAGACTCTGACCGACTGATCATGCACAAATCTGATGGCTCACGAGCGGCTGCGTGCTAGAAGCCAACTCCTCAAATAGCATTATGAAAGTGAAACAGACGCATACGCCACTTCGTGTGAAGTACCCAAACCCCTTGTGCAGAGAAGTGGGATTGTTGGCGGCTGTACTTTCTGCTGGTGTGCTGTGTGTTGTCTGCTGATCAATGATGAGTCAGCATCGATGCGAACGGACTGTGAGCGGTTGGACTCTGAGACAAAGTTGAATTTCACATCTAGTTATTTTCGGTAACATTCCTCTTGACTTGAAGGAGCGCAAGCTCTACAGAGCCCCTGAGACATACTCAAGAAGATGATCAGAAAGTATCTCAAGCGTTATTGCCCATAACAGATTTTCGAAGCAGAGATATTATTAGCATAAAATAAAATTGTAACAAGAATATGTAATACATTGAAAGATGAGGAAGATGTTAAGGTGAAATTAGAAGGTTTGAACATTCAACTTTCTTTTGCTGTTGTGGTTGATGCTTTGAGCAGGCTGCAACCACACGCTGCATGGGAATTTTTCCATTGGGCCAAAAATCATGATGGTTTTAAGCATCTCATAGGCAGAGAAAATAGTTAGGAGCCTTAAAGCACAGCTTTTGAGGCACTTTTCCTTAGTTGCATGAACCCACCTGTTGAAAACCCACTATCTTGAAGAGTTTTGTTGGATATCTAATGATCGATCAAATTTTCTTGCACTAGAGACTATTTAGGCAAGCTTGCATTGAAATCAAAAGAAACTTTCAGGCACAGAAAACCAAGAGGAATCATCGTGGGTTGACCTAGAGCGAAGGAAGAACGGTCATCCTTCAACAGTAGGAGGAAACAAAGATTATAGATCGTTGGGATTAATAATAGAGAGAGATCGGTAGAAAGAGAGAGAAAAAGAAAGAGAGTGATAAATCATTAATAGGTTAATACTAATTAGCTAAGTTATTATTATTTAAAATTGCATAATTAGTATTGATTAAATATGGAGAACGATTAAGCTTTTATGCATCAACTTAGAGAGCATGAGTGCATTAAATTGCCTAGCTAGTTGTTTAGGAATGCATGAGTAAGCATATGCTATCATGAGAATGTGTGTTTAGATGTAAGTACATGGGTTAAGTATAAGCGTAAGTGTGTATATGTGAATGATAGTACATATTAATTAAGTAATACATTTGCATGATTATATGTATTTAGAAGTGTGTGTTATGTTAGCATGTATGTGTGTTATTATGTATGTGTACTAGTATATATTAGCATGATTGAAAGCATACATGTAAAGTGCATTTAGGAATGAATGAGCATGTGTATTAAAGTATGTATGAGATTAATAAGTTTTTATTGAGATATACTAATTTCCTAATGTTTTACTGCAGACATTAAAAGAAGACGTATCGAAGAGCACTACAAACAAAAGTGAAGAATTCAACAATCCAATCTGATATAAGCCCATAGAAATTATCTTTAATTAAGCTATTTGTATAGGAATCACTAGTTTTTAGCAACCTTTTAGATAAATTACATCTTTTATCTATAGCATTGTAAACACTATTATTGTCATTAGCATAAATTCAATTTCTATTCCCATTATCTTTATTGTCAATGTCTTTTGAACATACGATTGAATCTCAAAGTAACACAACTTTAGAAGTCGAAGTAGTAGTTAAAGACATTATTACACACGAATCTTTAATATCAGTATCTCATGATTATTATCTAACTAGGTTTTTAACATTATTTTCGATAGCATCGACTGAACCTTAAGATAGTATAGATTTATTTCCACCACCCTTAATTAGACGTACGCAACCTAAACATATAGAAACCCAAGAAGACGAAATTATAAAAGAAAATATAACTAAGGAAACTTTGATTCTACCTTCTCCTCAAGAAGTTATTGATAGGTATAGGGTAGCCCAGCCATACGGTTCTTAGAAGTATAAAGTGTTACAATTACCTAATAGATATTTCCGTTATTTAGAACTTTATTTACCTTAGACTAAAGAAAAATATACCTAAAACACCTAATATTGTCTCAAACACCCTGTGTGTGCCGAGGGAACTGATCCACCAGCCGTGTGTATGCAACTTCCCGACAACGCTGACGAGGTGGGCACCGCAGATGTGAAAAGGGTCGAAATGTGGGGTAGTGGGCAACTGAACTCGAAGGTGAGGAGGTTGAGCATGGGGTTGAGCTGGAGGGTAGAGGCAGCTGAAAGCAAAAGTGGGGGAGGTAGAATGAGAGGCTGAGCTGGAGGGCAAGGGGCCGAGCTGGAGGGCAGGGATAGCTAAAAGTGAAAGCGTAGGGGCAGGGATGGGGGGCTAAGAAGGGGGCGGGGGCTGAGAACGGGCCGGGGGTCTGAGAAGGGGGCAGGCAACAGCATGGCGAGGCCCAAGGGCTAAGCGGGGGGTAGCGAGGGGTGGTGAGAGGTAGAAGGGCTGAGCGGGGGGGGCTGAGTGGGGGCGGCCAGGGGTGGCGAGAGGTACAGGGGCTGAGCGGGGGCAGCCAGGGGTGGCGGGAGGGAGAGGGGCTAAGCCGAGGCAAGCGAAGCGAGGGGGGTAGAGAGAGAGAGAGAGAGAGAGAGAGAGGAGAGAGAGAGAGAGAGAGAGAGACTAAGACAGGGAGAGAAACGAGAGAGAGAGAGAGAGAGAGATGTTGTTGTGGTGCTTGCTTGCATAGGTCTCAAATCCTTCTATGCTACGTTATACAGAGACAATGAAAGAGAGAGAGAGATAGAGAGAGAGAGATTAATAGATAGTCGGCCATTCACTATTCAAAACATACATATTATGCACACTACGAGAGAGAGAGAGAGATAGATAGAGAGAGAGAGAGAGGTTGTTGTGGTTCTTCCCTGTGTAGGTCTCACATCCTGCTGCATTGCATTATTCATAGACAGGGAGAGAGCAAGATTGCTCTAGTAGTTTCTTGCATACATCTCAGATCCTACTACACTGTGTTATTCATAAGCAGAGGCAATAAATTGAAGAGGACGAACTTGATATGATGTAATTAATTATTTGGACTCACGCCTATATACTATTATATATGTTTTTAATGTTTCGTACATTGTTATGGCACATGGCCGAGTTATCATTCAGTAATTGTTACATTATGATGTATGGAGAGACATGTCTTAAATGATAAAGTGAACCTCTTTTCTGAAACAGATTTGAAGCTCAAATCCTTGTTACATTATGATGTATGGAGAGACATGTCTTAAATGATCAAGTGAACCTCTTGTGTGATACAAATTTGAAGCTCAAATCCTCTACACGCAGAGGATGTATGTTATATGATCCGTTTGAATGTCTCTTCAATAAATAGCTTAAGCTATGGTTTAGGTTTGAAAAGTATCATTAAACATATCTAATATAAAGAGTTCACGCATTTTGTATATTTGAATGATCAAAGAATTGGGCCTAATGGAGTTCACACTTAGTAAAAAAGTCAACTATGAGGAATGGACTCTCTTACAGTAGATGCATCACTTGGGAATGTTCAAAAACCCATCTCATGATTGGGCACGACGTACCTAGCCATCATGGCCTTAGGTAGCACAATGGCATTTGGCTTCCCAAAATTCCTAGAATCAAGGTGAACACTGACTTTCACCTCACCCTTAAACAGAAGTGGTGTTTGACTTGGACAAGACTACTTTGGGATTTGAAGTTCATGTCCTTATGGCATCCACTCATGGAGATAAAAAAATTGGTTCTCATGTGGAAAATTCTTCATTGTGGTATCTGGACCAACCTAAATGCCAACAAATTCTGTGGGGCTCCATCGAGGTGTAAGCGATGCCACCGTGGCGTCGAGGACCTTGGTCACATCCTCTTTGCTTGCCCCAAGTCGCTAATTCTCTGGCAAACCCTCTAGACTATCGTGAGATTACAAGCACAAATCACTTGGAAGCAAGCACTACTAGGTGAAGCGATTGGCTTCTCGACGGCACTTTGGAATGCTATAAGAGGGGAAACCCTTTGGAAGATCTGGAGGGAGCGGTGTGCCATGAATTGTGGAAACCCTCCCAAAGAGTGGCCGATTGAGAAGTCTCTATTCCCCCTTGGCAAAAGAATCTCAAATTGTAAGAGGTATCCACCCTTTAGACTTCATAAAGTGTTTCTCATCGAGATAGCAAGCTCAAATCCAAGTGGCTCCTGCATGTGGGGGACAGGAGGATTGTTAACTTCCTTTGTAACACACTATAGGCCAACAAGTTATGCCCATGCTTTGCGAGATTCGGGAGGTCCCAAGGGCACTAGTCCCATTCATTTATAACTTCTTTCTATTTTCTAATTAAAGTCTAGGAGAGTAGGCCATGGCTGAACTTCATTTTATTTAAAAAGAGAACGAATTATGACAAAAGACTATTAAAACCAAAGAAACATGGCTGATTAGCATTCCATTATAGTGGTGGAATTAAGTTGTGAAGTATTAACCAAGATGAATCTTCATCATTAATGAACGCTTTGAGTGTCTTTTTGAATGAACTTTAAATGTACTAAAGCTTTTGCTTCATTGAATTTCTGAAAAACTCAAAGAGAGCAAAAAGAGTTTTCCCTCTCTGTATTTGTATTTGAGAGCGGAACTCATTGCTATTATTGTATCATATTCAATCAATTGGATAGTGATTCATTTTGTATTACATTTTTTGTACGATACTTCACAATCATAAATGATGCATTAGTTCATTAGGAAAACATCTCATTGATTGTAATCATTTGAACTCTTTTTTGAGTGTTGATAAGTACTCTATTTTTACTTTCATTTATTCTATTTCCATTATGATTTCATCTTCGATGACCTACTTCATGGATCGTGCATGCAAAGTGTTTTTGCTCCCTCTTAAAGCACACATGGTGAGCCTATCGTCATACTATTTCTTGAGGAAAGGTGCCCAATGAGCAAACATCACTCATTAGATAGGGATGATACATACCCTTGGGCCCCATCCAACCCTATGTTCATCCCCCCCCCCCCCCCCCCATCGCTACCCCCTTCTCTCTCCCATAGCATGTGCCAAATTTTGTTGTGTTTAATTGTAGTGGGTCTCAAAATATCCATTTATGTCTTTTCATGGCCTAATTGATAATATCTCACAACCTGCAAAAATGCAAGAGATGAAAAAACAAAATGAAGAAGAAGTAGAATGCAAGAGAGATGGCTATGGTTATAATAGTGTAGGAAAAGTACAAAAGAAGAAGAAAGTAGAGAAAGTAAGATAGAGAGAAGAAAAATGGACAATAGAGAATAAGACAAAACTTTGCTAGAAAGTGTAGGAAGATTCCCCCTTGTCAGACAGGATATAAATTTTCCTAGAACACCAAAAAAATTGTTGTTTAGTGCCCTTGAGCATAAGGTTTCTGATTTGGATTGATCACATCTCAATTGGGAAGATTGAAGAAAAGGAACATGATGAAGAAAAACGGGCATCCCTAGATGTTTCTCTTGTCAAAGAGATTGTTGAAGAGATTAACCTCCAAGTAGTAGAAGAAGAAGAAGAAGAGATTAGGAACTTTGATGTCGCTACTTTTAGAGAAGAGACTACCATAAGAGAGCAATGAGAAAATGTGAAAAGCTCAGAGAAATCACTCCTTCTTCCAAATCTCTCATATTACGTTATGTCTAAAAAGGATTTGGTTTAGCATTCAAGAGCTCCTCAATATTAGAGAAGACTATAACCTTGTGTAGCTCAGTGATGAGTAGCACCTCCTTTAATGTCAATCCGGGAAGACGTGAGGATGGTATGAAGACCTCGAATGAGTGATGGCACACGTGCGTGAGTGAGAAGCACACTAACATGCACACACATACACACACATGCGCACACACGGTAAGACAAAGAGAGAGAAGCAATGGAGTTCTTTAGATTACTCAAAAGTGCTCTTACAAGTTCAATTCTACAACAAGCTAACCTCAAAAATGAGCTCTCTAGCTCTTTTTATAGTTTTTGACTAGCTTTGGCCCTGTCCAGACCTAGTGTCCGGCCTAGTTAAAAATTAGGTTCTAGGGCCTATTTGAGGGCTCAAACGGAGTCTAAAAAAATGAAACTTGATAGGTAGGTACTTCTAATGCTCCTCAAGCTCAAGGACTCTTTGGCTTGCACAAAATGGAGCTACAAAAATATGAAATGGTGTTTACAATGGCTTTTAGTGATAAAAATCATTGTTTTTGTAGGAATTTCATTTAACAATTTGACATATACTTCCTGGAGCTCCCTATTGGCTCCCTTGTCTTGTAAGTCCTTGACCGCCCTGACCACTGCCAACTCTCCCCCCTCTCTCGCATCTATCTTCTCTGACAGACCCTTGTTGAGTGGACCGTTGGATGTAGTATTCCACCACATCTGTCGCTAGGTGGTGTTCTGTTAATCTCAGTCCTTTTGCCAAATCGGTGAGTAGGGCATTCCAGTCTACTTGCCCAGGTACCTCCGGGTGTAGCAGATGTAGCTTTTCTGAGTGGAGAGCTTGTTCTACCACAAATAGTTGTAATAGATGAGATGGTCTGGGGATGAATATCTCTTAATGATATTCCCAGAACCCCATGATAAAAATTTCCTCAAACGTTTGTTTGAAGCAGGCTGGTAGATACTTGATACGAGCATGCCACACATAGACCACATTGATAGATGGTGTGGTGCTCATATCATAAACAAGATCCTGGTTACCCTCATTGAATCCGAGAGCCGATAGATGAGGTTCTTTGACATTTCTAAAGGTCGTGAATGTAACCAACATTAGTTCAAATATTTTGAGGCACATCTGTGCCATGATATCTAGTACGTTTTTTAATATGATCACCCAATGCCGAATGGCTGAGATCATATAATTAACCGTGGGTTGGCCATGAGGGGGTGCTAAGTACACGTAGATTAGCCACTTTTCATAGCCTTTAACTTTCAAAACTATTTTGGTGTACTCTGGCTAAGACCTTCCTCGAAAGACAGGGCACTAGCAAGGATTATACTTGATATATAAAGGCATGCTATTCCACGTGCGTACCATCTCAGGGTAGGTTTCAAGGAGGCATATCCTCCAAGTAGGTTGAAATATATTTCGATGCGTGGCACTTGCGGGGATGTCCTCGGGTGCAAATTGTGTGGATGAGGTTGGTTCTTTTGTCGTTCGCTGCTTGATCTAAGCATTATAATCTGCCATTAATACGCAGAATGGGACATACAAATCATCAGACGTGCCAATCCACCGATGATGGGAGAGGTTTATGAAGTAGTCCGATTTGATGACGACTTCTTCCAATCAAGACATAGACTGTATTTTTATTGCCACTATCTCATCATGGGTTGTACCAATCTTCTCTAACTTTTGCATCCATTTAGGAGCTTTGATCTCAATTGTGTCCATTCCTTCCTCTGTTTGCTTTCCTCCTGGTGCAGGCATCGGTATGTATGGGTCTTCAAAAGTCTCTTCAACTTCAATTGGGACTAGGTCCTAAGGTTCCGGCTCCACAAGGGGAGAGGGTTGACGCTCATATTGAAGAACATTATTTTGTAGTTCTATCGGTTGTGCTCTATCCTCCTCAAACTGTGGCAGTCATTGAGCTGGAGGTGTTGCAAGGAAGAGAAGCGTGAGTTGGAGGTGTTCCAAGGTACATAGGGTATTTAAAACATCAATTTGTAAGCTAAAAGGGCCCACTAGATATCTGTGGAGTCAATTTCGCTGGTGTAATGCAAAGTTTTAGCAGCACCATTTCATTTTCACCAAATACAATCCATCTCTTCATAGTGGTATTAGAGCAAGGTTCAACATGGCAGATGGATTCCATTCATCGTTTGACAAATTGGATAGAGGAAATTTCTCTACTTGGTCATTAAGGATGGAGGCTTACTGTCAGGGGAGCACTAGATTGTGCTCTCTGACTACAGTAGACAGGATTTCGGAAATACACTTATGATTACAAGAACACCCACGTAGGGAAAATGATGCAAGAATATACGACTGATACAAGACGTCCCACAACCCGGGACCGATAGGTATGCAAAAGTCGACTAGATATGATACAGGAGATCCCACAACCCGAGATCCTAAGTATGAGACAAGATGTCTAGATTACAAGAATTCCCTTCTGGGATATGAACAGGATACAAGAAATAACTAGAAAGGATCTCGTACTACGAGATTTCAATAGGACAAGAAAGGATGTCCACAATACAAGACTAGACAAGACTAGAGTAAGAAACAAGACTAGAACTTGAACTGGAACTTGAAACTACTTACTTGGTGATCAGGATCCCTTGAGCTCCCAAGACTGGCATTGGCAAGACTGAGAATGAATGTGGTGATTCCCTCCTTTTATAGGTGTTCAAAGGCGGTTCTCCATGGCGGTTACGACTTGATGATGTGATCATGATATCATCAACTGGAAACAAGACCTCCGGGTGTCCGAATTTAGCAAATAGACGGCCGATCTTGGGGTTTTGGCACATTCCGGATGCATTGGTAGCATTACTTTCTCCAAAATCTTAACCAAACATGAGATATAGGAAACACGCTTGGAATCTAAGCTTTAAGATGGTTTTCTCCTATCCATGACAGAACCCCCCCCTTAAGTGACGAGTTCCATGAGGAGCGGCCATGTTCTCTAGCTTGGGTTTCATTGGATTCTTCCCATGGAACTCATGAACTTTGAATTTTGCTCTTTGAATATTTTTTGTAAGTTCCCAAGTACAATCAATGATGTCATATGCTTTCCAATGAATAAGGCATTCCAATCTTCTTCGAGAGATCGTTGAATCTAATAAATAAACAACTTTGAATTCTTCATTATCCTTAATCATGATAGCCGTTGAAGGATTGGTTCTATCTTGAGCTTCCTTGGGTCTTTCATGCAATATATCCTTTGAGCTTCTAGTGGAATGTTGTGGTGTTTGCAAGATCTTTGATGGAGTGCCTTGAGTAAGCACACCTCCTTGATTGAACATGAACTCCTCCTTGTCCTTTATCTTCTTGATATCTTCATAACATGTATACTTCATATCACTTGTAATGACTTTTTGGGCTTCAAAGATTCTTGGTTCAGATTCTTGGTTCAGATTCTTGGTTCAGATTCTTGAGGAGTAGTTTTTTCATTATTCAAGACTTCTGACTTTTGAACTTGGATTTCTTTTAACAACTGATTCTCACACTGAATTGCTTGATTGATAACATCCTCCAAGGTATTTGCTTGAGGCATGGATAGTAAGAGATGTTTGACTTCAGCATTGAGGCCACTTTGAAACTGAGTTACCATGTAGTCTTCTTGATATGTAGTTCCATGAAACAACATCTTGATATGCAAGGCATAGTTTGAAACTGATCGATCATCTTGTCGTAGCAATCTTTTCATCTCTTGGACATGTTCGATCATGTCCTTTATGGTAGATTGGATCTCCTTGCCAAAATGTCAGGGGAGCACTAGATTGTGCTCTCTGACTACAGTAGACAAGATTTCGGAAATACACTTATGATTACAAGAACACCCACGTCGGGAAAATGATGCAAGAATATACGACTGATACAAGATGTCCCACAACCCCGTACCAATAGGTATGGAAAACTCGACTAGAGATGATACAGGAGATCCCACAACCCGAGATCGTAAGTATGAGACAAGATGTCTAGATTACAAGAATTCCCTTCTAGGATATGAACTGGATACAAGAAATAACTAGAAAGGATCTCGTACTACGAGATTACAATAGGACAAGAAAGGATGTCCACAATACAAGACTAGACAAGACTAGAGTAAGAAACAAGACTAGAACTTGAACTGGAACTTGAAACTACTTACTTGGTGATCAGGATCCCTTGAGCTCCCAAGACGGGCATTGGCAAGACTGAGAATGAATGTGGTGAGTCCCTCCTTTTATAGGTGTTCAAAGGCGGTTCTCCATGGCGGTTACGACTTGATGATATCATCATGATATCATCAACTGGAAACAAGACCTCCGGGTGTCAGAATTTAGCAAATAGACGGTCGATCTTGGGGTTTTGGCACATTCCGGATGCATTGGTAGCATTACTTTCTCCAAAATCTTAACCAAGCATGAGATATAGGAAACACACTTGGAATCTAAGCTTTAAGATCATTTTCTCGTGTCCATGACAGAACCTCCCCCTTAAGTGACGAGTTCCACGAGGAGCAGCCATGTTCTCTAGCTTGGGTTTCATTGGATTCTTCCTATGGAACTCATGAACCTTGAATTTTGCTCTTTGAATATTTTTTGTAAGTTCCCAAGTACAATCAATGATGTCATATGCTTTCCAATGAATAAGGCATTCCAATCTTCTTCGAGAGATCCTTGAATCTAATAAATAAACAACTTTGAATTCTTCATTATCCTTAATCCTGATAGCCGTTGAAGGATTGGTTCTCTCTTGAGCTTCCTTGGGTCTTTTATGCAATATATCCTTTGAGCTTCTAGTGGAATGTTGTGGTGTTTGCAAGATCTTTGATGGAATGCCTTGAGTAAGCACACCTCCTTGATTGAACATGAACTCCTCCTTGTCCTTTATCTTCTTGATATCTTCATAACATGTATACTTCATATCACTTGTAATTACTTTTTGGGCTTCAAAGATTCTTGGTTCAGATTCTTGAGGAGTAGTTTTTTCATTATTCAAGACTTCTGACTTTTGGACTTGGATTTCTTTTAACAATTGATTCTCACACTGAATTGCTTGATTGATAACATCCTCCAAGGTATTTGCTTAAGGCATGGATAGTAAGAGATGTTTGACTTCAGGATTGAGGCCACTTTGAAATTGATTAACCATGTAGTCTTCTTGATATGTAGTTCCACGAAACAACATCTTGATATTCAAGCCATAGTTTGAAACTGATCGATCATCTTGTCGTAGCAATCTTTTCATCTCTTGGACATGTTTGATCATGTCCTTTATGGTAGATTGGATCTCCTTGCCAAAATGTCAGGGGAGCACTAGATTGTGATCTCTGACTACAGTAGACAAGATTTTGGAAATACACTTATGATTACAAGAACACCCACGTAGGGAAAATGATGCAAGAATATACGACTGATACAAGACGTCCCACAACCCGGGACTGATAGGTATGGAAAACGCAACTAGAGATGATACAGGAGATCCCACAACCCGAGATCGTAAGTATGAGACAAGATGTCTAGATTACAAGAATTCCCTTCTAGGATATGAATAGGATACAAGAAATAACTAGAAAGGATCTCGTACTACGAGATTACAATAGGACAAGAAAGGATGTCCACAATACAAGACTAGACAAGACTAGAGTAAGAAACAAGACTAGAACTTGAACTGGAACTTGAAACTACTTACTTGGTGATCAGGATCCCTTGAGCTCCCAAGACTAGCATTGGCAAGACTGAGAATGAATGTGGTGAGTCCCTCCTTTTATAGGTGTTCAAAGGCGGTTCTCCATGGCGGTTACGACTTGATGATGTCATCATCATATCATCAACTAGAAACAAGACCTCCGGGTGTCAAAATTTAGCAAATAGACGGTCGATCTTGGGGTTTTGGCACATTTCGGATGCATTGGTAGCATTAGTTTCTCCAAAATCTTAACCAAACATGAGATATAGGAAACACGCTTGGAATCTAAGCTTTAAGATGGTTTTCTCGTGTCCATGACACTTACCTTCAATGCATGAGTTTATATGGTTATGTAGCTTGAGATGAAGTAATGCCAAAGTTCAAAAACAAAAGTCAACCTACATAAGAAGAGCAAGCAAGATTGAACACATGGTGTTCCAAGTATTCACTTCCAAGGTCTTATCTCCTCAAGTGTAAGATTTTTTGTTGCCTCACATTAGAAGTTGTGAAATCTTTCAGGAAGTGTGGAATGCACTTGAGGCCTTCTTCCCTTCAAGCATAAAGGCTAGAAAGAATCAATTATGGTTGGATTTCAGAACCCCCAAGAAATCTCCCAAGCAAAATGTGACTAATTTTGTCTCAAAAACCAAGGACATTGCTGATCAGCTAGGAAGCATTGGAGAAGTGTTAGATGAAGAACAGATTGTAAGCCAAGTCCTCAATGGCATGAAGGCAGATGACAACTGGGAAGTCTTTACCACAAAAATGGATCTATAGATGGATATGCATGTATGAGTCTTCAATACACTTATTGGACAATTGCTTACTTAAAAGGCCAAGCTTATGAAGAATGAAGAAGGTTCCAAAGGTAATCAATCATCTCCCTTGTACACTGATAAAAGTAAACTCAGAGACAATTGCTTACTTAAAAGGCCAAGCTTATGAAGAATGGAGAAGGTTCCAAAGGTAATCAATCCTCTCCCTTGTACACTGATAAAAGTAAACACAGAGACAACAAAGTGAAAGGAAAGAAAGTAGATGACAAAGCGGGTACACACCAAGCTAACTATCTAGGTAGAGGAAGAAAAGCTAGAGGAAGAGGTAGAGGAGGTAGATAAGGTAGGTAGAGACCCCAAGTCTCTAATCCTTATTCTATTTGTGGACTAACCAATCATAGAACTGAAAATTGATTTGGGAACTCGAGGAATAAAAGAGGCAGAGGCTACAATAGAGGAGGTTATGGCTACTCAAGAGAAAGGTTCAACAATTTTAATAGAAATCATAACAATTACAACAATTCAACCTATAATTGAGCATACAAAGGGAGAAGAGATTTCAATAACAACACAACAGACTCAAATAAAGAGGAATCTTTGCTACTGGTGAATATCAGAATACCTCAAAGTAAAGCTGATGAGCATGTTTTCTCACAGGTTACTATTCACGAAGAAAGGGTATATGCATGCAGACCTCTTGGAACTGTTCCATACATATTTATGGGGACCTAGCGAGGATGCTTCAATCTCTCGATCAAGGTCTTATGTCTTTTCCTTGATGATTGTAGTAGATGCACTATTCTATATTTCATGAAACACAAGGATGAAGTTTTTTCATGCTTTAAAGAATACCTAGCTCTTGTGGAGAACCAAACAGGTAAGACACTAAAGAGGCTAAGGAGAGTAAGTTCTCATGTGCACATGTACATCCCAACACCTCAAAGACCTTAACAAACACAAGGAACACCAACTCCACTTGAACAAATACATTGGAAACAAACCCCTTGGATCTTAAGAAAGAGTCTTCCATTCCCCATCAATCCACATATTTCCTCGATGTTTTGCATCACCTTAAGAAATAAATAATAGAAGAAATAAGGAACATGTTGATCACCATTGCCTAATAGACCATACTAAGCTACTTACCCTTTCAGTAACATAGTTTACTATTAACATTACAGAGCATTGAGTACCAAGGCTTGCCCATCAAGATAACAAAGCCCATCATGATGCCCAGAAGATGAAATATCTGGCCATCGAGAACTTTTTGATAGGCTTGCAAGCAAAGAAACTACGAAGGTGAGGTGAGAAGGGACTTAAAAGCCATTTTTGAATGGTTGATCCTAGATCTAGAGGTCTTGCAAAATCAAAAGATTTTATCAATTTTGCTTAAGTATTAGAACCTCTTAGCCATTAAATTTTGAAGTTCTTCAAATGCAAAAACTATGAATATACCATTTTTCTGCTCTATCCCAACCACCTTGAGTGTATAAAGCTAGGTATATAAAGGAAAATTGATGCAAGGGAATAGGAGTGGTAAAAGTTGGTGAAATACATGCTATCACTTGAGTTGTTCATGCATAGATTGAAAACCAAGGAGTGCAGAGTATGGATCAAGAAAATTCTTGAAGGATGGAAAGAAGTCAAGTCAATCGATATTTATAGTGGAAAAAAGACATTGAAGAATCACAACAATCAATGAGAGAATGTCACATGTCACTATATGAGGATCTTAAATAGTCAAATGGCATGAACCAATGAATATATATATATATATATATATATATATATATATATATATATATATATACATATATATATATATATATATGTGTGTGTATACATACATACACACAAACAAATATGTGTCTTTTCCCAATCGCCATATATTTCATCTTCTTGACATCCCCATGGGCTATGACATTATGATTAACGAGTGTTGGTACTGAATTCTCACCAATCGTGATTGTAAAATATGTTACTGGAAGGGTATGCAACTTAATATGGCTGGTCAAGCAATAGTGATCCAAACGTTCCTTATTTCTTCTATTATGAACTTCTTAGCCTGTTGAAGGTGTAGTGACAAGGACATGCAAAAGATGAAGAGAATATATAGGAATTTCCTTTGGACGGGGACTTCCTAAACAAGTTATTACTCAATGACTGCACAAACGATAAGGCTTCTAAATATGTAATAACTTTCATAAAAATTATTTGAGAGAAGAACTATATCAACATGAAGAAGGTAGATTGAGTTAGGAGATGTGACCAATTCAAACAATTAGTGCCATCGGACTTTATCAGATTGCTCTAATCCCTTGAATTTTTCTTGTACAAGGAAACCCTCATTATTGATATTACGAAGTATAAGACTTTCAAATAGGCAGTAAGCTTCATGTTAAGCATTAAGTAAAGATATGAATCAAATTTCCAAAGGAAGGAGGAGATAAAAGACACGAACAATTCAAGCATTAGAGCCATCTGGGGTCCTTGGATTGTCCTAAGTCGTTGAATTGGCCATGTCCTCTTTCTCCTCCAAGCAAGTGTATATAGTGTAGTTCAATACATAAATCAATTAAAAAACATTCTGAATAATCGAGAGAATCAATAATTCATTAGACAATGTTTTCCAATGACAATGACAAATTCAAGTGATTAGGGACATTGGCGGTTGTTCGATGGCCCTAAGCACCTATATTGGTCGTGCCATAGAAGCATATAGACTAAGTAGTTCTATGAATGTATACTTCATAGTAAGCTACGAAAATAGATATTTTAACAAAGGGACATTGCATATCTTACATCATAAAAACAAGAGATTTGAGGCTGATCATTCTAGGCGAGAGAGATGAAAACCTTTGATGCAAGGAACACGTTCAAAATTTGAGAAAGCATAAAAGAATGGGAGAAATGAAGTGAGTAGCTTATATATGCTCTCTAGGGGATATGACTGTTAATACCATTGGCGCCCTCTCATTGAGCCACATAATCTAACTTCTTAGAATCTCATAGTACATTAACACATGGAAGAAGCACATATAAATGATGTTAAATGAAGGTTTAAGTGCATCATATAAAGTGTTAGAGAGAAAGGATTTGACTTGCTTACAAGGGCCTCGCATAGGACCGAATGATACACTGAAAGAAGGTGATACGTTGAAGGTTGAGGGGAGTCTTGAATTACCAAGCTCCAAACCTAGAGCATTTGGGGTTAGCTTCAAAGCTTTTATTAAATTTTAGGAGCACTTTTGTGAGTTGGCTTTGTTGGATCTGTTCTCCTTTTCTTGGATCTGTTGGAAATATCTCTTGGATATGTTGGAAACGTCTCGATTTGATGTTTCGTTTTGCTGGGTTAAACGTACTCGGCTAATGTAAGAATATGTATTTGTGTTTTTTATATAAAGGAAGTTCGGCAATAGCCTACTCTCCCGGACTTGAATTAAATTAAGAAACAAAGGTACAAAAGAAGGGGACTAGTGCCCACGGGACCCCCCAAATCCCACAAAGCAGGGGAAGCTTGGTTGATTCCTAGGTTGCATTACAAAGAAGGTTGATCACCCTCTCGTCGCCCTCATGCGGGACCCACTTGGGTTTGAGCTTGTTGTTGATCAAAAGGAGGACTTGATGATGCCTGAAGGGGGGGGATTTCTTACTGTTGGCAATCCTTTTGCCAAGGAGGAATAGAGATTTTTCAATCGACCACTCCCTGGGGGAGTCACCGAAGTTGAGAGCACACCGCTCCCGCCAAATTTTCCACAGGACTTCCCCTCTGATTGCGTTCCAGAGAGCCGCAGAGCACCCAATCGCTTCACCCAAAAGGACTTGTTTCCAACTAAGCTGTTTCTGGACTCTGATTTTCAGTCCAACCATCTGCCAGATTCTGTAGGAGTTGGGGCAAGTAAGGAAGATGTGTGGGACATCTTCGATTGCGCGGTGGCAGCGTTTGCACCACGGAGGGATCCCACAAATTTTGCTAGCCTTATGGTTAGTCCAAATTCCTCGATGAAGAATTTGCCATAAGAGGACCGACTTCTTAATCTCTATCAGTGGGTGCCAGATACCCATGAATTTCATGTCCCACCGAAGCCGCGTCCAAGACAGGCACCACTTCTTGTTGAGGCTGATCTGGAGGTCAGTCGTTTCTTTGATGTACGGGATTTTGAGTAGACTATTTCCATTGTGCCATTTGAGACCACGCGCGTTCGGAGCATCATGTCCCATGAGAAGGCGGGTTTTGTGACGATCCCAAGCGAGGCATCTGCTTTGCAAGGTGTTCCATTCTTCGTAGGAGATGTTTATGCGAGGGTCGATATCCTCGAAGTTGATCCAACTGTTGGTGTCATGTTTCCAGAGGTGTTTCCATTTTTTGAATCCTTTGTTCCATAACTTCTTGGCATTTTGAATGTTCCAAGATTCCACACTCCGGATGCCATGAATCGGAAACCAGATAGAGTCGTTTTGTCTGATTCCGGCCGCCCACTTCCAGTCCTCACTAATTCTTGTGAAGCTTTTGACTTTATTCCAGCCCTTCCAAAGAGAGCAAACGAGATTGGAGCCTTTCGGGAAGACAGGTATCGGGGAGAATAGCAAGGTCATGATGTCGAGGTTCTTCCAGTTCGGGGACCCCGTGAGGGCCAACTCATTTTTGTTTCTGAAGATCAGTTTGGCCCACGAGGCCTCCCTATTGCACCAAGCTTTAATCATCCATTTGGCTGCCAGTTTGTTAGCCATACACCCAATGTCCAGGATGCCAAGCCCCCCGCTATCTCTAGGGCTGGTGCAGATGGCCCATTTGATTTTAGGGACCCCCCTTCTGTTATGATCGCCTGTCCAAAGAAAGTTTCTGCAGATGCCATTCAATTTGGACAGGCCTTGCTCATTCGGTCTCCAGCAGGAAATGAAATAGATGGTAGACGAGAGGAGGAACGTGTTGATAACCATCGCCCGTCCAGCGAGATTGATTTGCATGCCTCTCCAGTAATTGAGCTTGTTTTCAAGTTTGGCCAGCACCCAATTCCATCGCTGCTCCATAGAAACACCAAATCCCAAGGGGATTCCAAGCAGCCGAAAGATTTGGCCCTGCGGAATGATTTGACAGCCGTGATCAATGAGAAGGCCAGGTTGATGTCCCACGATGGCCCTAAAGGCGGTCTTATTGTGGTTGATTTTGGATCCAGAGGCCTCACAAAAGGTATCAAGACACTTCCAGAAAGTCTCCAGGCTGGTATTGTCATTGTGAACGAACGCGTTCATATCATCAGCAAAAAGTCTCATGATGAATTGACTGTGGTCGTGCGGTAATTGGAGGCCTTTGATATTGCCAGCCTCCACATGGTGAGCCACAAGTCTGCTCAGCCCCTCAGTGGCGATGGCAAATAGAAGGGGGGCAAGAGGGCACCCTTGTCTGATAGATCTTTTAAGATGGATCACCTTTGAAAGTTTGCCGTTTACGTTAATTTGGGTCGTTGCGTTGCCGAGAAGGGTCGCGATCATCTTGGTGAATTTCTGACTACATCCGAGGTCTTGGAGCGACTGCAGAATATAGTCCCATTCTAGTCTATCGTAGGCTTTGTCAAAGTCGATCTTGAGGAAGACCACATCTTGATTAGACTCGTTTGCAAATTGAATACCTTCCCAAATATCCATAATAGTTTCCAGGATGGACCTGCCTTTGATGAAACCTTTTTGGTCCTCACTAAGCCAAGATCTCAGATGGCACGCAAGTCTGTTGGCAATGACTTTGGCGACGATCTTGTATCCTGTTTGTAGCATCGTAATTGGCCGCCAGTTCTCGATTCTATTTTTTTCCCCCTTCTTGTGTACCAGCTTGATAATTCCATTATTTATACAAGAAGGAAGAGCACCAAAATTTAGCGCTTCTTGCCAGACCATCCGAAGAGGGGTGGCGACCACCAGCTTGAAGGATTTAAAAAACTCGTTAGTGAGTCCATCGGGTCCCGGGCTTTTACCGAGAGGGAGGGCATCAATGACCTCAATGATTTCTGATTCAGAGATTGGGGCATGGAGCAGGGAGTGGAGGTTGGGTGGTATTCTCCGGGGGGAGACCCTAGAAATGGCAGCCATGCAGTCCCTTCTATGGTGGGAGAGGGGGTTCGAGGTTCCCAGGAGTCTCGTGAAGTGCCCTTCGATGATGCCAAAGTTATCCTCTTCCGAGTTGCATACATTGCCATGTGGGTCTAGCAGTAGGGGGATCGTCTCTCTGTTGTGTTTCCTTTTGAGGATACTGCACATCTCTTTGGTGGGTTTGTCGGCTTTTCCAGCCCACCACTCCTTGAAGAAGATTTGCAAGTTTTTCCTTTGAATTTCTTCCTCGTATCTCAACGCTGCTCTGATTCTTCGGAGACCTTTCTGGGCTTGGTGTTTTCCTTTGTTCACTTCCTCCTCGAGTCGCCAGAGTCTGTGGTACAGCGCTTCCCTGCGAGCCCGCCGCACGGTCTCGAGCATCTTCTTAGTTCTGATCATGATCTTGCGAGACTTGTCGACCGCACTTCTCCAGCACTTGGCTGGGGCCAAGCCAGAGGCGAACGCCACCTTCCACACATCGGCTATCTCTTGATGGACGGAGGGGAGAGAGAAGGTGGAGGCGTTGGCATGGAACCACGGAGCCTTGTGGGTCCCGTAGGAAGGTTGGAAAGTGATAACAATCGGGTAGTGATCAGAGATGGTGAGGTCAGTACGTTGCGTGATGGAAGGGTGGCCCCACAGATGAGCAAAGCTCTGAGAGATGTAGCATCTATCAAGTCTAGCTTTCCTCAGATCCTCGCCCGCTTGGAGATTCGACCAGGAAAAGCCATTCGAGTCTTTGAATTCGACCAGATCCAGGTGGAGTTTGATCAAGTCCCACGTTTCTTTCTCCCGACTGTCAATGACCCTGCCCTTGCCCATCCATCTGTCCATAGGGTCCTCCACCATGTTAAAGTCGCCACAAATAAGCACGTTGTGGGGAAGCGAGTCAAGAGAAGTCCAAGTGTTCAGCCTCTCCAAATCCCCGTTAGGGGCGTACAGAGAAACCATAGTAACACAGAGGGGAGCACCAAAAGAAACCGCAATCCAGCGGTGATTTACGTCTTCAATGGAGTTCTCGAGCTTTTCAAGCCAGGGTTGTTTAACACCGATGGCCGTTCCACCGGACCCCCGCTGGTGCTTTGTTGGGATCCACACATGGGCCGAGGAAACCTGTCTGAGCCGTTTCAGAAGGTCTTCTCCGTCAATTTTAATCTCTTGAATGCATATAATGTCTGGTTTTAAGCTAGTGTCGCGGAGCCATTGACCAATGATGGCCGCTCTTGAGGGGTCAGTTAGCCCCCTAGCATTAAGCGAGATGACAATCATTTTTGTATTGATCCCTCTTTGCGGGAGGGAGCCTTGTCCTTTCTTCTCTTGGCTTCATCTTTCTTTTTCGCTGGTATCTGATCCCGACTTAGAAGTCGGTTCTTGTAGGGGCTTTTCCAGGGTAGCTCCATAGGCTGTTTTCCTTTGCGGGATACACCTTGCTGGGGGGAACTGGGCCTCGTGCTCGGCACCATCACCGGGATCGTGGATCCAATGATGGAGCTTTCACTATCCATGTTGTCTTCATTACTAGTGGTGAATCCATCTTCTTTGCTTGTAGTATAACCCTCCTGGGGGGTTTCTTTGTTGTCGGGGATCTCTAGGGCATTGTCGTATGTATCTTCCATGAGTGGATTCCCACCTGGGTAGTCAAGCTCGTTGATCTCCTTTCCAAGATTGCAATACAAATTGTTGTTGGGGGTAAGCTGCAGGTTGTTTCTCTCACCGTTGGCCCTCGGACTTCTTTTCCTTCTTCTTCTAACTTCACTAAAGCCATCCGCATCAGCTTGTGGCTTGAGGAGGCCCTTGTCATCCCCGTCCTTGGTCGGGTGGGTCAAATCGCCATTGTTGACATGAGCAGTTTTGGAGGCTTCTTGCGAGCGCTTGTTTTTTTGCCTGAGAGGGCAGTCTTTAATCCTGTGACCTTGCTGACCACAGCGAAAGCACGCGTTGGGGAGGTTTTTGTAGGTGATATTCTGCTCCCAAACATCACCTTCGCCCATGTCCACTTTGATCATTGATGGGAGCGGCGAACTGAGGTCGGCCTCGACGCAGATTTGTGGGTGCCATCTAGCATTGAACGAGTGTCTTGCACCTTCATAGATGAGACCACCAATGTCTTCGCGTGAAGCCAGCGGCTTGCCGATAGGAGAGACAATGTCCCACACAAAGTTGTACAAGAAGTATGGGAGGTTAGGGAGCTCGACCCAAAGAGGGTATCGAAGTGATTTCGACTTGTCAGGAGTAAAGTCCGGGGACCATCTGAATAGGCACAGGGTCGCCCGACCTAACTGCCAGGTGCCGACACTTAGGGCTTGGAACGCCATATCTTCATTCTCAAAGACTAGCAGCATGTGGTTTGCTGGTAAGAACTGACATTTGCTGACAATAAGACCTCGAGGGAACCACTCTTTTCGGAGCCATTGTCGCACAATTTCGAGCGGGGGCCTAGGGCCAAATACTTGGCCGACGAGGCAAACTTTCTTGAGTTCTTCCTGAGCAGACAGAACTGCGGGTCTACTGATGGACACGACGGGGGATACCACACTTTCGGATGCCCCGGGGGCGGCACACGATCCCCCCTCCAGCAGGGCGGCCAGTGTACCGGCCTCCCCGAGGGGAGGAGCCCGATTACTTTTCACGAGGGAGGACGAAGCCACATCCATGGCCAACGGAATTTGCACCACACTTGCTTTTCAATGCCCAGTGACAGATTCCTCCAACATGGAGGGAACGCCCCCGAGCCCCACGAAGCCAAACACTACACTTTTCAAGGAGAGACACGGGAAGCACACTTCTTCTTTTCGAATCTATTAACTTTTTCTTTTTCTTTTTCTTCTCTTCTTCCTCTTCTTTTTCTTCTTTTTCTCTTCCTCTCTTTTTTTCTCTTTCTTTCTTTCTTTTTTTTTTCTTTTTCTCTTTTCTCTTTTTTTTCTTTTTTCTTTTTTCTTTCAGAAGAGTCTTGGGGCTCGGCGACCTCTATCGGCGGCCGGAAGATCTATTAATGGAGATAGGAGTGAATGAGTGATCTAGGGAACGAGACGATATGTATTTGTGTTAGTCTGACTTGCATTTAATTCATTAAAATAGCAATGTAATAGTAATTTGCTCCATTAAGACTGTGAAGACATAGAAAAGGATCTTATGATGAAAAGGATCTTATGATTAAAATAGCAATGTAATAGTAATTTGCTCGTTAAAAGGAAAGTGAAAGTAGTCACTGAATTCGAGGTGTTGCAAGGAAGAGAAGCCTGTGCCACATATATCCGAAAAATGAAGACACTTAGAGCACATGAATGATGGAAAAATGACGATACGTCATAGCAAACAATGAACGATACATTTCTAGTCATCCTACCAAATGAACGATTCAAATCTTTGCCTTTACAAAAGATACATCCTCCATTTCAAAACAATTTCTTTCCTTCTTTCTTTTGCACGGAAAAATAAGCGATCTCGAAATTCATCCCAAATATTGACACAAAGAAGAAGACGAACTTTGCTGAGCTTGTTAATGATTTCTCAATACCACCCAAAGAGGAATCAAAGGAATCGGTACATGCCCTTTATAGAAAATTCCTCACAACCACAAGCTCATAAGCTTTTTATCATTGAGCTTTTACTTTAGAGTTTTACTTTATATATACGGAAGAGTCTAAATCTAGAAACTTTAAGTAATTTCAGATTTCAGTCCATATATGGGAGAGGGCCTCCTTTGTAATAGACTTCCACCTTGTAACTCTCTTATACATATAAAAGCTTTTCTTCGTGGTAACAAAATCCAGACACGAAATATAAATCAAAAGAAGACAAGGCACAAAGTATATCAACCTATGAAGATCAATAGACGTACAAATACTAGCCTTTGGAGAATAAAATAAAAAAATCATACAAGTGTTTCCTATTAAGTAATGAAAGCAATAGTCACACAAGAGCAATGGAGGTGTTGTTGTTTTTGTTTGTTAAGGACAGTAAGTTCTCATGTGCACATGTACATCCTAGCACCTCAAAGACCTTAACAAACACAAGGAACACCAACTCAACAAATACATTAGAAACAAACCATTGGATCTTAAGAAAGAGTCTTTCATTCCCCATCCCTCTACAAATTTCTTCCATGTTTTGCATCACCCCTTGTCAGTAGGGCGGAATAGGTTAAGAAATAAATAATAGAAGAAATAAGGAACATTTTGATCACCATTGCCCAATAGACCATACTAAGCTACTTACCCTTTCAGTAACATAGTTTACTATTAACATTACAGAGCATTAAATACCAAGGCTTGCCCATCAAGATAACAAAGCCCATTATGATGCCCAAAAGATGAAATATATGGCCATTGGGAACTTTTTGACAGGCTTGCAAGCAAAGAAACTATGATGGCGAGGTGAGAAGGGACTTAAAAGCCATTTTTGAAAGGTTGACCCTAGATCTAGAGGTGTTGCAAAATCAAAAGATTTTATCAATTTTGCTTAAGTATTAGAACCTCTTAGCCATTAAACCTCGAAGTTCTTCAAATGCAAAAACTATGAATATACCACTTTTCTCCTCTATCCCAATCACCTTGAGTGTATAAAGCTAGGTATATAAAGGACAATTGATCCAAGAGAATAGGAGTGGTAAAAGTTGGTGAAATACATGCTATCACTTGATTTGGTCATGTATAGATTGAAAAGGAAGGAGTGTAGAGTATGGATCAAGAAAATTCTTGAAGGATGGAAACAAGTCACGTCAATTGATATCTCTAGTGGAAATGTCTGGATTTGATGTTTCGTTTCGTTGGCGCGTTTGTATTAGTCTGACTTGCATTCAATTCATTGAAATCACAAACTCTAAAAGCAAAACGGCGTAATTCACTCATAGATTTGAACGTTTTCATGTTTCTTAATGCATATGTTTTTGACAAAGTCCCTTTGAACTAAAAAACAAGGAAAGTGAAACCCTCAATTCCCTCCATCATTTCATTTCACATTTGACAATTTTGGTCATTTTATTTCCCTTAAAATGATAAAGAAAATTGAAAGTGCTAACTTTGCAATCCAACTCCTCCAGTCCCCAACAATCGCTCAATTTCAATGTTTGCAGCGATGGTGCGTCTCCAGCGATGGTGTTGCAATGGTGCGTCTCCTCTTCTCTCCAGCGATGGTGTTGCAAGGACGAGAAGCCTGTGCCACAAATATCCGAGAAATGACGACAGTTAGAGCACATGAATGATGGAAAAATGACGATACATCATAGCAAACAATGAACGATACATTTCTAGTCATCCTACCAAATATCTAACACGAACTCATTGAAAGAGAGAGTACGTATCGACCATGCAAACAATAAAAATATGAAGATCAATAGAATCACAAATACTAGACGTTGGAGAATAAAATAAAAAGATCATACAAGTGTTTCCTATTAAGTAATGAAATCAATAGTCACACAAGAGCAATGGAGGTGGTGTTGTTTGTGTTTGTTAAGGAGAGTAAGTTCTCATGTGCACATGTACATCCGAGCACCTCAAAGACCTTAACAAGCACAAGGAACACCAACTCCACTTCAACAAATACATTAGAAACAAACCCCTTGGATCTTAAGAAAGAGTCTTCCATTCCCCATCACTCTACATATTTCTTCCATGTTTTGCATCACCTTGTCAGTAGGGCTGAATAGGTTAAGAAATAAGGAACATGTTGATCACCATTGCCCAATAGACCATACTAAGCTACTTACCCTTTCAGTAACATAGTGTACTATTAACATTACAGAGCATTGAATACCAAGGCTTGCCCATCAAGATAACAAAGCCCATCATGATGCCCAATAGATGAAATATCTGTCCATCGGGAACTTTCTCATAGGCTTGCAAGCAAAGAAACAACGAAGGCCAGGTGAGAAGGGACTTAAAAGCCATTTTTGAATGGTTGATCCTAGATCTAGAGGTGTTGCAAAATCAAAAGATTTTATCAATTTTGCTTAAGTATTAGAACCTCTTAGCCATTAAATCTCGAAGTTCTTCAAATGCAAAAACTATGAATTTACCACTTTTCTCCTCTATCCCGACCATCTTGAGTGTATAAAGCTAGGTATATAAAGGACAATTGATGCAAGAGAATAGGAGTGGTAAAAGTTGGTGAAATACATGCAATCACTTGAGTTGGTCATGTATAGATTGAAAACCAAGGAGTGTAGAGTATGGATCAAGAAAATTCTTGAAGGATGGAAACAAGTCAAGTCAATTGATATTTATAGTGGAAAAGAGACATTGAAGAATCACAATGACCAATGAGAGAATGTCACATGTCGCTATATCACGATCCTAAATAGTCAAATGACATGGACCAATGAGTATATATATATATATATATATATATATATATATATATATATATATATATATATATATATATATATATATAAACACACAAATATATGTCTTTTCCCAATCGCCATATATTTCATCTTCTTGACATCCCCATGGGCTATGACATTATGATTAACGAGTGTTGGTACTGAATTCTCACCAATCGTGATTGTAAAATATGTTACAGGAAGGGTATGCAACTTAATATGGTTGGTCAAGCAATAGTGATCCAAAGGTTCCTTATCTCTTCTATTATTTACTTCTTAGCCTGTTGAAGGTGTAGTTACAAGGACATGCAAAAGATGAAGAGAATATGTAGGAATTTCCTTTGGACGGGGACTTCCTAAACAAGTTATTACTCAAGGACTGCACAAAGGATAAGGCTTTTAAATACGTAATAAGCTTCATACAAATTATTTGAGAGAAGAACTATATCAACATGAGGAAGGTAGAATGAGTTACGAGATGTCACCAATTCAATCAATTAGTGCTATCGGACTTTATCAGCTTGCTCTAATCCCTTGAATTTTTCTTGTCCAGGAAAACCCTCATTATTGATATTACAAAGTATAAGACTTTCAAATAGGCAGTAAGCTTCATGTTAAGCATTTAAGTAAAGGTATGAATCAAATTTCCAAAGCAAAGAGGAGATAAAAGACACGAACAATTCAAGCATTAGGGCCATCCGGGTCCTTGGATGGTCCTAAGTTGTTGAATTGGCCATGTCCTCTTTGTCCTCCAAGCAAGTGTATATAGTGTAGTCCAATACATAAATCAATTAAAAGACATTCTGAATAATCGAGAAAATCAATAATTCATAAGACAATGTTTTTCAATGACAATGACAAATTCAAGTGATTAGGGACATTGGAGGTTGTTGGATGGCCCTAAGCACCTATATTGGTCGTGCCATAGAAACATATAGACTAAGTAGTTCTATGAATGTATACTTCATAGTAAGCTACGAAATTACATATTTTAACAAAGGGACATTGCATATCTTACATCATATAAACAAGATATTTGAGGCGGATCATTGTACAGGAGAGAGATGAAAACCTTTGATGCAAGGAACACGTTCAAAATTTGAGAAAGCATAAAAATTGGTAGAAATGAAGTGAGTAGATTATATATGCTCTCCGGGGGATATGACTATTGATACCATTGGCACTATCTCGTTGACCCACATAATCTAACTGCTTAGAATCTCATAGTACATTGACACATGGAAGAAGCATACATAAATGATGCAATTTTGGATATCGTTGGGCTGGCTGACAAGCTGACGGCAAAGTGGCTTATAAGGGCTTGGACCAATAGTGAGTCCTCTTGGGCTAAATTGATCTTCAGAAACATGGAAGAACTTACCTTAATTCGCCTTCCTAGGTGGAAGCACATAGGGATTCTCACGCTTTTGTTCTCCCCCCACCTGGTGTCCCCTAAACGCTCTAGCGTCGTGTGTTCTTTATGGAAGAGTTGGAACAAGGCCAAACAATTCATCCGAATTAGTGATGAGTGGAAGTGGGCAGCTGGGATAAGACAAAAATGACTCTATCTTGTTCTCGATCGATGGCATTAGGGGAGTGGAGTCTTGGAAACTCCAAACTGCAAAGTGGCTATGGAACAAGGGGATCAAGTAGTGGAAACAGCTCTGGAAACAAGAGACCAGCCAGTGGATTAGGTTTGAAGACTTAGACCCGAGACATAGACTTAACCTCGAGGAATGGTCTCTTCTTCAAGGCAGGTGTTTAGCGTGGGACCCCTCAACTACTCGTCTTCTCTACGGCCAGGATCTTCCTTGTGTGGAGGGCCTCAAATGGAGCAATGGTAAGAAACTATCTAGTATCCCCAACTTCAAAGAGAAGTTAGATGTTCATCACACCCTTAACAAGATGTGGTACCTTTCTTGGACCAAACTTCGATGGGAACTAAAGTTCATGTCTATTTGGCACCCCCTAATTGAGATCACAAAGTCCATTCTCATGTGGTAGATCTTGCATAAGGGTATCTGGTCCAATGCAAGGGCTAACAAAATCTGTGGTGTGCCGCCATGATGCGAGCGCTGCCATCGATGCATCGAAGATTTAGTTCACCTGTTCTTTGATTGCCCCAAGTCCCATGTTCTTTGGCATCACGTGATGCGGGTATTGAGACTCACGAACCAAATCATTTGGCAACAGGCGTTGTTGGGTGAGGCGGTTGGCTACTCATCAAGGCTGTAGAATGCCATCACGGGTGAGACTCTCTAGAAGATTTGGAGGGAGTGATGTGCTGTCAATTTTGGCCAAACTCCAAAGGAATGGTCAATTGAGAAATCCTTGTTCCTTCTAGATAAAAGAATCTCCCGAGATAAGAGATCTCCACCATTTAGACATCACTCTATTTATCACCTCGAAAACAAGTTGAAACCCAAATGGGTCCCACATGAGGGAGTTGATAGATTTGTTCGCCTCATTTGTACTGCCCTCTAGCTTGTTGTACTCCTCCTCTCCATTGTGGGATTTGAGGGGTCCCATAGGCACTAGTCCCATTCACTTGTAATTTTTCTTCTTTGTTTTAATTAAAATTGGGGAAAATAGGCCATGTCGAACTCACATTTTATTAAAAACAAAATCACAAACTCTAAAAGCAAAACAAGGAACGTTAAAAGGATATGATGAAACGGCGTAATTCACTCATCAATTTAAACGTTTTCATGTTTCTTAATGCATATGTTTTTAACAAAGTCGCTTTGAACTAAAAAACAAGGAAAGTGAAACGTCAAACGCTTGTATTCATTAATATCTCTTCTCCCTTTCAAAATAAGAACCTTCAATTCCATTCTGATGGACTGCGCGTTGCTGACGGACTGACGGACTTAAGGACTGCGTGTTCATTATTTGGCGTCTCCGCTGTCGCCGCCAACATTCTGCAGCGTGTTTGCAAGCATGTTAGTGCACGTCATAAGATGGCTGTTGTCGCCGCTGTCACCGTCGCTCAATCAGTGAGTCTGTCGCCACACCCGACATATTTTGATGTGCAACCGGGTACGGATAACAACACCGCTATTGATCACGACGGACAGGACTACGGATCACGACGGATTGGGATGGACTACGACTGACAAGGTACCAGCCGACGGACAGGGAACTAGGCGACTGCCTGGGAACCAACGACGGACAGGGAACTAGACGACTGAGTGTGAAACTAGGCACCGACTGACTGGGAACTAGGCGACTACCTGGGAACCAACGATGGATAGGGAACTAGGCGACCGCCTGAGAACCAGCCGTGTGACTGTCCGCTACGACTGATAGGGTGCCAACCGTCGTGATTGACAGGGAACTAGCTCTTTGTGACTCTGTGCTAGCTTCCTTCGTTCGTGATTTTGTGGAGCTCATGCTTTTCAAATCTCTTACTTTAAAGAAAAAAAGAAATAAAAAGTGCATCGAGCCCCGTGTTGGTCAAGCGCACTCCCCCGATCATCGATGAGCCCTGTGTTGGTCAAGCACACTCCCCCGCTCATCGATGGTTTCTCCCTTAAACCCTTTTGTTTAAGAACGACTTGGATCACGAGGTTCAGAGTTTTAAGTGAAGTTTTAAGAGTCACAAGAGTCAGGCGTTTAAGTGATTTTCTAAGGTTAAAAAAGAGAGAATATAAAGAAAGAGGCCCTTCCTTTTTAATATATTTTTTGCATGTCAAAGCAATTGTCATCTGCTGCACAAAAGCGAAGGTGCGGAACCTTTAAAAAAAAAAGAGTAGGTGCTGATGCCTTGGTCAAAGTTAATGCTTCTTCTTTAAAGGGGTTCTCGTAAGGCTTGCCAAGTAACTTTATTTCAAATTTGGTCATGGATTTGGCGACCCCCTCTTTTGTGAGAAGTAACCTGGCCCCTCCTCCGGGGGAGACCGGCAACCTGGCCTCTCTGTTGGAGGGGGGTCTTGTGCCGCCCCTGGGGCCTCCGAGAGTGTTGAACCCCCCGTGGTCTCACTCAATAGATCCGCAGTTCTGTCTACTCAGGAGGAGCTCAAGAAAGTTTGCCTCGTCGGCCAAATGTTTGGCCCTAGGCCCACGCTCAAAACTGTGCGACAGTGGCTACGAAACGAGTGGTTCCTCCGCAGACTAATTGTTTGTAAGTGTCAGTTCTTACCGGCAAGACACATGTTGCTAGTCTTTAAAAATGAAGATATGGCATTTTGAGCCCTAAGCGTCGGCACATGGCAACTCGGCCAGGCGACCTTGTGCCTTTTCACATGGTCCCCTGATTTTACTCCAGACAAATCTAAGTCGCTTATGTACCCTCTCTGGGTTGAGCTCCCTAACCTTCCTTACTTCTTGTACAACTTCGTGTGGGACATTGTTTCTCCTATCGGCAAGCCGTTGGCTTCACGCCAGGACATTGGTGGTCTCATTTATGAAGGTGGCACCCTCAAATCTGTGTCGAGGCCGACCTCAGCATGCCGCTTCCATCGAAGATCAAAGTGGACTTGGGCGAAGGGGATGTATGGGAGCAAGACATCAATTATAAAAACCTTCCGAACGTGTGCTTTCGTTGTGGCCAACAAGGTCACAGGATTAAAGATTGCCCTTTGAGACAAAAAAGAAAGCGAAATCAAGAAGCCTCCAAAAACGCTCAAGACAACAAAGGCACTTGACCCACTCGACGAAGGAAGAGGAAGGCAACGGCCCCCTTAATCCTGAAGCTGAGGTGGATGGGTTCATCGAAGTCAAAAGAAGAAGGAAAAGAAGCCCTAGGGCGACTTCTGAGCGAAACAACATGTGAGTTATCCCCTCTAGCAATTTGTATTGCAATCTAGAAAAGGAGAACAATGAGTTTGACTACCCAAGTGGGAATCAACTTGAGGTGGACACCAACGACAAAGCCCTAGAGATCCCTGACAATAAAGAAACCTCCCTGGAGGGCTACACTACTAGCAAAGAAGACGACTTTACCACTAGTAACGAAGATAACATGGATAGTGAAAGTTCCATCATCGGATCGACTATTCCGAAAATGGTGTCAAAAACAGTGCCCAAGTCTTCCTAGCAGGCGGCATCCCGCAAAGGAAAACAACCTATGGAGTTACCCTAGAAAAGCCCCCACAAGAACCTACTGCTAATTCGGGATCCGATCCCAGCGAAAAAGAAAGATGAATCCAAGAAAAGAAGGGACAAAGCTCCCTCCCGCAAACAGGGCTCACTACGACAATGATCATCATATCCCTAAATGCTACAGGGTTAACCGACCCCTCAAGAGCGACCATCATTAGTCAATGGATTCGCGACATTAGCCTAAACCCAGAATTTATATGTATTCAAGAGATCAAAATTGACGGAGAAGACCTCCAAAAACGGCTTAGACAGGTCTCCTCGACCCATGTTTGGATTTTAATGGCACACGAGTGGGGGTCCGTTGGAACGGTAATCGGTATTAATCAACTCTGGTTTGAAAAGCTTGAGAACTCCATTGAAGATCAAAGCCATCGATGGATTGCTGTTTCTTTTGGTGCTCCTCTTTGTTTTACTCTGGTTTCTTTGTACGCCCCTAACGGGGAATCAGAGAGACTGAACACATGGGCCTCCTTGGACTCGCTCCCCCACAACGTGCTTATTTGTGGTGACTTCAACATGGTGGAGGACCTTATGGACAGATGGATGGGCAAGGGCAGGGTCATCGATAGTCGGGAGAAAGAAACGTGGGACAAAACCAAACTTCTCTTGGATTTGGTCCAATTCAAAGACTCGAGTGGCTTTTCTTGTTCAAATCTCCAAGCGGGCAAGGACCTGAGGAAAGCTAGACTTGATAGATGCTACATCTCTCACAGTTTTACTCATCAATGGGGCCACCCGTCCCTTACGCAATGCACCGACCTCACCATCTCTGATCACTACCCAATCGTTATCACTTTCTAGCCTTCCAACAAGATCCGTAAGGCTCCTTGGTTCCATGCCAGTGCATCCACCTTCTCTCTCCCCTTCGTCCATCAAGAGATTACTGATGTGTGGAAGGAAGCATTCACCTCCGGCTTGTCCCTTGCCAAGTGCTGGAGAAGTGCGGTCGATAAGTCTCGATAGATCATGATTAGATCTAGGAAGATACTCAAAACTGTGCGGCGGGCTCGTAGAGAAGCTCTTTACCACAGACTCTAGAGGCTCGAGGAGGAAGTGAACAAAGGAAAATCTCAAGCCCAAAAAGGTCTTCGAAAAATCAAAGCGTTGTTGAGATACGAGAAAGAAATACAAAGGAAAAATTTGCAAATTTTCTTCAAGGAGGTGGCAAAGCCGACAAACCCACCAAAGAGATGTGCCGTAACCTAAAAAGTAAACATAACAGAGAATCGATCCCCTTATTGCTAGACTTAAATGGCAATGTATGCAATACGGAAGAAGATAATTTTGGGATCATTGAAGGGCACTTCACGAGACTCCTGGGGACCTCGAACCCCCTCTACCACCATAGAAGGGACTGTATGGCAGCCATATCTAGGGTTTCCCCCGTAGGATACCACTCAACCTTTGCTCCCTGCTACATGCCCCTATCTCTGAAGCAGAAATCATTGAGGTCATTGATGCCCTCCCTCCCGATAAAAGCCTGGGACCCGACGGGCTCACTAATGAGTTCTTTAAATCCTTCAAGTTGGTGGTTTGCCACCACTCTTCGTCTGGTTTGGCAAGAGGCACTCAAGTTTGGCACACTTCCTTCTTGTCTCAACAATGGTATTATCAAGTTAATACACAAAACAGGGGAAAAGAACAGAATAAAGAACTGGCGTCCTATTACGATGCTGCAAACAGGATACAAGATCATCGCCAAAGTCATTGTCAACAGAATCTCTTGCCACTTGAGAGTGTGGCTAAGCAAGGACCAAAAAGGTTTCATCAAAGGCAGGTCTATTTTGGAAACCATTATAGATATTTGGGAAGGCCTTGAATTTGCAAACGAGTCTAAACAAGATGTGGTCTTCCTCAAGATCGACTTTGATAAAGCCTAGGATAGGCTTGAATGGGACTATATTCTGTAGTCCCTCCAAGATCTTGGTTGTAGTCAGAAATTCACCAAGATGATCGCGACCCTTCTCGAAAACGCATCGACCCAAATTAACATTAACGGCAAACTTTCAAAGGTGATCAAACTTAGAAGATCTATCAAACAAGGGTGCCCATTGGCTCCCCTTCTTTTTGTTATCGCCACGGAGGGGCTTAGCAGGCTTGTGGCGCACCAGGTTGAAGCTGGTAATATCAAAGGCCTCCATTTGCCTCACAACCATAATCAGATCACCATGAGACTCTTTGTCGATGATATGAACGCGTTTGTTCACAATGATAGTCCCAGGCTGGAGACATTCTGGAGGTGTCTTGCTACTTTTTGTGAAGCCTCTGCATCCATGATCAACCACTCTAAGACCGCCTTAGAGCTATTGTGGGGTCTCAGCCCGGCCTTCTCACTGATCATGGCTGTCAAATCATTCCGCAGGGCCAAATTTTTTGGCTTCTTGGGATCCCCTTGGGGTTTGACATCTCTATGGAGCAGGGGTGGAACTGAGTGCTGGCCAAACTCGAAAACAAGCTTAACTATTGGAGAGGTATGCAAATCAATCTTGCTGGTCATGCTATGGTTATCAACACGTTCCTCCTTTCTTCCACCATTTATTTCCTTTCATGTTGGAGACCGAAAGAGCAAGACCTGTCCAAACTGGATAGTATTTGTAGAAACTTCCTTTGGATGGGCGATCACAATAGAAGGGGGGTGCCTAAAATCAAATGGTCTATCTGCACCGGCCATAGAGATAGTGGGGGACTTGGTATCCTAGACATAGGGTGCATGGCTAACAAACTGGCAGACAAATGGATGATTAAGGCTTGGTGCAATGGGGAGGCCTCATGGGCCAAGTTGATCTTCAGAAACAAGAACGAGTTGGCTCTCACAGGTTTCCCAAATTGGAAGAATCTTGACATCTTGACCTTGTTGTTTTCCCTGAACCCCGTCTTCTCGAAAGGCTCTAGTCTTGTGTGCTCCCTATGGAGAGTTGGAATAAAGTCAAAGGCTACAGAAGAATTAGTGAAGACTGAAAGTGGGCTGTCGGTATCAGAAAAAATGACTCTATCTGGTTTCCGATCCATGGCATCTGGAGTGTGGAATCTTGGAACATTCAAAATGCCAAGAAGTTATGGAACAAAGGCTTCAGAAAATGGAAACATCTCTGGAAACAAGACACCAACTGCTGGATCAACTTCGAGGATATTGACCCTTGCGTCAATATTTCGTACGAAGAATGGAACACTTTGCAAAGCAGATGTCTCGTCTGGGATCGACACAAAACTCGCCTTCTTATGGGACATGACACATCGAGCTTGCTTGGTCTCAAATGGCACAATGGGAATAGCCTATCAAAAATCCCAAACATCAAAGAAACGATTGACTATCAGGTTAACCTCAACAAGAAGTGGTGCCTGTCATGGACGCGGCTTCGGTGGGACATGAAGTTCATGGCTATCTGGCACCCCCTCATAGAAATCAAAAAGTCTGTCCTCTTATGGAAAATTCTTCATCATGGAATCTGGACCAACCTTAAGGCTAGCAAACTTTGTGGGATTCCTCCCTGCTGCAAACGCTGCTACCGGTCTATCGAAGATGTTCCACACATCTTCTTTACCTGCCCCAACTCCAATAGACTCTGGCAGACGGTTGGAAAGAAAATTAGACTTCAAAAACATCTCAGTTGGTAGCAAGCCTTGCTGGGAGAAGCGATCGGCTGCTCCACGACTCTCTCGAACGCCATCAGAGGGGAGGTCCTATGGAAAATATGGCGGGAAAGATGTGCTCTCAACTTCGGTGACTCCCCCAAGGAGTGGTCAATTGAGAAATCGTTGTTCCTCCTTGGCAAAAGGTTGTGAACTATAAGAAATCCCCCCCCCCTTCAGGCATCATCAAGTTCTCCTTTTGATCAATAACAAACTTAAACCCAAGTTGGCCCCCCATGAGGGTGATGAGAGGGTGATTAACCTTCTTTATAATGCCATCTAAGCTCTGTAAAAGCTTCCCCTACTTTGTGGGATTTGGGGGGTCCCGTGGGCACTAGTCCCCTTCTCTTGTACTTTTCTTTCTTTATTTAATTCAAGTCCGGGAGAGTAGGCTAATGCCGAACTTCCTTTATATACAAAAAGAACCTTCAATTCCCTCCATTATTTCATTTCGCATTTGACAATTTTGGTCAAATTTATTTATTTATTACCTTTACAATCCAAGTCCTCCAGTCGATAACACTCTGTCAATTCCAATGTTTGCAGCGATGGCACGTCTCCAGCTATCCTCCTCAACGCCTTGCAGCCACTGAGTTGGAGGTGTTGCAAGGACGAGAAGCCTGTGCCACATATATCCGAAAAATGAAGACAGTTAGAGCACATGAATGATGGAAAAATGACGATACATCATAGCAAACAATGATTAGCAAATGAACGATGAAAAAATGACGATACAATGGCTTGCTTTTGCACAACGATAAATTTCTAGTTATGGAAAGTTCTTGTGTAAAAAAACACATCCTACCAAATATCTAACTACTAACGTATTTAACAAGAACTCATCCATCCACCTGTATGTTTTCATCCATCCACCTGTATGTTTTCTTATGACTACCCAAAGAAGACGAACTTTGCTGAGCTTGTTAATGATTTTTTCCATACCATCCAAAGAGGAATCAAAGGAATCGGTACATGCCCCTTATAGAAAATTGGTGATCACAAGAATCTTGACACACAACAATACTCCTCACAACCATAAGCTCGTTAGCTTTTTGTCATTGAGGTTTTACTTTGGAGTTTTACTTTATATATGGGAAGGGTCTAAATCTAGAAACTTCAAGTACTTTCAGATTTCAGTCCATAGATGGGGGAGGGCCTCCTTTCTAATACATATAAAAGCTTTTCTTCGTGGTAACAAAATCCAGACACGAAATATAAATCAAAAGAAGACAAGGCACAAAGTATATCAACCTATGAAGATCAATAGAAGTACAAATACTAGCCTTTGGAGAATAAAATAAAAAAATCATACAAGTGTTTCCTATTAAGTAATGAACTCAATAATCACACAAGAGCAATGGAGGTGGTGTTGTTTGTGTTTGTTAAGGGGAGTAAGTTCTCATGTGCACATTGCATCCCAGCACCTCAAAGACCACAAGGAACACCAACTCTACTTGAACAAATACATTAGAAACTAACCCCTTGGATCTTAAGAAAGAGTCTTCCATTCCCCATCACTTTACATTTTTCTTCCATGTTTTGCATCACCTTGTCACTAGGGCTGAATAGGTTAAGAAATAAATAATAAAAGAAATAAGGAACATGTTGATCACCGTTGCCCAATAGACCATACTCAGCTACTTACCCTTTCAGTAACATAGTTTACTATTAACATTACAGAGCATTGAATACCAAGGCTTGCCGATCAAGATAACAAAGCCCATCATGATGCCCAGAAGATGAAATATCTGGCGATCGGGGACTTTTTCATAGGCTTGCAACAAAGTTACTACGAAGGCGAGGTGAGAAGGGACTTAAAAGCCATTTTTTAATGGTTGATCGCAGATCTAGAGGTGTTGCATAATCAAAAGATTTTATCAATTTTGCTTTATTAGAACCTCTTAGCCATTAAATCTCGAAGTTCTTGAAATGCAAAAACTATGAATATACCACTTTTCTCCTCTATCCCAACCACCTCGAGTGTATAAAGCTAGGTAATATAAAGGAGAATTGATGCATGAGAATAGGAGTAGTAAACGTTGGTGAAATACATGCTATCACTTTAGTTGGTCACGTATAGATTGAAAACCAAGGAGTGTAGAGTATGGATCAAGAAAGTTCTGGAAGGATGGAAACAAGTCAAGTCAATTGATATTTATAGTGGAAAAGAGACATTGAAGAATCACAACGACCAACGAGAGAATGTCACATGTCACTATATCACGATCCTAAATAGTCAAATGACATGGACCAATGAATATATATATATATATACATGCATGCATACATATACATATATATATATATATATATATATATATATATATATATATATATATATATATATATATATATATATATATATATATATATATGTGTGTATATATATATACATACACACACAAATAAATGTCTTTTCCCAATCACCATTTATTTCATCTTCTTGACATCCCCATGGTCTATGACATTATGATTAACGAGTGTTGGTACTGAATTCTCACCAATCGTGGTTGTAAAATATGTTACTGGAAGGGTATGCAACTTAATATGGCTGGTCAAAAAAATAGTGATCGAGACGTTCCTTATTTGTTCTATTATATACTTTTTAGCCTGCTGAAGGTGTAGTGACAAGAATATGTACGAATTTCCTTTGGACGAAGACTTCCTAAATAAGTTATTACTCAATGATTGCACAAAGGATAAGGCTTTTAAATACGTAATAACCTTCATACAAATTATTTGAGAGAAGAACTATATCAACATGAGGAAGGTAGAATGAGTTACGAGATGTGACCAATTCAAACAATTAGGGCTATCGGACTTTACCAGATTGCTGTAATCCCTTGAATTTTTCTTGTCCAAGAAAACCCTCATTATTGATATTACAAAGTATAAGACTTTCAAATAGGCAGTAAGCTTCATGTTAAGCATTTAAGTAAAGATATGAATCAAATTTCGAAAGGAAAGAGGAGATATACACTTCCACCCTTGTAACTCTCTTATATATATATTCCCAAGTTTTTGTCAATGAAAGTAGTAGGTTCAAAATGGATTTATAAATTAAAGAAGATTTTTGATGGTTCTACTAATAGCTACAAGGCAAGGCTAGTGGCAAAGGGCTTTACACAAACTCAAGGAATCGACTATGAGTAGATCTTGTCTCGTGTGGCAAAGATTCCCACAATCAAAGTACTTCTAAGTGTTGTTTCTTCCAAGAACTAGAAGATTCTTCAATTGGATGTAAAAAATGCATTCCTTAATGGTTGGATAATAGACGAGGTGCATATGGCACAACCACCTTGTTTTGAAGACAAAGCACATCTTGATTTTGTATGCAAGTTCAACAAAGCTTTATATGGACTCAATCAAGCTTCAAGAGCTTGGAATCACACACTTGTTACCTTCTTGCAGGATAAAGGATTTCAATCTAGCAAGGGAGATCCCTCACTCTTTCTCAAAAAGAGTGATTCTAAAGTTATTTATTTATGTGTGTATGTGGATGACATAATTCTCACAAGAAATGATGCAAATGCAATTAAGAAGATCAAGGATCAGATGAAAGAGGAGTTCAAGATAAGTGACCTTGGGTCACTTACATACTTCCTAGGTTTGGAAGTAGTATATATAGATCATGGTTTATTCGTTACTCAAAGAGAATACATTAAAGATATGTTGGCTACATTCAAGATGCAAGATGCTAAGGTTGTAGGTACTCCAATGGAAGTTAATCATGAATTTTTCTCACATGAAGGAGAAAACATAGAGGATATTACAGGTTATCAAAGCCGTGTGGGAAGTTTGAACTATGCCACCTTAACTAGGGTGGGTATATTTTATGGTGTGACTGTGCTAAGTCAATTTATGCACACACTTACGAAACCTCATATGGATGCTACCAAAAGGATACTTAAATACTGCAAAGGGACCATTAATGAAGGATTATATTATCCATATGTATCTAATCTAGGAGTAAAATTATTCTCTGATGCAGATTGGGCTTGCTCCAAGAAAGACACGAGAAGCACTTTAGGATATCTTTCCTTTGCATGGTTTAAACTAATTTCATGGTCATCTAAGAAGCAACCCACGGTTGCTCTTTCTTCAACAGAAGCTGAATAGAGAGGTCTTGCCATAGCTACTCAAGAAGCAATGTGGATGAAGACTCTATTCATAAATCTTGGTTTGGAGTTTGGAACACTATATATATTTGGTAATAATATGAGCTCCCTACACTTTGCTGCGAATTCAATTTTTCATGCCACAACTAAGCATATTGAACTACACTATCATTATGTTAGGGAGAAGGTTTTGAGCAAAGAAATTCAACTATCATATGTATCCACACATCAACAATGTGCACACATGTTGGCAAAAGCATTGGTTGGTACTAAACTCAATAGATTCAAATCAATGATTGGTTTGTAGGTTATCTTGAAAGATTGAAGACTTGAAGCATGGTGGTGTTGAGGAGGGGAGCAATTGGAGCAAGTTCTTGGCAAGCCTATGTGATGGCTTCAGTACCAAAAGATCTTGTAGTCTTGAAGAAAATACTTGAAGTGATGAAGAGTTCTCTTGTGAACTTACTCATGTAGTTTCTTGAGTATTCACCTATTGTAAAAGTAAAAGAATCCAAAGTGGTTGAAGCCACTTGATGTTGGGCAAAGAACTTCCCAAGTTCCTAATAGACTCAAATCAAGAGGACTCTTTGCTATTGATGAATATGAGAATACCTCAAGGTAAATCTGATGAGCATGTTTTCTACATAGATTCAAGGTGTTCAAATCATGTGGCAGGAGATATGGTTCTTCTCTTAGATTTGGAAGACCTTAGAAACAAGCATGAGGTACAAATAGGTGATGATAGAAGGAGCCTTGTGGAAAAAGATAGAAAGCACCAATTCAAGGATTTAGAGAGATTTAAAAGGGTGAAAAAATAGGTAGATTATTCACATTTGAATTACAAGATACAAAGAACATTGATCTCTTTACTTATGGTAATTAGACACTCACAGAATTGGAAGTTTGGCACAAGAGGTTAGCACATAATTTGTAGAGATCAAAGTGTACTCGGACTTCCTAATTTGTTAAAGCAACATATGATTTATAAGTGTAGTATGGGTATATGCATGGAGACCTCTTGGAATTGTTTCATACATATGTATGGGGACCTAGAAAGGATGCTTCAATCTCTGGATCAAGGTACTATGTCTCTTTCCTTGATGATTGCAATAGATGGACTATTCTATATTTCATGAAACACAATGATAAAGTTTCTTCATGCTTTAAAAAATACCTAGCTCTTGTGGAGAACCAAATAAGTAAGACACTAAAGAGGCTATGATTAGATGGAGGGGGAGAATATTTCTCCCATGATTTTGATCCCTTCCTTCAAGAAAAGGGAATCAAGAGAGAGCTTACTACAAGGTACACTTCATAGCAAAATGGAGTGATAGAGAGAAGAAATAGGACAATTGTTGAAGTTGCAAGAAATATGTTGAATGAAAAATACTTACCAAACTACTTGTGGGTTGTGGCTGCATCTATAACCATTTCTTTGATTAGCAGGTTACCTTCAAAGTCTCTTAATGGTATGACATCATATGAGGATGGGAATGGGAGAAGACCTAGCTTGCATCATTGAAAAATCTTTGGACGTATTGCCTATGCTCATATTGAGATACCACAATGAAGAATTTGCCACATGAGAACAAATTTTTTAATCTCCATGAGTGGATGCCATAAGGACATGAACTTCAAATCCCAAAGTAGTCTTGTCCAAGTCAAACACCACTTCTGTTTAAGGGTGAGGTGAAAGTCAGTGTTCACCTTGATTCTAGGAATTTTGGGAAGCCAAATGCCATTGTGCCACCTAAGACCATGATGGCTAGGAATGTCGTGCCCAATCATGAGATGGGTTTTTGAACATTCCCAAGTGATGCATCTACTTTAAGAGAGTCCATTCCTCATAGTTAACTTTTTTACTAAGTGTGAATTCCATTAGGCCCAATTCTTTGATCTTTCAAATGTACAAAATGTGTGAACTCTTTATATAAGATACGTTTAATGATACTTTTCAAACCTAAACCATAGCTTAAGCTATTTATTGAAGAGACATTCAAAAAGATCATATAACATACATCCTCTGCTTGTAGAGGATTTGAGCTTCAAATTTGTATCACATAAGAGGTTCACTTTATTATTTAAGACATGTCTCTCCATACATCATAATGTAACAAGGATTTGAGCTTCAAATCTGTTTCACAAAACAGGTTCACTTTATCATTTAAGACATGTCTCTCCATACATCATAATGTAACAATTACTGAATGATAACTCGGCCATGTGCCATAACAATGTACGACACATTAAAAACATATATAATAGTATATAGGCGTGAGTCCAAACAATTAATTACATCATATCAAGTTCTTCCTCTTCAATTTATTGCCTCTGCTTATGAATAACACAGTGTAGTAGGATCTGAGATGTATGCAAGAAAGTACTAGAGCAATCTTGCTCTCTCCCTATCTATGAATAATGCAATGCAGCAGAATGTGAGACCTACACAGGGAAGAACCACAACAATCTCTCTCTCTCTCTCTCTCTCTCTCTCTCTCTCTCTCTCTCTCTCTCTCTCTCTCTCTCTCTCTCTCTCTCTCTCTCTCGTAGTGTGCACAATACGTCTGTTTTGAATAGTCAATGGCCGACTATCTATTAATCTCTCTCTCTCTGTCTCTCTCTCTCTCTCTCTTTCATTCTCTATGTATAACGTAGCATAGTAGGATCTGAGACCTATGCAAGCAAGCACCACAACAACATCTCTCTCTCTCATTTCTCTCTCTGTCTTAGTCTCTCTCTCTCTCCTCTCTCTCTCTCTCTCTCTCTCTCTCTCTCTCTCTCTCTCTCTCTCTCTCTCTCTCTCTCTCTCCCCTCTCCCTCTCTCTCTCTGTCTTAGTCTCTCTCTCTCCTCTCTCTCTCTCTCTCTCTCTCTCTCTCTCTCTCTCTCTCTCTCTCTCTCTCTCTCTCTCTCTCTCTCTCTCTCTCTCTCTCTCTCTCTCTCTCTCTCTCTCTCTCTCTCTCTCTCTCTCTCTCTCTCTCTCTCTCTCTCTCTCTCTCTCTTTCCTCTCTCTCTCTCTCTCTCTCTCTCTCTCTCTCTCTCTCTCTCTCTCTCTCTCTCTCTCTCTCTCTCTCTCTCTCTCTCTCTCTCTCTCTCTCTCTCTCTCTCTCTCTCTCTCTCTCTCTCTCTCTCTCTCTCTCTCTCTCTCTCTCTCCCCCTCCCTCCCCCTCCTCTCTCTCCCTCTCTCTCTCTCTCTCTCTCTCTCTCTCTCTCTCTCTCTCTCTCTCTCTCTCTCTCTCTCTCTCTCTCTCTCTCTCCCTCCCTCTCTCTCCCTCTCTCTCTCTCACTCCCTCTCTCTCTCTCTCTCTCTCTCTCTCTCTCTCTCTCTCTCTCTCTCTCTCTCTCTCTCTCTCTCTCTCTCTCTCTCTCTCACACACACACACACACACACATATTTCGACCCTTTTCACATCGTCCGCGCCCACCTCGTCAGCGTTGTCCGTAAGTTGTGGACACACGGTTGGTGGATCAGTCAACCGCTAAATTCCTCGGCACACGCAGGGTGTTTGAGAAAATCTTAGGTTTTTTAGGTATATTTTACTTTAGTCTAAGGTAAATAAAGTTCTAAATAACGGAAATATCTAATAGGTAATTGTAACACTTTATACTTCTAAGAACCGTATGGCTGGGCTGCCCTATACCTCTCAATAGCTTCTTGAGGAGAAGGTAGAATCAAAGTTTCCTCAATTATATTTTCTTTTATAATTTCGTCTTCTTGGGTTTCTATATGTTTAGGTTGCGTACGTCTAATTAAGGGTGGTGGAAATAAATCTATACTATCTTAAGGTTCAGTCGATGCTATCGAAAATAATGTTAAAAACCTAGTTAGACAATAATCATGAGATACGAATATTAAAGATTCGTGTGTCATAATGTCTTTAACTACTTCTACTTGCACTTCTAAAGTTGTGTTACTCTCAGATTCAGTTGTATGTTCAAAAAACATTGATAATAAAGATAATGAGAATAGAAATTGAATTTATGCTAATGACAATAATAGTGTTTACAATGCTATAGATCAATGATGTAATTTATCTAAAAGGTTGCTAAAAACTAGTGATTCCTATACAAATAGCTTAATTAAAGATAATTTCTATGGGTTTATATCAGATTGATGGATCTTTGGATTGTTGAATTCTTCACTTCTGTTTGTAGTGCTCTTCGATACTTCTTCTTTTAATGTCTGCAATAAAACATTAGGAAATTAGTATATTTCAATAAAAAATTATTAATCTCATACATACTTTAATACACATGCTCATTCATTCCTATATGCACTTTACATGTATGCTTTCAATCATGCTAATATATACTAGTACACACATATAATAACACACATACATGCTAACATAACACACACTTCTAAATACATATAATCATGCAAATGTATTACTTAATTAATATGTACTATCATTCATGTACACACTTAAGCTTATACTTAAATGAACCCATGTACTTACATCTAAACACATACTCTCATGATAGCATATGCTAACTCATGCATTCCTAAACAACTAGCTAGGCAATTTAATGCATTCATGGTCTCTAAGTTTATGCATAAAAGCTTAATCGTTCTCCATATTTAATCAATACTAATTATGCAATCTTAAATAATAATAACCTAACTTAGCTAATTAGTATTAACCTATTAATGATTTATCACTCTCTTTCTTTTTCTCTCTCTTTCTATCAATCTCTCTCTATTATTAATCCCAACGATCGATAATCTTTGACTCCTTCTATTGTTGAAGGATGACCGTTCTTCCTTCGCTCTATGTCGACCCACGATGATTCCTCTTGGTTTTCTGTGCCTCAAAGTTTGTTTTGATTTCAATGCAAGCTTTCCTAAATAGTCTGTCCTGCTAGAAAATTTGAACAATCATTAGATATCCAACAAAACTCTTCAAGATAGCGGGTTTTCAACAGGTGGGTTCACGCAACTAAGGAAAAGTGCCTCAAAAGTTGTGCTTTAAAGCTCCCAACTATTTTCTCTGCCTATGAGATGCTTAAAACCATCATGATTTCTGGCCCAATGGAAAACTTCCCATGCAACGTGTGGTTGCAGCTTGCTTAAAGCATCAACCACAATAGCAGGAGAAAGTTGAATGTTCAAACCTTTTAGTTTCACCTTATTATCTTCCTCATCTTTCAATGCAGCACATATTCTTGTTACAATTTTCTTTTACGCTAATAATTTCTCTGCTTCAAAAATCTGTGATGGGCAATAACGCTTGAGATACTTTCTGATCATCTTCTTGAGTATGTCTCAGGCGCTCTGTACATCTTGCGCTCCTTCAAGTCAAGAGGAATGGTACCGAAAATAACTAGATGTGAAATTCAACTTTGTCTCACAGTCCAACCGCTCACAGTCCATTCGCATCGATGCTAACTCATCATTGATTAGCAGACAATAGGCAGGACACCAACAAAAAGTACAACCGCCAACAATCCCACTTCTCCGCACAAGGGGTTTGGGTACTTCACACGAAGTGGCGAATGCGTCTGTTTCACTTTCATAATGCTATTCCAGGAGTTGGCTTCTAGCATGCAGCCGCTCGTGAGCCATCAGATTTGTGCGCGATCAGTCGGTCAGAGTCTCAACATCTCACTACGCCTTCGTTCCTCTCTCTCTACACTGGCTCTATAGCGATCGTATCAAACAAATTCTCCAGTCGCCAGGGCCTCGATTTGTGTAGCTAGAGTAGAGTGAGAAAAGAAGAACTTCTCTCTCTCTATTGACTCTCTCTCTCTATCTCTTTCTATGCACGCTGTGTGTGCAGCCATGGAGGGAGGACAACAAATACACTTCATAGCAAAATGGAGTGATAGAGAGAAGAAATAGGACAATTGTTGAAGTTGCAAGATCTATGTTGAATGCAAAATACTTACCTAACTACTTGTGGGTTCTGGCTACATCTACAACCATTTATTTGATTAGTAGGTTACCTTCAAAGTATCTTGATGGTATCACATCATATGAGGTGGGGAATGGGAGAAGACCTAGCTTGCATCATTGAAAAATCTTTGGATGTATTGCATATGCTCATGTTCCTTCATAGATTAGAGGAAAGATAGACCCTAAGGTCGAGAGATGTGTATTCATTGGATATGACAACAATCAAAAAAGCTACAAGCTATACAACCCAAGCAACAAAGGTTTTTTAGTGAGTAGAGATGTTGTGTTTGATGGGAATAGTTCTTGGTAAGAGGAATCATGTAGGAAAGTCAACTTACCTTATCATATTGAAGAAGATTTTCAAAATCATATCAAAGACAAACCTCAAAGTTGAAGACCAAGATATCTCATAAGATGATGAAGTGTCTCAGATAGAAAAAAAATCAAAGAATAGAAGTCCAAAGGTAAAGCTAAAGTTCAGGAGCCTCGACATGAAGAAGAATCATCACATCATGGTCTAAGAAGATCCATGAAGGAGAAAAGAAAACTAGAGAGGTATGGGCTTGATACTTCTCTTGTTATTAAGCACTCAATCTACTTAGCACAAAACTTAAATCAAGAAGAGCCCTCAACGTTTGAGGATGCCAAGGATAAGCCAGAATGGAAGCTAGCCATGGAAGAGGAAGTTGAAGCATGTGAGGAGAACAAAACATGGGAGTTGGTTCCCAAGCTTTCGTAAATGAAAGTAGTAGGTTCAAAATGGATTTTATAAATTAAATCAGAATTATGATGGTTTATTTCAATAGGTACAAGGCAAGGCTAGTGGTAAAGTGCTTTACACAAACTCAAGGAATCGACTATGAGGAGACCTTCTCTCCTATGGCAAAGAGGCCCACAATCAAAGTACTTCGAAGTGTTCTTTCTTCCAAGAATTGGAAGATTCTTCAATTGGATGTAAAAAATTCATTCCTTAATGGTTGGATAATAGAGGAGGTGTATTTGGCATAACCACTTGGTTTTGAAGACAAAGCACATCTTGATTTTGTGTGCAAACTCAACAAAGCTTGATATGGACTCAAACAAGGTCCAAGCGCTTGGAATCACAAACTTGTTACCTTCTTGCAAGATAAAGGATTTCAACCTAGCAAGGTAGATCCTTCACTCTTTATCAAAAAGAGTGATTCTAAAGTTATTTATTTATGTGTGTATGTGGATGACATAATTCTCAGAGGAAATGATGGAGAAGGAATTAAGAAGATCAAGGACCACATGAAAGAGGAGTTTGTTGGGTGTGTGTAGAAGTGCGAGAGACATACAATAAGCACACACAAGGAGCACAAATGTAGCAAGACACACGGAGAAGACGATGGCTGGAATAGCTCTCTCTATTGATCGATGAACTAAAAAAAAAGTAAGAGCTGAATAATATCCCTAAGTACAAAGTACCACCACATATGAGAGTATCAAGTATGTGGTAACATGGGGAGAAAACCTCTAGCCAGCACTAGAGTCAAAAGTGCCCATGTATAGGGAAAAGGTTCACATCAAAGCTACTCGAGGAACACATAAGTGTAACAAACCCCCCTAGAGTGAATGATGTGAACACATACAGGGAGTGATAGATCAGCCCCCACAAGGTAACAAGCCTAAAGCTTTGCGAAAGCTTCAAACTTTTCCCATGGAAGAGCTTTGGTGAATATATCTGCCACATTATCTTGTGTAGGCACATGTACCAAATCAATATCACCTGCATGAAGGTGCTCTCTCACATAGTGATAATGCACCTCAATATGTTTGGTCCGTGCATGAAACACTGAGTTTCGTGCAACAGCCAAAGCACTCTGACTATCTGTGAGAATATGCGTAGCAGCATCAATCTCCATGCAAAGATCCATCAATAGGTGTCTCAGCCATATACACTCCACTGTAGATGTGAAAACTGCCTTGTACTCAACTTCACAACTTGATGTCGCCACTGTAGCTTGCTTCTTACTCAACCAAGATATGCATGAGTCTCCAAGGAAAAAGAAATTACCACTAGTGGACACACGAGTATCATAACAACCAGCCCAATCACTATCTATAAAAGCATGCAAGCATGGCTGAACATCTCTGCCATAAAAAACACCTAAGCTCAAAGTGCCTCGAAGATATCTACCACACGTTTCACCGCTTGTCAATGCTTAGTGTCAGGGCTATGCATGAATCGACTCAACTGGGAAACTGCATACTGTATATCCGGCCTCGTGTTGCATGCATATATAAGACATCCCACAGCTTGCTGATAAAGAGAAGTATCAAATGCATCACTGGAATCCTCAACTGAGAACCTGAATCCTGTCTCAACTAGTGTGGAAACTGGCTTGCAATCCTCAAAGTCAAAACGCTGAAGTAGTTTTTTAACATACTTTGCTTGATGCATAACAATTCCCCCCTCAATGGATACAAACTGGATGCCAAGATAGTAGCTCAAAAGACCAAGATGAGTGACATCAAAAGTATGCTGCAAATCAGCCATAAGAATGTCAAGTTTTGCATCACATGACCCAGTCAAGAGTATGTCATCGGCATAAAGAACAAGCACTATAAGATCAGCCCCATTTTTGCGTACAGAGAGTGTGCTTTCAATCGGACTACATGTGAAGCCAAGAGCAATCAAGTGCTTATGTATTTTGTCATACCATGCATGTGGAGCTTGCTTGAAACCATACAAAGCGACAAACCATATGCTCTTTCCCTTTCATAGCAAATCCAGGAGGTTGCTTCACATAGACCTCTTCTTGCAAATCACCATTCAAGAAGGCTGTTTTTATGTCGAACTGATGCACTTTCCAACCTCGATGGGCAGCCAATGCAACCATGGTATGAATGGTAGTCATGCGTGAAGTAGGTGCAAAAGTTTCCTCATAGTCAATGCCATATTGATGTGCATATCCTTTGGCAACCAATCTATCTTTGAAGCGATCAATGCTACCATCAGATTTTCTTTTAATCTAGTAAACCCACTTTGTACCAATGGCATTCTTTCCTTTTGGCAATTCACATAACTCCCAAGTACCATTCCTATGTATGGAATCCATTTCTGATTGCATAGCACTCATCCATTGTGGATCGTCACATGCATCTTCAAAAGAAAGTGGCTCTTCATTACATGTTGTAGCAATAAGAGAATAATCCACAAAATTACTTGATGCATGGTGAGAGCTTGATCTTGTTCTACCAAGTAAAGGTGAACTCAATTTGCTATCCTGCAAAGTTTGTTTCAGCCACTTTGGCATAGATTGTGCACTCATGATAGACATGCGTTCATTATGTAAAACATATTCAATATGTACATCATGCGTGGGCTGAATTTCATGCTCAATTTCAGCCATATTTTGACGCAAATGTTCAGCCATATGTGGCTAGAAATTTCCAACAGTTTTGATAATCTTTGGCTGAATTTTTTCAGCCATGTTTGGCTGGAAATTCTCTACATTTTCAGCTCTATTTGGCTGGAATTTTTCAGCCCTTTGAACCTCAGTTGGCTGGTCTACATGGCCATAGTCAAGCGCACCATTTTGGAACAAAGGCATGAGTGTATCGAACACATCTTGTGAGCTAACTATTGGCAGTTTTTTGCATTCAAGTAGAGGAAAAATTGAATTTTCAGCAAATACCACATCTCGACTCACAATAATTGTGTTCGTCAATGGATGGTACAACCGATATCCCTTACATTCAGCACTATAACCAACAAATATACATTTCTTTGCCTTGTCATCAAGTTTGTGACGTTGTTGTGATGGCACAAGAGCATATGCCAAACAACCAAATACATGCATATGAATAACCATAGGCTTATGACAACTTATGAGGAAGATGCTTTCCTTTAACCATACATCGTGCCATTTCAAGTAAAGTTCTATTTTTACGCTCGGCAACACCATTTTATTGAGGTGTATATGGCACCGTACATTGGTATGAAATACCTCTTTCACAAAGAAAAGCACTAAACTCATGTGACATGTATTCATCACCACGATCTGTACGTAGAGTCAAAAGCTTTTGTGAAGAAAAATTTTCAGCCATAGCTAAAAATGCTTTGAAGCAAGAAAATACCTCATTCTTTGCTTTCATAGGATACACCCATGTATGGCGAGTAGCATCATCAATGAAGGTAACAAAATATACATGCTTCCCAAAAGATGGAGTCTTGACCGGACCACATACATCACTATGAACAAGTTGCAATTTTCTTGTAGTGTGTGTATGACTATCTTTTGGAAAAGAAGCACGATGCATTTTTCCAAGAATGCAACCTTCACATGCATGCTTTTCAATGGACTCAAGTGTAGGCAAGCCAATAACCATGTCCTTCTTTTGCAAGTAGAGCAAACTATTGAAGTTTAAATGACTAAAACGAGCATGCCAAAGCTCCATTTCAGCCATGGAAGAAGTATGACCAACTAAGGCATTCGAAGCAGCCCTCTTGTATGTATCCATGCGATACAAACCATTACATAATGTACCGAACATCACGATAACATCGCCATTGCTGAAATCATGAACCATACACTTATCATCAACAAAGTGTACATGAAGTCCAACTTTGGCAATCAACGGAACTGAAATTAAGTTCTTCTTGATACCGGGCACATACAATGCATTTTTCAAGAGAATCACACCTCCATTTGCAGCCGTAAGCTCAATTTCTCCTACTCCAATGATAGGATAAGAGGCATTGTTTGCACACACGACATGTCCTCCTTTAGGTGCATCTTTCAAAGAGGCAAAAAATCTTTTGCATGATGTTATGTGCTTTGAAGCACCACTATCAAAGAACCAATCCGAATCAGCCTCACTCACAACCATACATTTAAAATGTAAAGAAGCATCCTAATGACATGTAACAACACATGCCTAAAAATCTTGAGCCATGTTAGCTTCATCATTCTTTGCATTTGCTGAATTTTCAGCACTAGACATGCCAGATTCCTTCTTTTTTTCATTGCGTTTAGCAAGCTTTCTACACTCATCAATAGTATGACCAGCCTTTCGACAATATTTGCATCTCTTCTTCTTTTGCAAATCACCATCATTAGAGGAATGAGTGGAAGAGGAAGCTTGAGGCTTTGGTTTTGATGAACCCAAAGCTGAACCATACTTGCTTTTCCCTTTTTGTGAGATAGCAAGTGCTTGCGTTCCCTCAATCAAACCACTCCTATTCACTCTAGATTGCTCTTCTTGCAAAAGAAGAGACACAACCTCATCAAATGCATACATATTAGGATTTCCTTTTGCAACCAAACAGAGTGTAGTAGCAAAGCTTTGAAAATATTCCGGTAATCCTTTCAACAATGTAGAAATGAGTGATGCATCCGGAATGATCTCATCTATGTTTGCCAATTGCTCTTTCACGTCCTTGATGCGTGTCACATAGACATCCACTGACTCATTTTCAGCCATACATACATCCTCAAGTTGCTTCCTCAAGATGCAACATGTGCTTCATTACGCATGGCATACAAAGAAGCAAGAGTGTCCCATGCATGTCTTGATGTAGAACATGACCGAATGTGTGGAACTATATGACGCTTCACTAAAAGCGCAATCAAAGCATGAGCTTGAGCATCTTTTCCATCCCATCTAAGTTGCTCCTCTGTAGGTGGAGAAGGTGAAACCACTGTACTCGAAGAAGAAGCTCCATCTGTGACAGTAGACTGTGAAGTAGAAGCACTTGTCGGTCTTCGATCTCCATCTGCCACTATGTTCCAAAGTTGTTTTGCCACAAGAACATGCTTCATCATGTAAGACCACATCGGATAGTTGGTCCCATCAAGCTTATCTTCAGCTTGAAGCATGCCAAACAAGTCATTGCTGCCCGCCATTTCACTGAGGAACAAGAATGTGACAAAATCTTCACTTCGATGAAAGCTGAAATGAGTGCTGAAATTTCAGCTCACAAACCCTCACTCTGATGGCGATTCTGACTGCACGAATGGCTTCGAAATGGGGGTAAATCCCCAGCGAAATGTTTCCGGGCTGCTGAAATTCACACTTCTATGCTCCAAAGTCAATTTGCACTGTTAAAGTGCGCGCGCGCCGCGACGCGAAAAACCGAAACTTGAGAAGAAGCTGAACCTACTCTGATACCATTGTTGAGTGTGTGTAGAAGTGCGAGAGACACACAAGAAGCACACACAAGGATCACGAACGCAACAAGACACACGGAGAAGACGATGGCTGGAATAGCTCTCTCTATTGATCGATGAACTAAAGAAAAAGTAAGAGCTGAATAATATCCCTAAGTACAAAGTACCACCACATATGAGAGTATCAAGTATGTGGTAACATGGGGAAAAAACCTCTAGCCAGCACTAGAGTAAAAAGTGCCCATGTATAGGGAAAAGGTTCACATCAAAGCTACTCGAGGAACACATAAGTGTAACAGAGTTCAAGATAAGTGACCTTGGTTCACTGGCATACTTCCTAGGTTTGGAAGTAGTGTATGGTTTATTCGTTACTCAAAGAGAATACATTAAAGATATGTTGGCTAAATTCAAGATGCAAGATGTTAAGGTTGCACGTACTCTAATCATGGAAGTTAATCATAAATTGCGCTCACATGAAGGAGAACTCAAAGACGATATTACAAGTTATCAAAGCCTTGTGGGAAGTTTGAACTATGTCACCTTAACTAGAGTGGGTATATTTTATGGTGTGAGTGTGCTAAGTCAATTTATGCTCACACCTAGGAAACCTCATATGGATGCTGCCAAAAGGATACTTAAATACCTCAAAGGGACCATTAACGAAGGATTATACTATCCATATGTATCTTATCTAGGAGTAAAATTATTCTCTGATGTAGATTGGGCTTGCTCCAAGGAGGACACGAGAAGTACTTTAGGGCATCTTTCCTTTGCATGGTCTAAACTTATTTCATGGTCATCTAAGAAGCAATTCACAGTTGCTCTTTCTTCCGCAGAAGCTGAATACAGAGGTCTTGCCATAGCTACTCAAGAAGCAATGTGGATGAAGACTCTAGTCGTGGATCTTGGTTTGGAGTTTGGAAGTCCATATATATTTTGTGATAATATGAGATCCCTACACTTCATTTCCGATTCAACTTTTCATGCCAAGAGTAAGCATATTGAAATACACTATCATTATGTTAGGGAGAAGGATTTGAGCAAAGAAATTCATCTATCATATGTATCCACACATCAATAATGTGCAAACATGTTGACAAAAGCATTGGTTGGTACTAAACTCAATAGATTCAAATCAATGATTGGTTTGTAGGTAATCTTGGAAGATTGAAGAACTAAAGCATAGTAGTGTTGAGGGGGAGCAATTGGAGCAAGTTCTTGGCAAGCATATGTGATGGCTTTAGTACCACAAGATCATGTAGTCTTGAATAAAATACTTGAAGTGATGAACAGTTCTCTTGTGAACTTAATCATGTAGTTTCTTGAGTATTCACCTATTGTAAAAGTAAAAGAATCCAAAGCGGTTGAAGCCACTTGATGTTAGGCAAAGAACTCCACAAGTTCCTAATAGAATCTATCACTAGAATTTAGGAAACGTGTTTTGGGTGAGCATGAATTCGAATTCAGAATATGGCTCCAAGACACACTATATATGTATGACTTATCTACTTGCAAGAGACACACTCCTTGGTAGAGCTTCTTTGTCATATTTGAGTGCGATCTCAGACCTCTTATTTAGTAAGTCTACTGTACTTTCCATGTAATATACATTTGAGTTCATACATATTTGTTGCCATAACTTCAAGTCTATGTGAGTGTACTGTTCACTCTTAGTGATCATTGTTTTTAGAGTGATTGCAAAAATGGTTTCTTTGAGCATGTTCACCTTTTTCAATGATTTAAGTTGGTAACTGTAGCGCTCTAAGTGATCTACTTTCATATAAAAAAGTTTCCCTTCATTTGGATCTTTCAATTGTGAGAAATATTCATCAGAATGTGAGTATGTATTTACTTCTACTGCTTCCTGAAAAGTTACGGTCACATAGGTGATTTGTTATATTGATTTCTCTCAATACAGCCACTCATTTTCATTGAAATAACTTTTAAGAGGTTTCTTTGATTCCTCGTTAGCTCTCTCTAAAAGCTCTCTAGTCAATTGTAACTAGAGCAGGATCATTGAGTAAAATGCTAGAGCTTATCTTTTCAAAATAGAAAGTTTTGTCAAGTTGACCATTGATCAAACCTATCGGTTTTGAATCATCTATTTGTGAGTGATCTTCCAAGGTACATAGGGTATCGAATACATCAATTTGCAAGTTAAAAGGGCCCACCACATATCCATGGAGTCAATTTGGTTGGTGTAGGGTAAAGTTTCAGCATGGCTAGTGTATTGCAAAGTTTCAGCAGCACCATTTCAACTTCACCAAATATAATCCATCCCTTCATAGCTTAGACCATGAATTCTGATTTCAAAGAGAAGAGGGGCCAATCTGAAGCCTTATTTGATGGATCATTTAAAATAAATAGTATAGGAGAGATGGCCAATAATATTGATCTTCGCATAGGATTTCTCATAGAAAATAAGCATAGAATGACATGGGATTCCACTCAAGGCAAAATGTTGAATAACACGTAGCAATTACTCAAGAATTAACATCTAGATGGTGAACTCTTGCAAACAATCACATCGTCTTAATTTGAAAACTAGAAGAGGATGTATCTAATGACTATTTGTGTCATCTCTTTTAACCCGCTCCACTTTATGGGCACCTCTACAAATGGGTAACAACAACACCCCATTATTCACATGCATAGAAAGATGTTTCCATAAAGAAGTCTCCCTTCTATTGTAAGTGTGACATGAATTCACATGATTAGAAGGAAAACTTGAAAAAGAAGCAATTCCAACACTTACATAATGTATCCACAATAGAAAATGAATAAAGTGGAAAACTAAGACTCACAAACTTCATGCTTATTTATAGAAAAACAATATGAAGTTTTTAATTATCTTCATTTGGTATATCAAGGGTGGCAAAAACAAACATGGAATTTTGTGAAACCCATAATATTTCATATTTTCATATTTCCTTTTTCTCTTGAAATTTTACACATTTGCATTGTCTATTGTGTAATAATTTTTAAATGAAAAAAAAAATATCACATTGAATACAAGAAATTATATTAACTTAGTGGTTTTGATATATATATATATATATATATATATATATATATATATATATATATATATATATGTGTGTGTGTGTGTGTGTGTGTGTGTGTGTGTGTGCAAATATGTGTGTGTATGTATTATTGGAGTTAGGTGTCTGTGGAAGCACACGAACAACACAAGGAAGAAGAAGAACCTTGAAGCACAACACACAATACTAAATGTATTACCACTAGAATGTACAAAGATAAGTAACCCCTCAAGGCAATAGGCATATATACAAGCCGGGGGAAAAAACCTCCTTGAGAGGGAAAAAAGTGCCCCGGTGGTCCTAGTGTGTTCACACACATCACTACCTAAATATATCAACAAATCCCCCATGGGAGTGATGCGGTTAACAAGGAATTGGCACTCATGTATAAGGAAGTGTCAGGCTATGTGGAATCAATCCACAAAAGAAAGTAAGCCCAAAGTTTTGCAGAAAGCATCAAACTTCTCGCTAGGGAGAGCGTTTGTGAAAATTTCTACAATGTTCTCCTGTGTGGGCACATATGCGAAGCTAATCTCTCCAGTAGAGAACCTCTCCCTGACGTAATGATAATGCACCTCAATGTGCTTAGTGCTAACATTGAACACAATGTTCCTCGCAACTACCAATGCACTTTGACTCTCAATGAAGATGGTGGTGGGAGAAGACTGATCAACATCCAAATCAGCCATAAGGCATCTGGACCCCACACACTCAAGAGTCGCTGAGAGAGACACCCTATACTTAGTGTCACAACTAGAAGTGGGCACAATACATTGCTTCTTGCTCAACCAAGATATACATGAGCTACTAAGCATGAAGGAAAAGCCACTAGTGGGCACATGCATGTCATAGCAACCAACCCAATCACTAAAAAAAAATTGCAAATTTGGTAGTAGTGATCCCCCCTTAGGATAAAACAATCCAAGTAGCCAGGTACCACGCAACTAGCGAAAGATGCGCTTAACCGCCTGCCAATGATTGACACCTAGGCAATGCATAAACTTGCTCATCTATGAGATAACAAAATGAATATATGGCCGAGTAATGCATAAATAAATAAAGCATCCAACAACCTACTGATAGAGAACAACATCAAATGCATCTCTTGCATCATGTAGACTCAACTGTGAACCAGTCTCCATAGAAGTCGCAATAGGTTCGTAGTCTTTAAGGCCCAAAAACTAAAATAATGTGTCAATATATCTCATTTGACACAAAGCTATTCCACCATCAACTTGCATAAATTGAATGCTCAAATAGTGATGCAAATGCCCCAAATCAGATATCTCAAATGAGGCATGCAAATCAGCCTTAAAATCAGCAATATGGCTCTCATGAGGACCAATGAGTAGCATGTCATCAACATACACAACAATGATCAAAAGAACATCATTAGAATGCTTAACATATAAGGTTCTTTCAGTTGGACTATTCTCAAAACCATGTGCAATCAAATAGGCATGTATCTTTTCATGCCAAGTATATGGTACTTGCTTTAAACCATATAATGCCTTCTTCAACCTGCACACTTGGTTTTCAAGCATAACAAACTATCAAAATTTAGATAACCAAAGCGTGCATGCCAAAGCTTTGCAACCAACATAGCCTAAGAATCATGTACTACACATGCTGAATCAGCCACATATTTCTCATAATCTATGATCTTATATAGCCCACAACATAAAATACTGGAAGCAATAATAGCATCGCGATTCGATAGATCATGAACTATACATCTATCATCAACAAATTTCACACCCAAGCCAATCTTGGCTAAAAATGAAACTGATAATAGATTCTTATTGATCCCTGGCACAAATAAACAATCTGACAATGTAAAAGAACTACCATCAATAGTTGTCAAAATGATCTTACCAACTCCCATAATAGGATAAGAGGAGTTGTTGGCATATGTGACAGTATTCTCTGTAGGGGCACGCTCGAGTGAAGTGAAGAAACTATGCTACAAGGTAATATGATTGGATGCCCCAATATCAAAGTACCAAACATCTGAGTCTACTGCACGCATTCACTGCTCATGAGAAGATGGGTCAAAGCTGCAAATAGTAGTAAATACCCATTCTTCATCCTACACAAGATTAGCGAACTGTGTTTTCAGTGTAGAGGCCTCTACAACAACCATTCCAACCTCCTTCTTCTTTGCCTCTTTAGCAACCACTTTTGGCCAGCTCTTAATGACATGATCATTTTCTTTACAGTATTTGCAAAAAAATTTCTACTTTTCTAATTTCTTCTCATCTTTCTCTTCCTTCTTCGAATGTGCTGCATTTGCAGATTTCTACCTACTAGTAGATGAGCTCCATTTTCTTTGCCCTTTTGAATAGCTAGGAAAGCTTGATCTACATGCATAATGGACCTGTTCTACCTAGAATGGTCTTCTTGCAATACAATAGAAACTAACTCTTCAAATGTTAAGGCATTTGGATTGCCTTTATCATCAAATGAAAAGTAGAAGAAAAACTCTACTATGAGTCAAGAAGACCATTCAAAACAATCTACACAAGTGAACTATCAAGAAGGACTTCATCAGCAGAAGTCAATTGTTCCTTCAAATCCTTGATCTTTGTCAAAAAATGTTCATAGATCACCTTCGTTCATGTGCTCACTCTCCAACTGTTTTCAGAGATAAGCAACACAAGCCTCATTCCTAGCCTATTACAATGTGGTAAGTGTATCCCAAGCATCTTTTTCTGTTCTACAAGAGCGAATGTGAGAAATAATGGCACATTTGACAGACAAAGCTATCAATGCATGTGCCTGAGCATCTCTACCATCCCAACGAATTTGCTCTACAATAGGTGCAGCAAGAACCGTAGCACGAACAAGAATCTACAGAATATCATGATCTTGGACATCAATCTACATCAGCTTCAGTGCCTGCATTTGCAAGCATAATAGGACGTTTTTCAACACCCTGCACAATGTTCCACATCCCTTTTACAACCAATACATGACGCATCATATAAGCCCATACTGGATAGTTGCTACCATGCAACTTATCCTTAACAGCCAAGATATGGAATACATCACTACTTTCAACCATGGCCAGTGACTAAAATACCTTGATGCAGAAACTTGACTGAATCTCAAAAAGTTGAATAGAACTACCCTATTGAGTTCTGCTGAACCTGTAGCAGACTTTGAGACCCTTATACTAGTGAACCAAAACCTATATACTTCTTTGGTTCAAAAAGAAAAAATATCATGTACAAGCACTACGATAGTGCATTCGGAGGCCGAAACGAGCTCAGATCACGATTTGGGCACCACACAGCAAAGTTGTTTTGATCTGCCAATCACCCTGAGTAAGTGTACCAAATTTCGTGCGATTTTGAGACTATGACCAGAGGGGTGTCGACGATGCCCAAGATAAAACTGTAGCCTACTCTGATACCAATTAATGGAGTTAGATGTCTATGGAAGCATGTGACAACACAACGAAGAAGAAGAATTTTGGAGCACAACACACAATACGAAATGTATTACCACTAGAATGTACAAAGATAAGTCAGCCCTTAGGGTAATAGGCGTATATATAAGCCAGGGGGAAAAAACCTCCTAAAGAGGGAAAAAGTACCCCGACAGTCCTAATGTGTTCACACATATCACTACATTAATATATCAACATGTATATATGCAAGAGAATGAGAAATTACCACCACCACGTGCTAGAGAGTTGACTCTCCTCCCAACCTTATGCATGTATATATATAGCTGCTTGAATCAATGAGGACCACAAATGTAACTAGAGTCCACAAGTGCATGTGCAATCTCCTCCACTCCTTTCATATCCACCACTAGAGTCTACTAGTGGTTGGAGTGATCTCGACCACTACTTTAGTACCTTCCACTAGAGTCCACTAGTGGTTGTTGTACTCATCTCTTGAGTTAAGTCCACTGGACTCAAGTTAACTCACATTAACTTGAGTTAGAAGGCTCCTCCTTCACAACCATGAGACTTAACCACTAGGCTAAGTGGATCACTTGAATATGAGAGCACATGAACTTATACTTGAGTCTATTCTTGAGATCTTTGGTCCTACAGACGAGTGACCAAATGGTATCCGATTTCAGATCTGTCTGAAGCAGTGGGATCCTTAGACCATAGACTTACTTTATTACATTCTTCCCCCTTGGGAAAGATTTTCATCCTCGAAAATAAAGCTATATATATAACTATAGGAAACCCTCGAGCCTCATGTTCTAAAACAGGAAGAATATGTCTCATCTCTGTGGTGGCGTTCCTACCCAAATGATTCAAAACACTGTCTGGCCTTGCACCTTGATGAACTAGTCAAAGTACAAAGTAGTGAATGAATAATAAGGGTGGATCTTAAACACATCCCTGGCCAATTCAAATTTGTTGGATGTGCGATCTAAGCACAAACATGTGAACTAGGTGGATTACACTTACTAGTCCATTTCTAGGCATAACTGGTGCATGGATTTAGTAATGAAGGTAGGATTCTTATCCCTCGCAAGACTTTGAGAACTCTTGATTCACTTGAATTTGATTTGGAACACTTGAAGTTTGGTTATCTCAAACATCTAACTTGGATGTTTGTATAATGGTTTACTTTGATCCAATAGTTACTTGATTTTTCTACCCGACTAGAGGACTACTTTGTCCTAATGAGTTTAAAAATCCTATGTAAACTGTAGGAGAAAGTTTACCATTTCGGTGGAGTCAACCATACGAACTTGACCAATAAAAATTCAAAATGAAAATTGTCCAACTTAAGACACTTGCTCAAAGACTTCAACTGAAAGTTATTGGGAATTGTCAATCTGATGAGCGATTCCTAACTTCAATGTAGGTATGCTAATAACTCAAAGCAAACTCACATGAATAAGTCAATCTTGGACTTCTTATTTTTTGAAGGGTGAATATGTTATTATACAAAACATCTATCTAGGATGTTTAATTTAGTTATAGAGTTTCAATCAGCTGACCAAAGACTTTTGTGAAAGGAATCATATTCTTTATCTGAGTCAATTCCAAAAGATTTGGAAAGCAGAAGGAAACAACTAAAACTCTGTGTAACTAATTCAAACTTCTAAGATCTAAACTTTCTATGAGTCAAGTACTTGATGACTCATGACTTTAACCTCTGAACGATCTATTTCAACAGAGATTTGAAGCATTTTCTTTATGTTTAAGAGAAATAAGCTCAAAAAGATGAGTGTGGCAATTACCGTCAGTATGTCGACCCAGTGAGGTTCTGTTGATGAGTCTTTATTTACTCAAACAATACTTCACTTGAGACTAAGTTCAAGTCACATTCAGTCTTTCTAACTCCTTATCCTGAATGCAATTCTTGTGCATTTCTTTGAGTCAAAAGAGTGAATTTACCAAGTTATACTAGGAACTTGATGCTTGACTTTGTCAATCAAATCCTTGGTTGAAAAGATCAACTGAAAATCAAGGTCTAACTTTTTTCAGAAATTTATCAAATATTTCTGATCGATAACACTTAAGCTTGAAGTGTTTTGAGAAGATCTTGGAAGTTACTTACTTCATATCTTCAATTTCCTTGATCTTGAAGTTATCTTGAAGTATCTTAAGATACTACTTTTATCCTTCTAGAATTAAAGTTCTTCTTTCAAGTCTTAGTTCTCTTGAGGATCAAATCTAACTTCAAAATCCATTCTCAGACTAGAAGATAATTATCATCCACGATCTGATGTCCCATACCATCTTTCCTACATCAATTTGAGTATAAAATTTGGTCTCCCATACCACCCTATTTTATATTCACATTAATGTGTGCATGACATTTATCCTAAAGTCTAAACAATTCTTCTTTGCTAGGGTTTTCAAATAAAAACCAATTAGAATTCCAAGTACTTGAATTTTCTCAAATTTCAAGTTCAAATTGTTTATTCTAGATCAATTTTGTAGTGACAAGAGCTTTTGACTTCTTGTCTTTAGATTCCTTTCTTTTTTGATGCTTTAGGTACCTTCCCTGGGGACCCTGTTGAAATAGATCTTTGGGAAGTTAAAGTCCTGAGTCATCTAGACTTTGACTCATAGCAAGTTTATGTATCTTTGAAGTTTGAATTGGTTGTACAGAGTTTTAGTTATTTCTTTCCGCTTTCCAAAACTTTTGGAATGAGCTTAGACATGGTATCTGATTCCTTTAGCAAAGACCAAGGTTGAGAGCAAGGCAAGTCCGTAGGCAAGTGGCAAAGATACAGAAAGGCAAGGTTCGAGAGACCAAGCATGAGATCAAGGGTTCAAGTGACCAAGGTTGAGAACAAGATGGTTCAAGAGACTATGTGAGGGTGAGGATATCAATCCAAGGGGAGGCCAAAGGATTGATCATTGAGGACAATGATCTCTAGAAGGGGAAGAGAGTGTCAGACTCAAGATAAGACTGGAAGGAGATGGTTGAACCACACCCTAAGAGGGAGGATTAGGAAGTAATCCTCAACCATGGCTTTTGGGGCAAGTGGTTAGCCCATTGCACTCCTAACCGGGAGGTTGTGGGTTCGATTCCCGACATTGGTATCAGATCCAATGTAAGGAATTGAACTCACAACCTCTTGGTTAGGAATGTGATGGGCTAAGCACTTGCCCCAAAAGCAACGGTTGAGGATTACTTCCTAATCCTCCCTCTTAGGGTGTAGTTGAACCATCTCCTACCTATCAAATTATTACAATATATATCTCTTTGTATGTATGTATGGGAAGACAATAGTATTAAAGTAATGAAGAAGCAACCCACTCGATGCTATAGTTGATATGAAAGACATATAGATCTTGGTTCTTTTACAAAGAGATAACTATCCATCCAAGTGTCCCTTGTGTAGACACTTCCCAAGGGTCATCAAATGCTTTCTAATTTTTGAAGGGCTATCACAAGACTTCTAAATCAAATGCGGATTGTCCTCTCCCGTACACCTCAAGGGGAAGTTAGAGAAGCTTCACCCAATACTAATGTTCCTACAGCTTGGGATAAATCAAGTTATTGAAGTCTATACAGATAGAATGTGATAGAGAAAAAGGTAAAATTATAATTTACTGAAAGTGATTAGAGCGAGGGATAAAAATTCTCACCTATGTAGCCTCATACTATCCTACAACATTTCTACCACTATATGGGCTATCCTATAGCATGTCTACCACTTTGTTATAGAGGATCAAAGTACTAAATGAAGAAAATATAAATTCTTATACCATTTTTATCTTCTCGAAGACATAGAATGAGCTAAATACTCACTCAAGGAAGAAAGATACTAATCTTTAGACTTCATGGTTGTGTAGAAGTGCAATGGAGACACAAGGAACACAAATGTAGCAAGCCACATAGAGGATATGAATGTTAGAATAGCCCTCAATAATGATGATGAATCGAAATAAAGTGAGAGCTGAATAATTTGCTGAAGTACAAAATACCATCTCATACAAAAGTATCATGTATTTGTTAACATGGAGAAAAAACCTCTACCCAACATTATAGTAAAAAGTTTCCATTATAAGAAAAAGGTTCACATCAAAGCTAATCGAGGAACACATAAGTGTAACAAACCCTCTAGAGAAAATGATAAAGGAGTGATAGATCAGCCCCGACTAGAAAATAAACCTAAGCTTTGTTGAAGGCTCCAAACATTTCTCGTGCAAAAGATTTAGTGAATATGTCTAAAATATTATCTCGTGCATATATAACAAATGAATATCTCTTGCATGAATTCCATCTCTCACATAGTGATAATGCACCTCAATATGTTTGGTTGGTGCATGATACTCTAGATTTTGTGCAAGAAACAATGCACGCTGTCAGGAAGAAGGAGGTCGTGGCGGGAAGCCGGCGCGTGGGGTTGGATCAGGCCCCGCTTTGGTGCGCTGTTCCCGCTGTCCTGCAAGCGGCGTCTGCGCGCTGGGCATCTCGCCTGTGCTCTCCGGAGCGTGCGCGATCCTCGTAGGGTCCCTTGCCCCTCGGAAGTGTCGAGACGTGGGACCGTGGGCGTTGGAAAGAGACGATCGGATACCGTAGTGAAACACGTGATGTAGATCAAGCTCGAAGATACAATCGAAAACGGAACTGAAGCCTCCAATAAAATGAATGATACAAACAGGCCGCTACAGTGCGCGCCGATGGTACAAGAAAACCGCTACAGTGCGGTGCGATGATACAATATAAAAGCCGCCGCTGTTGTGCCGCGTTGCGGACACGAGAGAAATATGTTGATATGTATGTATTTTGAAGGTTTTGATATGTGATGTGGAAAAGGGATGGTTAGAGATGGCTTAAGAGCATAAAAATATGGTACAAGAGATTCCTGGTTATTTTTAACACGTTGGTTTTTTAGGGTTACGAAAAGTCCTAAATAAGAAGATTATTGTAAAAAACAAACGATTATTATGGATCTGTCCGCGTAGGACCCAAAACGGAACGTTCTGCATCTTTTTGGGTCTCACGCGCTACTGCAGATTCGGCGCCGTTTGAGAGATATTCTGGAAATTCTGATTGCATGAAGGACGGGGTGAGAGAAAAGGACGGGAGGCGTTTGTGGCAAGCTTTCATATTGGATTGCTCATCAACAGAAAAGGAGGGGGGGGGGTAATCCTCGCTAGGGGCATCGCCATTAAGTGTGCAGGGGGAGCGATACAGGGGTATCAAGTCTTTGTAATTCATCTTCAAGTAATCAATTGTTCAGGGTTTTAGTATACTTCTTGTGGTGTCTTCTCTTCTCTCTCTTGTTTCCTCTCTTCCACAGCACGAGGCTCGGTGCCTAGCCGGTTCTGCTTTTTGAACAACTTACACTACGATATCTTCTTTTTGGTGAACCCGACGTGAAACTTAGAGCCGGGTGGAGGATTGGAGATGGCAACACCTCAAGAAGTAGCTATGCAGCAGATGATGCAACAATTTGCAACGTTTTTGCAGCAACAACAGGCCATGCAACAGAAGCATCATTTAGAAGAGCGTCTTCTCAAAGCAAGGCATGCAGTAACTGAGAAGGCAGGCCGATTTGAAGGTCGCGATGTTTCCAAATTTTGCAAGATTTATGAAGAGGCTATGGAAGACAACGGAATTGATGAACCGGAGGTAATTGAAAACTTCTATCTTATAGCTGTACCAGAGTTGCGGATTCGAATCAACGAGCTTCGTGCTCATCATGGAGGGTCTTGGCGAGATCTAAAGGCAACTTTGAAAGTAGAGTATTCCTTGGAAGATACTCAAAGGGTGACCAAACAAAGATTTATGCAGTGGATCGAGAAGAAGAATAAGGATCTCTCTGCTTGAGAACTACTACGGGAGTTTGAGAAGAGGTTCGAGCAGTTATCAGCAGGAGAGCAACAATCTTTACAAAGAGAAAAGGTGGAGTTATTTGTGAAAGTTGCAGATTCTCGTCTACAAAATAGCTTGGCGGAGCGATTGGAGGATCCTGCAGGAGAGCTTGGTTTAACTGACATTTGGGATCGTGTCACCCCTGTGATGAACTTACTTGTTAAGCGTCAACAACGGGTAGACAAGTTGATTGTTGATGAAGTTGTGGACGAGCTTGTTACAGATACGACTATAGGAAGAGTACCTGGGAGATCCACTACGTCACTTAGCATGGGTGAACCAGTGTTGGATAATCTCATCAAAGGTATACAAGAACTTAACTTGAATCTTAAAGCTATTATGTTTGAAGAGCATGGATCTACATCTGTGACGAAGCCTATTGGTTTGCGGTCGGAAGGACCTATGCGATGTATATGGTGTGATAGTTTGGATCATATACGAAAGGATTGTGATGATTTTAATGATGTATATGGTAAAAACTTGGTCTTTTGGAAAGATGGGAAGATACATCTTGCAGAGACAGGTCAACCTATTCGAACAAATTTTGGAAGAGGAGGTATGAAGAAGGTTGTGGATGATATGTTTCCTAAAGTGTCTTCTACAGAGGTGGCTACATGCGTAGTACAAATACATAGCAAGGATGATGAAGACTCCAAGAACTTAGGCAACTTATGGCCATGCGCATTAAAGACTGCAGAGATTGGAAAAGTAGCCCATCAAAGACTTCGACAAGTGGGCAATTCAATTCGAAAGACAACAGGATGGACAGACCCGGTGGACTCACTATCTGTATATGCATACATTACAAAGGCTCAAGCTAATGAAGCGTTAGTTGAAGAAAAGCGAAAAAGAGAAGAAGAGGGTCCAGGATCATCAAAAAGGACTACAAGATCTAATATGAAGAAAGATGAAGAACCAGTAATAAGGACGGCTCCTACACCAGAGGTGCAGATGGAAGATGCACATAAGACAAAGAAGCAAGGTAAAAGTCGATATCCTTCTTATAAATTAAAGTCTGACATTGAATTGGCGACAGACTTGAAGAAGGTGTTTGAGGAGCGTATTCTCAATAGTAAGGTGGAGATGACTTTAGGTGATGTCTTGGGAATTGCTAAACGTGAATTTCATGAGGAAATTATTGATATCATCAAGCGAAAGCGTCAAGTACCAAGTGAATCAGAGACAGAGGCAGCAAAGAGTCAACCTGTTCACCAAATTGATTCTAGAGATTATGAAGAGGTAAGCGAAGACTCGGACTTGGATGATGTAATGGAATTTAATGCTTTGACATCAGGAGTCACACATGTTCATTTCAATGATGAAGAGGAATTCAAAGAGGCTCCAAGAAGCCACTTTTCTAGGACGCATTGGGCACGAGCCACTACAGAGACAATTGTGAAGATTGGTGATATTAGTGAGCCTGTTATAGCTCTTGTTGATCATGGATCTGAAATTAATCTTATGTCAAATAGCTTGTATCAGAAGGGCAGGTGGCCAATTGATATGGACCATGGCTGGCGGATTCGAGCGGCAAACTCACAAGCTGGATCTCTTTATGGTGCATGCGCCAACATAAAGGTTACAATTGGAGATGTAATTGATGAACAAAATTTCTTTGTTCAAGAACATTGTTCTTATCCATTGATTTTGGGACAACCATATATTACTGCTTTGCGTATGGAGACTAAGGTCTTAGATGATGGTTCGGCATATGCCAGAATTCGAAGCAGAGATGGTAAGAAAGCTGTGCAGTTTATGACTGTTTGTGTGGATCACATGAGAAACAGGGATAGCTTACGTGAACAACCGTTACCAAGGATTCGAAAGGAATTTAAAGAACATATGTTTCCACAGGATTTTCTTGGAGTGCCATTATAAAGCGAGACTATGATGGTACATGGGAGAGGAAGATCTCGCAAGAGACTTTTTCTTCGAGGTTTTTGGGTTTGACATCGGAAGGTTCAATTTCATACAAGAAATTCAATGACTTGCAGAAGTGGGAGAAGCAATATGTTTCTAATATGCAAAGTGAGTTGCAGGGCTGTGAAGTATTAGAACGAGAAGAGGTCATATCTGGAATCTTTGAAGAAGTGTCTTATGTTGACACTATGGCAGATTTGGATGCTATTGACATTACTGACTTAAGAGATGAAATTATCAAACTTAATTCCTTGGATATGTATGAGTTCTTGTTACAGGTTTATGAAGACATGAAGGAAAGTAAAGATGTTCTAGTGGAGACTAAGTATAAGACCGTTGCAAAGAAGGTGCGGCCTGTTGCAGTGCCACTACCTGAAGGGAGTGAGAAAGTGATGAGAAAGGCTTCTCAACAGCCAAATTTACGCAATCCAAAGACTATTGGACACAAGTTCACCGAAGAGACATTGCGTTTATTGAAGATTGGAGATGATGGATTTCTTCTTCAAGAGGAGATCAAGTGTTTTCGAGAGATGCTGGCAACTCATGGTAAAGCTTTTGCTTTTGAACCTCATGAGATTGGATGTGTTGATCCAAATGTGGTTGCACCTATGGTTATTTTCACAGTACCACATATGCCTTGGAATCTACGTCCTATTCCTGTTCCAAAGGCACATATATCCAAGTTGATTGATTTGTTAAATGAGAAGATTCGTATGCGTATCTTAGAACCGTCATTTGCTCCATACTCTAATCGATGGTTTACAGTTCCTAAGAAGAATGGTACTTTGAGGTTTATACAAGATATGCAACCGGTAAACAAAGTGACAATTCGGAATGTTGGTATTGGTCCTATTGTCAATGATTTTGCAGAGGCTTTTGCAGGAAGGGCTATATACTCTATGGGAGACCTCTACTCTGGGTATGATCAGTTTCAGCTTTCTTTGGAGAGCAGAGATCTGACGACTATGCGTACTCCACTTGGATTGGTAAGGATGTGTACATTGCCACAAGGAGCTACAAATTCAGTTGCACACATGATGAATGGCATGAATAAGGTATTACGTGATTTTATTCCTCATATCACTATGCCATTCATTGATGATTTGCCAATTAAAGGTTGTGAAGAGCATGAAAAGGATGAAGTAAAAGATCAGAGGGGGTGCCGAAAGTTTGTGGTTCAACATATTTCTGATTGTGACTCTATTCTTTCAAGATTAGAAGAAGTTCATCTAACACTTTCAGGAGCAAAGTCAGTCTTTGGTGCAAAAGAAGTTTTGATAGTAGGACATATGTGTGGGCCACATGGAAGACGACCAAGTCCAACAAAGGTCGAAGCTATACAGAGGATGAAGGACACATGCACTATAGTCACTGAAGTTCAAAGGTTCTTGGGTGCATGTGTGTTTTATTTGATTTGGTTGCCTCACTTTGCTCATGTTGCAGAAGTTTTGTATCAATTGTTACGTAAAGGAAAAAAATTTGTGTGGAAGGATGTACATACAAAGGCTATTAGGAAGCTCAAGAAGATGTTACTCAGGGCTCCTACCTTGAGAAAAGTGGATTATAAATATGGAAGATCAGTGATCTTGACTGTGGATACTAGTCCTACAGGTATTGGATGGGCTATTGGTCAAGATGATGAAGAAGGTAACAGATATGCTGTGCGGTTTGGAGCTAAAGTATTAAGTCAACGGCAAAGGGATTATCCACAGGTTAAGAGAGAGCTTTGGGGTGTTACAACCGCCTTAAAGTGTGATAAAGAGTATTTTATTGGAGCTTCTGTGATTGTGGAGACAGATTGTTTACCTTTGCTAGGGATGATAGCAAATTGTTCGACACCGGATATTGCTATGCTTCGATGGATTGCTTTTATTAAATCTCTTAATCCTGAGTTTCATCATATTGCAGGTAAAGATAACCTAGTGGCAGATATGTTATCTAGGGCCAGATATGAAGATGAAGAGGAGATGGTAATGGTTGACGATAATGTTGGATTAAAATTTTATTCTTCTTCTCATCTTCATGCAAATTGTTATTCTAATGAACATGCTTTGGAGTTTTTTGATGAAACAATGTATGAAGGGGAGTGGCTTTTGATAGGTCGTTATCTAAGCACTCTTACAAAGCAAGAAGATTGGAGTGATGCAGAGTTTAGAAAGATTCAAAAGAAGGCTTATGGGTATTTTCTTCGTAATGGACATATATGGAAGCGGCCAAAACAGCTTACAGGGACTCCACAACGGGTTGTTTGTGACAAGGTAACTCAACAACAGGTATTGAAAGAGTTTCATGAAAGTTTATAGGCTGGACACAGAGGTGTATGGGCAACTTTTGCCAAAATAAAGGATCGTTATTGGTGGAAGGGTATGTATAAGGATGTTGTACGGTTTGTGGAGACTTGCATAGTATGTCAACAATATTCTATCGTGAGACATAGAGATGGACTACACCCTACTTACCCTTTGGCTTTGCATTATAAGTGGGTTGTGGATTTGATTAGCATGCCTTTAGGTGTTTGGCAAATGCGTTATATTGTATTAGCAAGAGAAGACTTGTCTAATCAAGTTGAAGGAAGAGCCTTACACACTAAAGCTACTAGTGCTGTATGCAGATTTCTGCTTGAGGATGTGATTTGCAGGTATGGCTATGTTGGAAAGATTATTGCTGATCGTGGTGAATTGAATGCAAAGGAAGCTCAAGAATTCTTTGCTCGCATTGGTGTTAAGTTATCTCTTACAATGGCTTATAATCCAGAAGGAAATGGTAAGAGTGAAAGAGGTCATCCGCCAATAATAAAAGCTTTGGCAAAATCATGTCGAGGACGGATTGCAAATTGGCCTAAACTCTTACCTTATGCTTTGTGGGCTGATCGTACTACTCATAGCAGTGTAACAGGTTTTATGCCATTTGAATTGATGTATGGACAGAAGCCAGTTATGCCTACCGAAGAGGCAATAACGACATGGATGATTTTACCTTGGGCGATGAATATCTCAAGGGAGGATTTACTAGCTCTACAAATTCAACAACTTGAAAGACACAGAGAAGATGTGGAACAAGCGAAGATGAAGCTCAAGAATGCAAGGATAAAGAACAAAGCTGCATTTGATCAGAAGCATCGTTTGAGACCCGTTGCTATACAAGATGGTGATTGGGTGCTTGTTTATGATAGCAGCTTAGATAACCAGTATACAGCAATGAGAAAAATGGTTAGAAGATGGTTTGGTCCTTATGTTGTGATGCAGGTGCTTGATCATGGAGCTTATAAGCTATGTGAGCTTGATGGAACAGAGCTCAAGGTTCCCATAGCAGGGAAAAGAGTTAAGTTGTTCAAACGCAAGGATGGACAATTCGCTTCGGAAGATACAGGTATTGATGAAACATTAGAAGAAGATACAGATTTTATGTCAGATGATGAGTCTGAGCCTATGTTCGAAGAAGAAATATGATCAAGATGGCACATGCCGGTGGATGTGCAGATTTAGAGGGGGTGAATGTCGTGCCGCGTTGCGGACACGAGAGAAATATGTTGATATGTATGTATTTTGAAGGTTTTGATATGTGATGTGGAAAAGGGATGGTTAGAGATGGCTTAAGAGCATAAAAATATGGTACAAGAGATTCCTGGTTATTTTTAACAGGTTGGTTTTTGAGGGTTACGAAAAGTCCTAAATAAGAAGATTATTGTAAAAAACAAACGATTATTATGGATCTGTCCGCGTAGGACCCAAAACGGAACGTTCTGCATCTTTTTGGGTCTCACGCGCTACTGCAGATTCGGTGCCGTTTGAGAGATATTCTGGAAATTCTGATTGCATGAAGGACGGGGTGAGAGAAAAGGACGGGAGGCGTTTGTGGCAAGCTTTCATATTGGATTGCTCATCAACAGAAAAGGAGGGGGGGGGGTAATCCTCGCTAGGGGCATCGCCATTAAGTGTGCAGGGGGAGCGATACAGGGGTATCAAGTCTTTGTAATTCATCTTCAAGTAATCAATTGTTCAGGGTTTTAGTATACTTCTTGTGGTGTCTTCTCTTCTCTCTCTTGTTTCCTCTCTTCCACAGCACGAGGCTCGGTGCCTAGCCAGTTCTGCTTTTTGAACAACTTACACTACGACACCGCTACAGTGCGGGCCGGCCGACATAAACTAGATCCCTCGCTACAGTGCGAGAAATCACCCACGGGATTCCGCTTCGGTCTTCGCGATCCAAGCTTTTCTTCTAGGTCTTCACTTCGGTCCGCTCTTTACTTCAGGTATCCTCAACAGTATCCTCCCTTCTCTTTACTTCAGATAATCAGAAATTGCATAAACCTGGAGGAGACGATCCACAAGGGCAATCCATGGGGTGGGGCTTTCTTCAATCTTCAATCACTTGATATACTTCATAAACTGGAGGAGACGATCCACGAACAAGATCCACGGGGTGGGGTACTCATGTTAGTATATTTCAAAAATACTTTCTCAAAAAGAACATAATAGCAATAAAATACTATGAGGCTCTTTTATCATGCATTCATTCCAATATCATTTATTCAAAATCAATTTGTCATGTTAAGTTATTCAAAAGTTATTGAAGTTCTTTTTGGTTCGCAATCCATTCTATTTTTGTCTCTTCGTCAAAGCTAATGGTTTAGGTCACATTCCTCTTTCCTTTTTAAGTTTGCTATTCTTTGAAAATTATCTCTTCATTATGATCTCAGTTCTTTGCAATGCAAAAAGGTCTCATCTCACGGAATCATCTGAGCCACACCGATTTAATCTCTCTCTCTCTCTCTCTCTCGCCTACACCGAGATCTGTCTGTGCTCCGTTTCCATGATTCTCTCCACGAGGACAGCGTCTGATCTCTCACTCTTTCTAGGCTAGCAAACAACACCGCCTCTGTTCGCTTCTCTCCTGTCTTCCACGTGGCTGCGCATCTGTCCGTGCAAACATCTCTCTCTTTCTGGTCCGAGCCAGCGCGTTATCTATGGGTGTGAGACCAGCAGCAAATCATCGTTGTTTTCATCTGAAGCGATCATCTTACACGCAATCATTCCCAAGTTCGTCTTCACGTGACTCTCTCTCTGCTTATGTATGTGCGATAAAAACTAGGTGCTACCTATGGCTCTCTCTCTCCTCTAGCCGTCCTCCTCTATGCATGCAAGCAGCCGCCAAACTGTGTGTGTCAGCAGCTTATCACCGCCGCCTACCCGAATTCTTTCCAGGCTTTTCTGTGCCGCCAAACCGTCTGTCTCCGTGTGACAACACACGAGGAGCCATCCATGCCTGCGCCGTGCACCCTATTCTCTCTCTGGATTTCTGTCTTCGCGCGACACCATCCACCAATCTTTGCGCCATTAGTCGGATGGTGGATCCTAAATATCTCTCTGTTTCGCTCTACGTCGCATAATCAGCAATCCCGCATCTCTCTCTAACTCTCCAGCTTGATGTGCACATCGCCACCGCCGCTGGACTCTCTCTCTCTAATTTCACACAGCGCCATCTGTAGCGTCTACCCAGATATCTCTCTAGCTAATCTCCCTCCATTCATTTGCCCTCCAGGAAGTAAGAGCGTCCGCCCACTGTCTCTTTGTGAAGCAAAATAAGCGCATGTCGGCTATCACGCTCCCCAAAGTTTTCTCTCTGTCCACACATATAGTGACCCCATGTCTCTGCGCGTGTCGACGACCGTCAGAATCTCAAGCCAGCCTTCTCTGCCACCGACCCATACTCTACTCGAGTCTCCGAGCACCGTGCAGCTATCTCTATCCTCTCTCTGTTAAACATCACATCATCTCCATCTCTCTCTCAAGCAATATCAACGACGTCCGCGTGCCCCTCTATTCTCTCTATTTTCTCTCTTTTTTTTTTCCATAAAGGAAGTTCGGCCTTAGCCTAATCTCCCGGACTTTAATTATATTAAAGAGAAAAAGTTACAAGTGAACGGGACTAGTGCCCATGGGACCCCCCGAATCCCACAACGCAGGGGATGAGTCAAGCAAGCTACAAGGCATTACAAATGAGGTGGATAACATTATCATCGCCCTCATGAGGGACCCATTTGGGTTTCAACTTGTTTTCCAGGAGATAAATACAGTGATGTCTAAACGGTGGTGAACTCTTGGCTCGGGAGATTCTTTTACCAAGGAGAAACAAGGATTTCTCAATCGACCATTCCTTAGGAGTTTGGTCGAAATTGACGGCACAGCGCTCTCTCCAAATCTTCCAGAGAGCCTCGCCTCTGATGGCATTCCATAGCCTCGAAGAGCAACCAATCGCCTCCCCCAACATCACTTGTTGCCAGTTGATTTGACTCGTACTTTTCAGAACTCGGGACACGTGCTGCCAGACAACACGGGACTTGGGGCAGTCAAAGAACAGGTGGGCTAAATCTTCGATGCACCGATGACAACGCTTGCACCAAGGCGGCACACCACATATTTTGTTAGCCCTTGCATTGGTCCAGATGCCTTTGTGTAAGACCTGCCACATGAGAACGGACTTTTTGACCTCAATTAGGGGGTGCCAGAGAGACATGAATTTTAGCTCCCACCGAAGTTTGGTCCAAGCAAGGCACCATCTCTTGTTAAGGGTGTGGTGAACATTCACTTCCCCTTTGAAGTTCGGGATTCTGGACAGATTCTTACCATTGCTCCATTTGAGGCCCTCCGAGCAAGGAGGATCCTGACCGCAGAGTAGGCGGGTAGTAGAGCGGTCCCAGGCTAAACACCTACTTTGAAGAAGAGTCCATTCCTCAAAGGTGATGTTAAGTCTCGGATCCAAATCTTCGAACCTAATCCACTGGCGGGTCTCCTGTTTCCAGAGCTGTTTCCACTGTTTGAACCCCTTGTTCCATAACCGCCTTGCAGTTTGGAGGTTCCAAGAATCCACTCCCCGAATGCCACTGATCGGGAACCAGATAGAGTCATTTTGTCTTATGCCAGCTGCCCACTTCCAATCATCGCTGATTCTGATGAACTGTTTGGCCTTGTTCCAATTCTTCCATAAAGAACACACGAGGCTAGAGCCTTTAGGGCAGACTGGTTGGGGGGAGAACAAAAGAGTGAGAATCCCTATGTCCTTCCAACCAGGAAGGCCGACAAAGGTAAAGTCTTCCGTGTTTCTGAAGATCAATTTAGCCCAAGAGGACTCCCTATTGCTCCAGGCCTTGATAAGCCATTTAGCCGCCAGTTTGTCAGCTAAACCAGCAATATCCAAAATACCCAAGCCCCCTGAGTCTTTAGGGCTAATGCAAGTTTCCCATTTGATTTTGGGAACCCCTCTTCTGTTTGGGTCCCCAGTCCAAAGGAAGTTCCTGCAGATTCTTTCTACTTTGGCCAAGTCTTTCTCCTTAGGTCTCCAACACGAGATAAAGTAAATAATTGAAGATAACATAAAGGTGTTAATAACCATAGCACGCCCTGCCAGGTTGACTTGCATACCTTTCCATTGATTCAGCTTGCTATCCAACTTGGATAGCACCCAGTTCCATCGTTGTTCCATTGAGATATCGAAACCCATCGGAATGCCGAGGAGACGGAAGACTTGACCGCTAGGGATAACTTGACACCCCCGATCCGCCAACAATTGGGGAGTAGGCCCGCTGATCGCTCTAAAAGCAGTTTTAGCATGGTTAATTTTTGAGCCTGATGCCATACAAAAGGTGTGGAGGCACCACCAAAACATCTCAATGCTATTTATATCGTTATGCACAAAGGCATTCATGTCATCAGCAAAAAGTCTCACAACCATTTGGCCGTGATTTCGAGGTAAGGAGAGACCCTTGAGATTGCCGGCGTCCATGTGATGCTTTAAAAGGCAGCAGAGTCCATTTGAGGCGATAGCGAAGAGTAAAGGAGCCAGAGGGCAGCCTTGCCTAATAGATCTTTTTAAGCGAATGGGCTCAGAGAGCTTACCGTTGATGTTTATTCTGGTTGAAGCATTTCCAAGAAGCGTGGAAACCATCTTCGTAAACTTTTGGCTGCATCCAAGGTCTTTCAATGATTGAAGAATAAAGTCCCATTCCAATCTGTCATACGCTTTGTCGAAGTCGATCTTAATAAAAACTAGATCTTGAGCAGACTCCTCAGCAAAAGCAATGCCTTCCCAAATATCAATAATTGCTTCAAGTATAGATCTACCTTTGATAAAACCTTTCTGGTCCTCGCACAGCCATGACTTTAAATGACAGGAGATTCTGTTGGCGATAACTTTTGCAATTATCTTGTACCCAGTTTGGAGCATGGTAATCGGGCGCCAGTTTTCAATTCTGTTCTTATCTCCCCGTTTGTGGATTAACTTGATGACGCCATTATTCAGGCACTCAGGGAGGGCACCGAAGGAGAGAGCCTCTTGCCACACGAGGCGCAGGGGGGTGGCCACCTGAAGTTTGAAGGACTTAAAGAACTCATTGGTAAGGCCATCTGGACCCGGACTTTTCCCATTGGGAAGGGCATCAATCACCTCGATAATTTCATTCTCGGAGATGTTAGCATCCAGAAGAGCAATCAAGTTCTGTGGGATTCTGGTTTGAGCAACCCTTGAGATGGTTGCCATGGAGTCGCGCCTGTGGGGGGAAAGAGGAGTCGAGACCCCGAGAAGGTTAGTAAAATGTTCGACGATGATAGTTCTATTCTCCATTTCAGTGCGACATTCAGTTCCATTGTTATCGACCATTAGGGGGATGGAATCCCTAGCTTGTTTCCTTTTGAGTATGTTACACATCTCTTTCGTTGGTTTGTCCGCCTTCCCTGCCCACCACTCTTTGAAGAAGATTTGGAGATTTTTCCTTTGGACCTCCTCCTCTAATCTTAGCCTACCCCTGATTTTCAACAGACCTTGTTGACAATGTAGCTTACCTTTGTTCACCTCTTCTTCAAGCCGTGCGAGCCTCCGGTACACCATTTCTCTTCTTTTCTTTCGAATTCCTCTTATAGCCTTTTGGGTCCTGATTAGAATTTTACGAGTCCTTTCTACCGCGTTTCTCCAGCACTTAGCCGGTTCAATACCGTAAGCAAAGGCTTCCGTCCACACCTCAGAAATTTCCTGGTGGACCGAGGGGATGGAAAATGATGTCTGACAAGCCTGAAACCAAGGAGCTTTCTGGAGCGTGGGAATTGGTTTGAAGGACAGAGTAATCGGATAGTGGTCTGAGATAGTGATGTCCATGTGTTGAGAAATCGAAGGAGTACCCCACTGAAGGATGGTGTTCTGGTCGATGTAGCATCTATCAAGCCTTGCTTTCCTCAATGAGTCCCCCGACTGGAGATTAGACCAGGAGAAACCCTGGTTGTCTTTCACTTCGACCAGGTCAAGGTGGAGCTTGATTTTATCCCAAATCTCCTTCTCCTGACCGTCAATAATTTTCCCCTTATTATTCCATCGGTCTTCAGGAGATTCAACCATGTTGAAGTCCCCACAAATCAGGACATTGTGTGAAAGGGAGTCAAGGGAAGCCCAAGTATCCATTCTGTCTGTTTCCCCATTAGGTGCATAAATTGAGACCACAGTGAACTGGAAAGGAGACCCGAAAGAGGCAGCAATCCAGCGATGATTCCGACCTTCAAAAGTCGAGGTCACATTGTTAGACAAGGCGTGACTAATACCGATAGAAGCACCCCCTGTCCCTCTAGGGTGAGAAGTGGAGAACCAAAGGTGGTTCGGAGAAATGCATTTAAGCCGTTTTTGTAGATCCTCACCGTCGATTTTAACCTCTTGTAAGCAAATAAAGTCAGGGGCGAAGCACATGTCTTTGAACCACTTGCCAAGAACCGAAGCTCTTGACGGGTCAGACAGACCCCTAACGTTTAGAGATGTGAACTTCATTAATGATGGTTGCCCTCTTTGAGGGGAGGGACCCGATCTTTTTTCTTCTTCTGATCTTCTTTTTTCTTCCCTACGTCTTGACTTAGGATCCTACTCTTGAGGGGGCTCTTCCAAGGCAAGCCGGAAGGTTGTTTACCTTTAAGCTTGGACTTTTGTTGCGGTAGTCTTGGAAAGCATACCGGGAGGGTAGGGCCAAGAGCGGAGCTTTCGCTGTCTGGGTTGTCTTCATTGCTGGTAGTAAAGCCTTCCTCTTTACTCGTGGTGTAGCCTTCTAGGTTATCTTCTTTGCTGGTAGAGCATCCAAGTGAATTGTCAGTGGGGTCTTCTTCCAAGAGGTTGTCCCCTGGGAAATCGAGTTCATTAATCTCTTTTTCTAGGTTACAGTATATGTTATTCGAGGGGGCAGCTGTCGTAGCATTCCTTGTTTTTGATCTTCGAGGGCTAACTTTCCTCCTGTGTCTCACTTCAGTGAAACCTTCTGAATCCGTCTCAGCAACGCGAGTTCCCTCTTCTTCCTCCATTGGATGGGGATGACCTCGAGTGTCGTTTTGGGGGATAGGGTCTAGGGTCTCATCTGGTTTAAGCTTGTTTTTATTGTCACTTTTCTTCAGTGGGCAGTCTTTGATCCTGTGACCTTGAAGCCCGCACCGGAAGCACGCGTTTGGCAGATTCTTGTAAGTAACCTCTTGTGTCCAGGTCATACCATCTCCATAGTTTATGGAGATCTTCGAAGGAAGGACCTGGTTCAGGTCTGTTTCAACGCAGATCTGAGGATGCCATCTAGCATTGAAAGAGTGTTGAGCTCCATCGTAGATCAACCCCCCAACATCCTGTCTTGCGGCCATCGGGCGACCGATCGGTGAGACGATTTCACGAAGAAATCCATACATGAAGAAAGGCAGATTGGGGAGCTCCACCCAAAGTGGGTAACGAAGAGGCTTTGATCTGTTCGGGACAAAGTCTGGGGTCCACTTAAAAAGGCAAAGGGTGGACCGGCCCACTTGCCAGGAGCCGGCTTGCAGGGCTTGGAAAGCCATCTCTTCGTTCTCGAAAATAAGAAGCAGGTGATTCGCCGGCAGGAATTGACATTTGGACACAATTAGGCCTCGTGGGAACCACTCCTTGCGAAGCCAAGTTCTCACACTATCAAGAGATGGCCTGGGGCCAAACATTTGACCGATCAGGCAAGTTTTCTTCAGTTCTTCCTGCTTTGCCGCCACCGACTCCTTGCATAAAGAGACCTCTGGGGGCGCGACGTCCACTGGGACAGATTCCACAACAAGGGGGGACACGGCCTGAGGGGGAGCCACAAAGTCCATGACCAAAGCTAGAGCAGCAACTTGAAAAGCCCAAAAATCCCACAATAAAAGCCCAAAGATCCCACGAAAAAAGTAGCTCTCTTCTTTTTTGAATCTTTTCTCTTTTTTCTTTTCCTTTTTTCTTCTTTTTTTTTTTTTCTTTTTTCTTTTTTTTTTTTCTTTTCCTTCTTTTTCTTTTTTTTTTTTTCTACCTTCTTTTTTAAAGGACTTCTTTTAATAAATCAAACGAGAAAAGGGCTCCCTTAAGACCAGAGCGAATGGCGGCACTTAATGACCAACAGGGCGCCAGCCAACTACAGAGAAGGGACCAGCAGACGCCTAGAAGTGCGAGGGGCACGGGGCACAAGAATTGGACGTCGATCGTGGAGAGGCCGATGAGCACAAACTTCTGTTTTGAAGCGTTAGGCAAGGAACCACTAACACGGGGCCACGATGACCTCAGCCACGACGGAAATCTGCCAACTCAGCAGCACAATCGATCGAAAAAAGCACTGTCTAACAATCGTTTGCACGGCTGTCAATCGCAAGAGAACGCCTGTCAATCGTAAGTAACGCCTGTCAGTCGCACGCCTGTCAATCGTAAACTTGCTGAACCTTCCCTGTCAATCGCGCGATTGACGACCTGTCAATCATAAGCTTGCGGGACCTTGGCAACATTAATGGCACGCCATCTCTTGATTACAACAGTACACACTCGAAGAGAGATAACGACTGTCCATCGTTTGTCGCCGTTGCAGTCAATCACACGGAGTGGGCGGCATCCGGTTGTCAATCGCCCCCAACTATCAATCGCCCCCACCTCAACTATCTATCGAGATTGCCTCTCGTCAATCGCGATTGCCTCTTGTCAGACGCGATAGACAGAAGGCCAGCCAGTCGCGACGGATAGAGAGCCTGTTAGTCGCGACGGATAGAGAAGGTACAAGATCTTTGCGCACGATGGACACACTCAACTATCTATCGTGAAAGCCTCTCGTCAATCGCGATTGCCTCTTGTCAGTCGCGATAGACAAAAGGCCAGCCATTCGCGACGGATAGAGAGCCTTGGGCACTGCATGCTTCCATCCTTACTCTCTTTCTTTCTCCCTTTGCTTCACAGTCTCCGTCATTGTCTCTCGCCTTTCTCTGCGAGTCTACGGGAAAGATTCTGCGGCTTTTCTTCCTCGCCCACAAAGATGGCGTTATAGAGAACTTTAGCTGCTGAATTAAAGTTAGGTTGGCTGATGAAACACCTCAGCTAAAATGCTAAGTTCTCTGTTGCATTCATTCAAGGTTGCTCTCACACGCAAGTTTTCAGTCTTCAAGTTGAGGCTCTTGATTACTGCTGTAGCACGCAGGCTCTTCCACTATTTTCTCTCTCTCTGGATATCTCTCCACGCCAATGATTTCTCTCTGCACAAACACCGCCATAGCCATCGCTGCTTCTCCTCTTTCTACAACCGACAGTATCTCTCTATCTTCCACAGCCATGTAGATATTCTCCGGGCCTAGCCATGAGTATCTAATGTCTCTCTTTCTCTCGAAGGTCTCCGTCATCTACGCCTCAGTTCGAACATCTCTCTAATTGTTCTCTATCTATTTGTTCTTCCATATTACCGACCAACTCTCTTCTCTGTGCCGAAGAAATTTCCTTATCTTGTGTTATTCAGAACTGGCACAACTGTTCGTAGTCTGATAGGGTCGTCTGCACATCCCATGACCAATGGAACTCTATGCATGCAACCATGAGTTTGTATGTGCACTAATAACAAAATCTATGTCAGCATTTCTGAACAATGGGATGGCAGACTCTGCCTCTTAGAAAAAATCATCAAGACAAACCGCTCTCTCTCTACCAAAGTGCACGATGGTAAAGCATGTGCAAGAAAATAAAACTTAACTCAGCAGAAATGGACAAAGAAGCATACCTGGAGGAGACGATCCACGAACAAGATCCACGGGGTGGGGTAAAAACAAATGATTTTGCAGTTATTTATAGGCCTCCCCTTGGACTTGCTTCTAGAACGTTCCCAGCTCAATTAACTTTCTAATTTTGGCGGTATTTTAATTTTTTTTTATGAACTATGGTTTCGGTTTCACACTGGATATTTACATTTTAATGGGTTTATAGGGTTTGGCCTTCAGAAACCGTCATTTCTAAGGGTCCGATTGTTGATATATTTAGGTAGTGATGTGTGAACACTCTAGGACCGTCGGGGCACTTTTTTCCCTCTTTAGGAGGTTTTTTTCCCCCGGCTTGTATATACGCCTATTGCCCTAATGGGCTACTTATCTTTGTACATTCTCTAGTAATACATTCAGTCTTGTGTGTTGTGCTCCAAGCTTCTTCTTCTTCCTTGTGCTGTTCGCGTGCTTCCGCAGACGTCTAACTCCAACAATTGGTATCAGAGCAGGTCGTTGCTTCTTCTAGGGCGCCGTCGACACTCCTCCGTTTGCAGTCTCAGATTCGCACAAAATTTGGTGAGCATACTCAGGGTGTTTCCGAGATAAAAACAGCTTCGCTGTGTGGTGCCGAAATCGCGATCTGAGCTCGTTTCGGCCTCCGAACGCACTATCGCAGTGCTTGTGCAGGCTATTTCGTCCTTTTGTGCCAAAGGTATATACCAGTTTCTGTTCGCCAGTTTAAGCGTCTCGAAGTCTGCTACAGGTCTAGCAGAACTCTGTGGGCAGTTCTGTTCAACTTTTTGAGATACAGTCAATTTTCTGCATCAAGGTATTTTAGTCACCGGCCATGGCTGAAAGCAGTGATGTATTCCGTATGTTGGCTGTTGAGGATAAGTTGGATGGTACCAACTACCCATTATGGGCTTATATGATGCGACATGTACTGGTTGCAAAAGGATTGTGGAACATTGTGCAGGGTGTTGAAAGACGTCCTGTTACACCTGTAACGACAGGTACTGCAAATACAGGTGTTGGAGCTGATGAAGATGGTGTCGAAGATGATATTCCGCAGATTCCTGTTCGTGCTGCTGTTTCTGTTGCACCTACTGCAGAGCAGATTCGTTGGGATGGCAGAGATGCCCAGGCACATGCATTGATAGCTTTGTCTGTCAAACGTGCCATTATTCCTCACATTCGCTCTTGCAGAACAGCAAAGGATGCTTGGGATACACTTACCACTTTGTACCAGGCTAGGAATGAGGCTCGTGTTGCTTACCTCCGAAAACAGTTGGAGAGTGAGCACATGAATGAAGGTGATTCGATGGACAGTTTTCTTACAAAGATCAAAGACCTGAAGGAACAATTGATTTCTGCTGATGAGGTTATACCAGATAGCTCACTTGTGCAGACCGTTTTGAATGGCCTTCCTGATTCATATCAAAGTTTTGCCTCTACTCTTCGATTGATGATGAAAGGCAATCCGAATGCCTTGTCATTTGAGGAATTAGTCTCTGTTCTGTTGCAGGAAGATCAGTCCAGGAAGAACAGGTCCATTATGCGTGTTGCAGATCAAGCTTTCCTGGCTAGTCAGAAGGGCAAAGGAAAATGGAGCTCTTCTACTAGTAAGCAGAAATCTGCAAATGCTGCACAATCGAAGAACCAGGATAAAGATGAGAAGAAATCAGAAAAGCAAAAATTGTTCTGCAAGTACTGTAAAGGAAATGATCATATTATAAAGAACTGTCCAAAACTGGCTGCTAAAGAGGCAAAGAAGAAAGAGGCTGGAATGGTTGTTGCAGAGGCCTCTACACCAAAAACAGAGTCTGCAAATCTTGTGCAGGAAGAAGAATGGGCGTTTACTACTGTCTGCAGTTTTGACCCATCTTCTCATGATCAGTGCATGTCTGCAGTAGACTCAGATGTTTGGTACTTTGACAGTGGGGCGACCAAACATATTACCTCGCAGCGCAGTTTCTTCTCTTCACTCGAGCCTGCCCCTACAGGGAATACTGTCACATGCGCCAATAACTCCTCTTATCCTGTTATGGGAGTTGGTAAGATCATTCTGACTACTGTTGATGGTAGTTCTTTCACTTTGTCAGATGCTTTATTTGTGCCAGGGATCAAAAAGAACCTGTTATCAGTTTCTGCATTAGCCAAGATTGGCTTGGTTGTGAAATTCGTTGATGACAGGTGTACAGTCCACGATCTCTCAAATGGCGATGTGATTATTGCTTCTGGAATTTTATGTCGTGGGCTGTATAAGCTCATAGACTATGAAAGATCTGTGAATGATTCGGCATGTGCAGTTCATGATTCTCAGGCTATGTCAGATGCAAAGCTTTGGCATGCACGCTTTGGTCATCTGAATTTTGCTAGCTTGTTACGCCTGCAGAAATCTGAAATGGTGTCCTCTTTGCCCAAACTTGAGGCACCTGGAAAACATGTTTGTGAAGGCTGTATTTTGGGCAAAATGCAGCGTTCTTCCTTTCCAAAAGATGGTTCAGTTCGGGCTATGCAGAAATTGCAGCTTGTACATAGTGATGTCTGTGGTCCTATGCAGACACCCTCTTTTGGAAATTACCTTTACTTCGTGACTTTCATTGATGATTTTTCCAGGCATGCATGGGTATATCCACTCAAAGCAAAGTCTGAAGTGTTCATGTGCTTCAAACAGTTTTTGGTTTTGGCTGAAAATCTGTCAGCATGTAAAATGGGCACCCTCCGTTCTGATCGAGGGGGGGAATATATGTCTTCAGATTTTAATGCATTTCTGGCTGAACGTGGGATAAAACACCAGTGTACAGTGCCGTATACACCTCAACAGAATGGAGTTGCTGAACGAAAGAACAGGTCACTCATGGAGATGGCGAGGTGCATGGTCAAAAGTCAGGCTTTACCACATAGTTTCTGGCTTGAGGCTGTCATGTGTGCAGCATATGTACTGAACAGGTGTCCCACCAAAGCGTTGCAGTCTATCACTCCATATGAGGCTTGGCATGACCGCAAGCCATCTGTTGCTCATCTGCGTGTTTTTGGTTGTTTGGCATATGCATTAGTGCCTGAACAACATCGCAGAAAATTGGATGATAAGGCAGTAAAATGTATTTTTGTTGGGTACAGTTCTGAAAGTAAAGGCTATCGTCTGTATCATCCACAGACTAAACGCATTCTGGTTAGCCGTGATGTTGTCTTTGTGGAAGATGCTATTCAGCCATTGCTTTCATGTACTAAGGAGACATCTGTTAGCTCCAAAGACATGTATGATACTTTGATGCCTCTTTTTACAGGTGGACAGGCTAGCGCTGGTCCCAATGAGGCAACTTCTCAGCCTTTGCAGGTTTCATATGATGATGCAGATCATTCCATTTCTGATGCAGATTTACATGATGCACTTGTTGATGAGAGAGCTGATATTGAACAGGCAAAAACTATGCCAAAATGGCTGGTGCAGACTTTGCGTGACAGCAAATTAGATGCACCTTTGTCATATCGTACTCGTTCAGGCTCTCATAGTACCTCCTTTGCATCAGATTGCTATGCTATGGCTGCATCTAGTCTCTGTGATGAGAATGAGCCTGTTTCTTTTGATGAAGCACAAAATTCAGAAAATTGGAAGGCTGCTATGCAATCTGAATATGATGCTATAATGAAGAATGGTACATGGTCTTTATGTGACTTGCCTCCTGGCAAGAAGGCCATTGGCACTAAGTGGGTATACAAGCTGAAGCGTAAACCTGATGGTACAGTTGACAGGTATAAGGCTAGGCTTGTTGCAAAGGGTTATGCACAGGAAAGAGGCATTGATTTTGATGAGACCTTTGCACCTACATGCCATATGACTACTGTTCGGAGCATTTGTGCACTTGCAGCCCATCATGGTTGGAATGTACATCAGTTGGACATTAAAACAGCATTTCTGAATGGTGACTTGCATGAAGAAGTGTATGTTTTTCAGCCCCGTGGCTTTGTGCAGAAAGGGCATGAAAACCAGGTGTGCAGGTTAAAGAAGGCGTTATATGGTTTAAAGCAAGCACCACGTGCTTGGTATGAGAAAATACATGCCTATCTGATTGCACATGGTTTTGAGAACAGTCCAACTGAAAGCACCTTATATGTTAAGCATGCTAATGATGTGCTTCTGATCATTGTTGTCTATGTAGACGACATGCTGCTCACTGGTCCTCTTGAGAAGCATATTGCTGATTTCAAGGCTGATTTGCATGCCTCATTTGAGATGTCTGATTTGGGGCATTTGCATCACTATTTGGGCATTCAGTTTATGCAAGTTGATGGTGGAATGGCTTTGTGTCAAACGAAATATATTGACACATATTGCAGCGTTTTGGCCTTGAAGACTGTAAGCCTATTGCCACTCCTATGGAGACAGGTTTACGATTGAGTCTTCATGATGCTGGAGATGCATTTGATGCTGTTCTCTATCAGCAGGCTGTTGGATGCTTGATTTACTTATGCATTACTCGGCCAGATATTCAGTTTGCTGTCTCACAGATGAGCAGGTTTATGCATTGCCCAGGAGTCACGCATTGGAAAGCGGTTAAGCGCATCTTTCGCTACTTGAGTGGTACTCCGCTACTTGGGTTGTTTTATCCCAAGGGGGGATCACTACCGCCAGATTTGCATGCTTTTTCTGACTCAGATTGGGCTGGTTGCTATGACACTCGTGTGTCCACCAGTGGTTTTTGCTTCATGCTTGGTAGCTCATGTATATCTTGGTTGAGCAAGAAGCAGCCTACTGTGGCCACTTCCAGTTGTGAGGCTGAGTATAGGGCAGCTTTCACAGCGACTGTTGAGTGTGTGTGGCTCAGACGCCTTATGGCTGATTTGGGTGTTGGCCAGTCTTCTGCCACCACCATCTTCACTGACAGTCAGAGCGCATTGGCAGTTGCGAGGAACCCTGTGTTCCATGCTCGCACTAAGCACATTGAGGTGCATTATCACTATGTCAGGGAGAGGTTCTCTGCTGGGGAGATCAGCTTGGCATATGTGCCCACGCAGGAGAACATTGCAAACCTTTTCACGAAGGCTCTGCCTAGGGAGAAGTTTGAAGCTTTCCGCAAAGCTTTGGGCTTACTTCCTTTTGTGGAGTGATTTCCACATAGCTCGGCACTCCCTTATACATGAGTGCCAGCTCCTTGTTCACCGCATCACTCCCAGGGGGGATTTGTTGATATATTTAGGTAGTGATGTGTGTGAACACTCTAGGACCGTCGGGGCACTTTTTTCCCTCTTTAGGAGGTTTTTTTCCCCCGGCTTGTATATACGCCTATTGCCCTAATGGGCTACTTATCTTTGTACATTCTCTAGTAATACATTCAGTCTTGTGTGTTGTGCTCCAAGCTTCTTCTTCTTCCTTGTGCTGTTCGCGTGCTTCCGCAGACGTCTAACTCCAACACCGATCTCGGGTTTTTGATCGGGAAATTTAGGGGTTTGCTCACAATTATCTCAAACTCGCCAATTCATGGGTTTATTTACAGTTCGGACCTAAAATCCAAGGGTTTCCAAGGGTCCAAGTCCGGTTTTCAGGGGTAAACTCACATTTTCAGGGGGTAAGCTCAGGTTTTCAAGGGTTTTGAAGGGTCAAACCTAGGTTTTTATGGGTCTAATGTCAGTCGTTTATACACACGGGTCTAACACACATCTCAAACTTGTTTTCGCATCGCACAATCAATCAAATCAACCAAATTATGCGTGAAATATACCACTCTTTAGTCAAAAAATCACACAAAAAACTTAAAACCAATGAACTTTTGAAAAAAAACAATGCACACTCCCTGTGGGATTTCATCCCGACAACGCGGACTATCAGTGAGAAAGCACAATAGAATAAATCTCCATGCAAAGATCCATTGGTGGGTTTCAACCAAGTACACTCGAGTATAGCTATGAAAACCGTCATGTACTTAGCTTCATAACTCAATGTGGCCACTAGAGGTTGCTTCTTACTCAACCAAGATATGCATGAGCCTCCAAGGAAGAAGAAAATACCACTAGACATGTAAGTATTATAACAACTAGCCGAATCACTATATGTAAAAGCTCCTTCATGTTTGTAATCATTGGTAGGTGTGCAACCATACCCCTGCGATGCATCCCCTTTAGTATAGGGTATGAGATATGGCCGAAATATCTCATGTCATAGCTAACTTGTGCTAAGCCCTGTAGTGATTGTAAGACTAGAAAACTCATTTAGGTTGTTCCAACAATTTTTTTGTTCCGGTTGATAATTTTAGCCTGTGTTTTTTGAAATGATATTAATTACCTTGATCAATTATAGAAGTCATTCAAAGAATATTCCATTTGATTTTTTCAACAAACAAGACATCTGAAAATGACACCTCCATTAGAATTAATGAAAGAAATTGTACATTTCCCCCTCTCTAAGACATATTGCATGATTGCCTACATTTATTGTGATTGGTTCCTCTAAACGTTGTAAGATAATATAAGGGTTTCTTTTTCTATTCTTCATGTGATGAGAAGCACCACTCTCCAACACCCATGAGTTATATGTTTGTGAGTCTTCAACCGAGAAGCATACCTCCTCTATCGTACGAAATAACTCAAGCTCTCCCCAGTCTTGGCAGAATCCTTGCCCTTGCCACCTCTTAAAGAGCCATTCTTCTCTTCTGCCTTTTTCATATGTTTGCTTCAATTATGTGGCCTCTCTTCTTTTGGTGGAAACACTCTCCTTCAACTTCAAATTTTTTTCTTCTTTTTGTCTCCATATTTTCAAGAGTCTTCTTTACCTCCTTTGGACACTAACAATAATTACAAAACCATGAAACTTTGATGGAAAGAATGTTCAAATAGCCCCTTGATTGAGCTTTTTACACCTTCACTTGCCATTTGATCCCGTATATTCCTTATGTGAGTGATGAACACCTATATAATCACCTCATTAGCAAACCCTTCTAATGCTAGCATGCTCTCCAAGTTTTGAATTCCTTCCTGATTACATGATTCATATTGATTTCTCAATATATTACTTGTCCATAGGGTGTAAGGTGTACCATCAAGCTTATCTTTTGTGAAGTCTTGTGCTCTTTTCTACAATGTTGGGATGATTGAAATCATTGCTCCTCCCTATGCTCCACTTACTCCTTCTAATAAACTGCCATCATTCCCAAATCTAGATGATGATGCATTGCTTCACATCTTCTTTCTTTTGTCCTTGAAGACCTTAGAAGTTTTGTGTTTCTGCTTCTACACCCTTGAAAGCCTCTTGATCTTTGATACCTCTTGATCTTTGTTTGCACTTCACAAGATTTGAAGAAACCTTTTATTTTGGGAAGCGAACCTCATAGAAAAATGCTTCTAGCTCACAATTTGGTATGAATTGATCAGAGAGCTTTTGCACACATCTAATTGAAGTGTCTAGATATCTAAAGCAATTTATTTGATGAGTGTAGCTAGATTGTACATTGAGAAATAAGTTTAGCAAGTGTAGGGGGGTCACCCCAACTTTTCAACAAGAAGATGAAGTGCCAACATAGTCACATTTAGAACTTCATAGCTTGAAATGTATTCACCCAATGTTGATTAAAATCTATCTGTAGATGCATAGGACTCCTATCTAATTGTTCCAAGTAAAATTTTAGAGTATAGACACACCCAGAGAGAATTGATTCACACAAGTTGATTGTGTACTTAAAAGTATTGTAGCAACACATAGAGATTGAATGATCAAGATATATGAATTATAATGTGTATGATATTGCATGTATAATACAAGAGAACTATGGATGAATATTCATACTTTAAGAGAGGATAATATCGTGGGTTGTATAAGCTCATAGACTATGAGAAATCTATGAATGATTCAGCATGTGTAGTTCAAGATTCTCAGGCTATCTCAAATGCAAATCTTTGGCATGCATGTTTTGATTATCTAAATTATGCCAGTTTTGCTCCAGTTGAAAAAAAATCTAAAATGGAGTCCTCGCTACCTAATCTTGAGGCACCTTGTAAACATATCTATGAAGGTTGTATTTTGGGCAAAATGAAGCATTCTTCGTCGCCTAAAGTGGTCCAGTTGGATCTGCTCATAGATTGTGGCTTGTTCATAATGATCTCCAATCCTTCCGCTATTTCTTTCCTCTTTGTTTTTGAGGTGGTTTCTCGTTACATCTTTTCATTCCAATGATCCTCTTTATTAATACCCATGGTGATGTATGCCATCTGTTCCATGCAACTACACTTTGAAATAAGAGATAAAAAATCATTATAAAGCCTTCAATTTTCATGAGCTCATGCCATAAAGAGTTAGAAGGGATAAAGGAGAAAAATCTTTAAGCCAAAGCAACCGAAGTGGATCACAATGTGACACTAATCTCTTTTGCACTTTTATTTGCAAAAAAGACCAAGGTAAAGAAATGGTTAACTATGTTAAGCAAGATAATGTAATCAATTAATATTGAATGATGACCAAGAATAATAGAAATCCGTAACACAAATGATGAAGCTAATCCTAGTGTGAAGGACTAAAGATAAACACGTAATGTGAATAGCTCCTACATTGAATGAATACTTAGTTTGTGGAAAGTTTAGGTAGTGGTTGAAAACCCCTACATATGAAAAACTTCAATAGGGAAAGAGGCAAAAGAAAAACATATGCAATGTACAAAAGTGGAGAGCATCTTATTGAAAAATTATCGAGTGAATGAGAGTCGATGTTGACTATTTGGTGTGATTCTCTTATACACATCAAAGACTCCTCCTAATTATTCAATCGAAATTATTCCTCTAAGAGAGAAAGAGAAATAAGCTAGTTTAGTTTGGTTTAAGCAAGAGAGATAGCAAGTGGCTCCAAATACTTCTTGTTTTTGCAATAAGCAAGCCTAAGTGCATTGCTAAAGCCTTACGACTGCACATCCATTTACCCCTTCACAAGAGGTAAACCTATGCTTGTAATTTTTGGCATAGTTAGTTTGGATAAAAGTAAATGACGAAAGAAGATGGAATCTCATGGATCTAGGAGAGACAAGCCATGACTTGTTTAGTGAAGGAATCAAACCAATCATGCAACTAAAGTATAGGATATCTTTTAGGTGAGAGAAAATTCAAATTCAAAATCAAATTATGACTATAAACAGACATGGTTTTAGTGAGGAGACATAAGAACTATTGTGATCGACATTGAGCTCCTTCAGTGAGCATACATTGAGCTACTTCAGTGATCATACATTCTGTGCACTTAATGTATGAGTAGCCCAACGCACATTCCTTGTATCATATGTTCATTGGCTTATACATTTTGATACATTTCTTCAATCACATCTCTGTTTATTGTTCTCCATTGCATCTTCATCAACACAGTGATTTTATAGAATCGATTTCTCTATGTATACTCACTCATTTTCTATGCTTTAACTTGGGATATTTAGATACGATTCTCTATTACACTTACATCACAATTTTCATTAAGTTTGGTTCAGTGGATCTCTAGATATGAAGCATAGAAAGTGACTATTTTTGCATAACTTCTAGATTATGAATAGTCAGGATGACCCTTGACTCAATGTATGGTACAGCTAAATTGATGAACTAACTTGATTTTGTAAGCAATGCACTCTAAGTAGGTGCATGTAAAAGCTCTGTGGTCAGTTCATACTAGGTTCTAGGCTCTTACTATAATACTTAGCACTTTTGTTCCCAAAAAACAAGATTTCTACACATTTTGTGCATACGCAAGTTATCTCGATTGATGCAAACATTTGGGAATGATGTTCCAAAATATTTGGTGACTCTAAATGCACTACTTTCAAGCTAAAGGAGTCTATAAAACATTCTTGGAATTAACTTGGCAGGTGCAGAGCACACTAGCTCATCCTTGGAAGCCATTTTCCCATCTTCTCACAATGGTATCAGAGCAATAACAAATCAACATGGAAGATGGATTTCCTTCATGCATAGAAAAATTGGATCGAGGTAAGTACTCAGTTTAGGCACTTAGAATGGAAGCTTATCTTCAAGGGAGAAACCTTTATGGTTACATATCTAGAGATGAGCTGATGTTAATCCTCTGAAGCAAGGGCCGACCAACTCAAGAAGAACAAGAGTGGTTAACCACATAGTGCTCAAAGGATGTTGTAGCAAGGTCATATTTTTGAAACCAATGTCACATTTTTTAGTTCCACACATCAAGAATTGTAAGACTTCACAACAAAACTGGAATGCTCTTGAAGCATTCTTCTCATCAATTACAAAGGCAAGAAAAAATCTCTTATGGATGGAGTTCACCACACTCAAGAAGATGCCCAAGCAAAGTATGACTGCGTTTTTCACCAAAATGAAGGACATAGCAGACCAACTTTGAAACATTGGAGAAATCATTGATGAAGAGCATATGGTAAGGCAAGCAATAAATGGAATAAAGGTAGATGATAAATGGTAAGCTTTCACCGTAGCCATAGACCTCTACATCAACATGTAGGTTCCTGATCTCAACACCCTCATGGAACAATTATTCACACATGAGGAAAAGCTTATGAAAAATGCACACAAGTCAAAAGATAATCAATCCTCTGCTCTCTATATAGATAAGAACAAGAATAAAGATAGCAAAGGCAAAGGTTAAAAGTTTGATGAAGAGGAAAACACCTTCAAGAAAGCTTTGCAGGCAGAGGTAGAAGCTCAAGAGGATGAGGTAAAGGAGGAAGGCAAGGAAGGGGGAGAACTCAAAGTTCATCTCCATGTTCCATATGTGGCCTAATTAATCACATTACTGAGAATTATTTCATGAATCCTAGAAACCAAAGAGGAAGAGGTTACAATAGAGGAGGCTATGGAAGCTTAAGAGGTAGATTCAACAACGAAAATGGATATAACGATAACTCATACAACAACAATAATTATCAAGGAAGATACATAGGAAGGAGAGACTACAACAATTATGTAGATGGTCAAACTAACGAAGATTCATTTTTCTCAATGAACATGACCATGAAGCAAGGTAAAGTAGTTGAACATGTATCCTATATAGACTCAGGTTGCTCAAATCATGTAGCTAGGAATATAGCTCTACTCTCAGACTTGGAAGATCCAAGGAATAGACATGAAGTCCAAATAGCAGATGAAAAAACACATCTAGTGGAGAACATAGGCAATGTGAAGACTTCAAATGGTAATATCAACCTATTGAGCAAGGCATTTCATGTGCCAACTATCACAAAAAGCCTCATAAGTATAGTCAGATTGTTCAAAAAGGGTTGCAACTCAAATTCATAGAGCATGGAGCATTTGTTGAGGATTCACATCAAGGATTCAAGAGGATAGAAAGAGGTGAAGATTCAAGTAAATCATTTATATTTGAACTCCAAGATACTAGAAATATTGCATTGTTTAATTATGCTAGCCAAACCTTGTCAGAATTGGAAATCTGGCACAAAATGTTAGCCCATGTAGGTGATAGGGATCTAAAGAAAATCAATAGGGATCAAAGGTGGTTGGACTATAAAATATTTCCAAGCAACACATGATCTACAAATGCAGTGCTTGTCAACTTGGTAAGTCATAGAGGCAACCATTCACAAAGAAGGGATACATTCATGGAGACCTATTTGAGCTAGTCCACACAGATGTATGGGGACCAAGAAAGGAGTCTTCAATCTCTGGATCAAGATATTATGTCTCATTCATTGATGATTGTAGCAAATGCACAATACTATACTTTATGAAGCATAAAGATGAAGTATTTTCATGTTTCCATAAATACCTAGTAATTGTAGAAAATCAAAGACGTAAAATCTTGAAGAGAGTAAGGTCAAATGGAGTGGAAGAATATTTCTCCCATGATTCTGATTCTTATCTTGAAGAGAGAAATCAAAAGAGAGATTCGAACCTGGTATACTCTACAGCAAAATGGAGTTGCAAAGAGAAGCAATAGAATCATAGTGGAGGCTATAAGATCAATGCTAAATAAGAAGAAGTAGCGTAACTACTTATGGGTAGAGGCTATGTCTACAACCACCTATTTGATCAATAGACTTCCATCAAAAGCATAGGATGGAATGACACCATATGAAGCATGGAATGGAAGAAGAACTAGCCGTGATCATTGCATGATTTTGGGGTGCATAGCATATTCACATATACCTTCATAATTGAGAGGCAAATTAGATCCAAAGGACGAAAAATGCATATTCATTGTCTATGACCTTACTTAGATAAATTATAGGCTATATAATCCAAGCAATAAAGGTTTCATTGTAAGTAGAGATGTTTTTTTCTATTAAAAAGACTCTTGGTTTGAAGATTATTGCACGAAAATCAAACCTCCCTATGACCTAGGGGAAGACTTTTCGATATTGTAAAAAAGGAATGAGATTTCACTTGAAGCATCAAGTGATTCTGATGATGATGAAAAGACTCCAAGTAGGAGACTCAATTCTTGGAACTCCAAAGGCAAAGCTAAGGTATATGAGTTGAGAGATGTGGCAAAATCATCTCAACAAACCATAAGAAGATCCATTAAAGAAAAGACAAAGCTAGAAAGGTATTGTTATGATACTTATTTGGTCACTAAGCATTCCATTTACATAGCACAAGATACAAACTATGAAGCACCATCCATATATGGAGAAGCCAATAAGAAGCCAAAATGGAGAGATGCCATGGAAGAAGAGATAGAAGCTCTACAAGAAAATCAAACTTAGGAATTGGTACCCAAGAAACTATCTATAAGGATCATTTGTTCAAGGTGGAACACCCACGTAGGGGAAAACGATACAAGAATATGTGATTGATGCAAGAAGTCCCACAACCTATCAGAGGAGCACTAGATTGTGCTCTCTGACTTCACTAGACAAGATTTCGGAAATACACGTATAATTACAAGAACACCCACGTACGGAAAATAATACAAGAAAATGGATTTGATATAAGAGGTCCCACAACCCGGGACCAATAGGTATGGAAAACTCGACTAGAGATGATACAAGAGATCCCACAACCCAGGATCGTAAGTATGAGACAAGATGTCTAGATTACAAGAACTCCCTTCTGGGAGATGAACTGAATACAAGAAAGAATTTGACAAGATCTCATACTACAAGATTACAAGAGGACAAGACGGGATGTCCAAGAACTAGACTAGATGGGACTACAACAAGAAATAAGACAGGGACTAGAACTGGAACTTGAAAAGTACTTACTTGGCGGTCACGACTCCTTGAGCTCCCAAGACTAGTATTCGCAAGACTGAGAATGAATGTGGTCAACCCCTCCTTATATAGTTTTTCAAGGGCAGTTACCAAAGTCGGTTACGACTTGATGATGTCATCGATGATTTCATCGATGATGTCATTGACTAGAACAAGACCTCCGGGTATTAGATTTCAGCAAATAGACAGTCGATCTCGGGGTTTTGGCGAAGGAATCAAATAATTCATGCTCCTAAAGTATAGGATCACTTTTAGGTGAGGAGAAATTCTAATTTAAAATCAAATTACGAGTATAAATAGGCATTGTTTTAGTCACGTGACATAAGAGCTATTCTATGAGACATTGACCTACCTCAATGAGCATACATTGAGCTCACTTCATGTAGGAGTATTCCACTATACTTTCCTTGTATCATATGTTCATTAGCTTATATATGTTCATTAGCTTATATATTTTGATACACTTCTTTGAACATAACTTTGTTTACTCTTCTTTGTTGCATTCTCATCAATGCAGTGATTTTATAGAATTGATTTCTCTACATGCACTCACTCATTTGCTATAGTTTAACTTGGAATATTTAGATTGAAGTGTTGCATATCAATTTTTATCACGTTTGGTTTAGTGGATCTCGAGATATGAAGCATAGAAAGTGACTTTGTCTGCACATCATCTAGATCCTGGAAAGTCGAGATGACCCCCCTGACTTCTTAGATTCATTTCTCAATGAATGGTACAACTAAATCGATAAAATAACTTGCTTTAGTTAGCTATGCACTGTAGTTAGATGTGTGCAAAATCTCGTCATACCAAGTTATGAGGTCTAAGTATAATACTGAGTAATTCTATTCCCAAACTAGAAGGTTTCTTCACATTTCTTGCATATGCAAGTTATTTGTTTTGATGCAAACATTTCGGAATGATGTTCCAAAGTATATGGTGACTCTAAATGCACTATTGTGAAGCTAAAGGAGTCTATTAAGCATTTGTGGAGTTAATTTGGCAAGTGTAGAGCAAGCTTTTTGCAACACCAACTAATCTCTAGAACTCATTTCTCCATATCCTCACACTTCTCCATGACGCAATGAAGGGGCGCTCTCCTCAAGTAAATAAGAATCGGGATTTAAATCAATTAGAATGAAAAATGAAAAAGAAATTTTCAATCTCATAAGAATGAGATGATGAGGAAGATTGAGGTTCTTACTTCTTTATGAAGGCCTCTTTTTCATGAGGATTTAAATTCTTCACTAAAAGTCAAGTTTAAATTACTTACTCGTCATGCCCTTGGGGAGGCACTTTATAACGCCTCCAAGTAATTCCACAACTCCAAGCTTTGTGGATCCGAGTCCACGAGGTAACCTTGTGGAGAATGGGGCATTCTCCCATCGTAACCACCTAATTATGCAACAACATGAAGGAACTCTCTCAACGGCACTTCCCTTCACCTAACAAGACGAAAAAAACCACAACATTTACGCTTACCTTAATTCACCACAACGCACATTGTTAAAAAAATATTGCAGGTAAAACCTCTTCCGTTTTCTGATCCAGGAAACAAAAATATTTTAAAATTCCAAATGAGCATGATAAATAAACAAACTACAACACTCAAAATGGTTCATGCACTTACGTGGAAGCAGATATCCGCATGTTGTCCTTCACGACAAGAATCCTCCAATGAGGAAGGCATGTGACTGCAAAGCCCAAAGCCATCCGGAATGCGAAGCCTCTATGCGCAAAGGAATGTGACTCCATACCGAAAGCCCACGCAATGACGCACGGGCCCTCTCATCCTTCCGCACGCACACTTCCATCAAAGTCCATGGTTTGCACTTATCGCGCACACATTTTCAAAGGATCGCGATCTCTTCTTTCCTCTCGAATGATCCGTCTTCCCATATCACGAAGTTGATCATGTACTCTTATTCGTCTTACACCCTTCCGCTCATAAATATTAAAATCAACATAAGTGGTGATTAGGCATTTACTCTGCAGCTCATGTAGGCATGTCCTACCCATTCCATAGCAAGCGTTTAGAACCGCACAAGCCAAATCTTCTTTCTCATCTATGACAAAACAACATATGTCTAGAAAAGCCTCTTTCTCAGCATCTTCAAGACCGTCAGAACTGATTCTCAGCACATCGAAGATCTCCCTCTTATTTTTCTGGAGGTACGAAAAGCTTTCCTCCCAAGATGATTTGTCACTTACATTATAAAGATAAGATCCCACAACTTTGAGTGCCAATGGCAGCCCATCACACGCTTCAATCGCCCTCTCTGAAACTTCCTCCAGTTCTACAGGTGGCTTTGGCTTCATAAAAGCATTCCAATAAAACAGCAACTTTGACATTTCTTTACCGAGTCCTCCTATGCCGAAAGTCTTTGTTGGTCTTGCGGATTCTAGAACCTTGCGCTCACGAGTAGTAATTATGACCACACTTTTTGGCCCCAAGCAGGACTGAAGTGGTTTATACAAGGCATCCACATCATCCAAGACAACTAATGCATTGATGTTGCTTAGCTTGTTCGATAAAACAGCTTTCCCATGCACTTCATCATTGATCGTCACATCTTCTTTCAATTTCAACAGATTCTCCACAATTTTTTTCTGCACAGCAACCAAGCCCAATCTGCCTTTATCCTGCACCTCTGCTCTTGTGTTCACACTAAAAAATGACCCTTCAAATTTGCAATGTATTTTATTGTAATTTGACATCGCAAGTGTGGTTTTGCCAGCACCTCCCATTCCCAACAGTCCAAAACATTGTAACGATTCGCCGCTCATCGTCATACAATCTTGTATGTAACTTTCAATATCAGAAGAACGTTCTGCGAGCCCAACGGGGAAATCTACGGCGGGCTCCATTATCTCCTTATGCCTTTTAAGGGTCTGCACTACTGTATTTACCATCTTTATGAATCGTCCTTTCTCTAACCTGCAAGTTTCATTGTTACTTTCAGTTATCCGGAAAAACATATGATCACCTTCACCACAAATATCATCGGAAATAACGAGTACTTGCTTTTGTTTTTTGTTTTCTTATAAGACAAAGTTCGGCCGAAGCCACTGTGCTTGAATTGATTGAAAGAGTGACTGTGCTTTCAAAAAGATGGGAAACGTAATATAAGATGCACTTACTCCTTTCTTTCAAAATCGACTTCCATTTTGGACAGGGGCTCCGGGATGCTTTCATCCGTCGGATATGACCCATATGATATGTGTACGATCTTGGAACTAATGTCTGCGTTCGAAAACATGCTCTTCAAGTCACCATTGCTGAAAGTTATTGAAATAATGCAAAGTATCACCTTTGCATTTTCAAGACGTGTTCTGTCACTCATAACTTCGTCCTTGTGCAGTAGACGTACATCCAATCCAAGCATATGGAAAGTTTCTCTCAAATGAATCAAGAAACCTTTATTTATACGATCTCCTTCGGCGTAGCAAATAATACGGATTGCTCTTTCATGTTCCCAGGTCACTATGAATCCCACATTCACCTAATTTTTTAACCAGAATATTAGCGAATTCAGATTTATTGGAGCCATAAGTACCCACGAGAGAAACGTGGTAAGATTTCTCCTGTAGCTCCAGCACCTTCAAGAATTGATTTATTTTCTCTGCATATGGCCCATCCTTCCATGGAATCCCGCTCTTCATGCGCGCTTCAACATGCTTCACTATGTCGTATAGCGTATCCCATTGAAATTGATCCCTGTAAGAAGTGTAAAGAAACATAAGCCTTTTCATCCTAAAGAGAACTAACTGTCGTTCAAAAAAACCTTTTGTAGTTGTAACAAGGATGGAAATAAACCTACTTTGAATTGGTCTTGTATTCGAACCCATGCAAAAGGGAGAGTTTGTGAAGGGCACTAGCCCACCGTTCCCGTTCCTCCTCAGTGCTTCCTGGAATTTTGCTGAAGTCGTAGTCTTTTTGCTGGTGCCGGACTGTAGAGGGTTCCACATCGTAGAATATAGGTAGAACTTTCGGTTTAGGAGATGCATCCGACGCCTCAGAAGAATCTTGTGTGTTCATGATGTGGAGGACCTCTTCCAGACACCGTTTCGAACTTGCAAAATTTAGCTCACGAGAATGACGTGTACTTTGGAGCTTTTCATCGCGTTGAGGACGTCAGAGATTGGTTCAGTTTCCCTCTCGTTCTTTCCGTAACCAACTACAAAAGGAGTGATACCTCTGGAGAGGAGAATGCCGCGCAGCACACTTACAGCGTTGAGCTGAGTATCTTCGTGCCAATGGCAAATGAACACATCATAAGCTACGGGCTCCATCAAGATTGTTCTCTTCTTGCGTTGATCAAGTACCATATTGTGAGAAAAATAAGATTCCACTTTCGCCACAATTTCTTCTGATTTTTCCCTTTGTAACCTGTAATGTTTACTACATGTGAGTCTCGAGTGGAAAGAAAAGTTAAAGGTAACATCACTTTCTGATAGTAAGATAACCGGATAAATTGCATCATGTGAAGTTTTCAATGGTTCATGTGATAAAAAGAATAAGCAAGGGCCTACATCTTCCCGCTTTCGTAAACGAACCCGTCCAGACCCCCAATGTCTTTTAGCGCTTTGCTCCAGCTTGCGATTTTGTCACGATGTCTCTCCTTCTTTCCGCATAGGTCGTACGATGTATTTGCTGGCTGCTGCTGAACCAAGTTACAGTTCACGTCGTAGAAAATAGGTATGACAGGTGGGTTAGGGTTTCCTCTGACACCTTGCATATTCATGATTTTCAGCACCTCTTCCAGACACCACGTCGAACTTGCAAATTGCGGGCTCAAAACTACAATGAACACCCTGGAGTTTTGTATGGCAGCATCGATCTCAGAAGTGACCTTTTCGCCCTTTTGCATCCGGTAATCGACGAAACACGTAATTCATTTGGACCGTAACAACAGACACATGTCTGGGCCCCTGTGAGACAGGAAGACATCATATTTTTGACTCATGTTATTATCCTTCCTTGTTAACTTCCTTGCTAGGCCTTCGTTTTCGAATCCGTCAATATCACGACGACTTTCTCCTTTGTCACGCAGAATCCTTACTTCCCAAGTCTTAAGCGTCAAGATTTATAGGACGATTCTTGCGGGAACTATTATACGTGACGGTGAACAAATCCCTGTCGAACTCATGCCGCTGGATTCTTTCTTTTCTTCGGGTCCTTGAGTTGGATCAAAATTTGGAACCGGTGGTCATGAATAAATAATTCCCGGATAATGTGGTAGAGGCCTGTTCAGAAGGGCGATTTATTAGTCTGATGTTAGAGAAGATACGTCAGCATAAGTGAGGCTTCCGTTTATTAATATGAGATCGGTATATTTGTGAGGTTCATTTTCGAGCTGTTATTCACCTCTTTACGATGTGTCACAGAAATCAAGCCTGACCGTTTTATATATTCACCTCTTTATGATGTGTCACAGAAATCAAGCCTGACCGTTTTATAGAGCAGTAGTGTCAGACCTGAAATCAACACTGAATTTCCCTAAAAATCAGAGTCCGTATAGATACTATGGAGGCACCAGACAAATAAAATAATAAAGAAATTGAGAACAGATCATCAATATTGTAGGCATTTCCCCTTAGATGTTGTAGACGCATCAGGACTTGACTGAAATTGACGATGGATTTGATTGACAAGGAATCATCAAATTCCAAGCTTTGCAGCGCTGGATCTATCGAGCTGCGCAATCGTGTTACATCTTTTAAGGGACTCAACTGCATGTACAGTATGTGAATAAGTATTATACCTCTAACGAATACACATATCAATCTTCCACTACTTTTTACCTCTGTAGTTGCAGAGATGTGAGCTTGATATGCATTCCTGAACCTCTTTCATTCTCACTAAGCCTTCTTCTTTGAATACTTTTCAAAGATGATAATTCAGATCTTTTCCACGTAGAATGATCACTGCCAAATCTTAAGCTTTAAAATCTTTTGAAAGCTTTTATACGTGAGGGGAAACAATTTCTTTGTGATGCTTCATGGACTAGCTTATTATATATCTTCAGGTCTAGTCAGAGTTGGATCAAGAGCCTAAACAGCTGGTCCTGCATGGAATGACCGAACTTATATCTGGGAATGTGATAGGCTTTTCATTCAGAAGAGCGATCTGATATTATAATCATTAGAGATGATACATGAGGATAATAAGGACCCGTCCAATTTCTCATGGAATGGATATATACAACAGCAGAATACTCGAAAGCAAACACTGAACTTGAAGAGAATCAGAGTCTCAAATAGATATTATAGACGCATCAGACTGATATAAAAGATCAAATGGATTGAGCGTAGATCATCAACACTGTAAACACTACCCAGTAGATATTGTAGACGCGTCAGAACTTTACTGAAATCGACGATCAATTTAATTGACATAAATCATCAAACTTGTAAGTTTTGCAGTGCTGGATCTATCGTGCTGACTTCTCAGACACAATTTATCGTGAATAAGTGTTATAGTCCTAAAAAACTTAAACATCAGTATCCCACGCTGTAATATACACGACATTCTTCTTATGCTCGGTACGTCTGTCATATGAGCTGACACAGGAATATTTGTCTGGTTTTCCTGAATGGCAGATTTGTGAGCTCGATATTCTTCTTGAGCCTCTTGGCCTCTCATTAAGCCTTCTTCTTTGATTACGTTATAAAGAAAATAATTGTATCGTTTGTCACGTAGAGTATTAAGCTTTGAGGTCTATTTCAAGTTTGTGCGGGAAGCCATTATACGTAAAGGGAACGAATCTCTTTGTGATGCTGAAGTTTCTGGCTGATTTCTTCTCTTCGGGTCCTTAGGAGTTCGATCAAAAGTCCGGAAAGGAGGTCGTCTATGCAGTGACTAACTACCCGAAAAATTAGTCGACTTCTCGGGAGGACAATTTTATTTACTGATCTTACAAGACATGATACATCACATGATACATCAGCATATGAAAGAACCATATATTTATTTAAGCAATGGAAGTGTTTGTGATATTTAGCTTTAAGCTCTTACTCACCTCTCTGCTATGTATTCGAATCAACACTAAATTTCTCTACAGTCAGACTCCAGATAGATACTATAGACCATAAAAGTGAAATGAACAGTTAAATCGATTGAGAGTAGACTTCCGAAATTGTAAGCACTGCCCATCGGATATTACAGATGTGTCAAAGTTTCACTGAAATTGACGTTCAGTTTCATCGAGAATCAATTAACTAAATTCTATGCGCTGGTGGGATAAAATATCTGTTGTAAACAAGGATAATACATCCAAAGAATATGCACATCAATCTCACAATACGTTTGAGCTCTGTAATATACGCATAAATCACCTTAATATATGTAGTACCTCTGTTATACGTTCGAGCTCTATAATATAAGTATGCAGTACCTCTGTTACATGATACGTGACGCAGGAACATTTTTTGTTTTCGTGAATAGCAGAGATCTGAGAGTTAAATTACCTCATAGGCAGCGCGTAGAGACTCTGCTAAGTTCTGATGCGCGGGTAGAGGTTGTGGTAGAAAACACAAGTAATGGCAGATAACTCCAGTGAGCGCAGACTCTGCTTAAGTTCTGATGTGCAGGTAAAGGTTCTGGTAGAAAATCCAAGTAATGGCCGACATATCAGCGAGCGAAAACTCTTACTAAGTTTTGATGCGCAGCTAGAGGCCCTAGAAGAGTTTACCAACCAATGGCTGAAATGAGTATGAAACGATAGCCTGTAGGATGAAGAAATTCGAATCGCACGTCAATATTGACCCCCGTAAAGTATGTGATGACTCAAGTTCTTATCCATAAAGGACGCCATCATATCTTATAAAAGTCATGCATTTTTTCTTTATTTTCCTTCCTTATATAATTTAAAACACGCTTTCCCAAATAAAAAGTATGTTCTTTATTTTGCCTCTTTATCTTTTTGGTGTGGCAAGAGGCCATTAGGAGAGGTCCTCTTTCTGCTTTTATCAATTCTCTGGTTATTAAGTTGGTTCATAAAAAGAAGTTAAAGATGACTTAAACAATTGGAGACCTATCTCTTGTCTGACTTCCCTATACAAAATTTTTGCCTCTTTCTTGGTTAGAAGACTCAGCCCTATTATGGACATGATCATTCTTCCTTAGCAAAAAGGCTTCATCAAAGGTAGGTATATTTTGGATGCTATTATCTCTATCTGGGAAGGCTTAGATTTTGCTCAAGAGTTGACTTTGACAAGGCTTATGATAGAATTGAGTGGGACTTCATCCTTCAGTCTCTTCAGGACATAGGAGCTGGTAGAAAATTCATTAAATTCACTAGTATCCTCTTTGGCAATGCTAACACCAAAGTGGCCATGAATGGCCACCTTTCTGACTGCTTTCAACTTTTTAAGTCTATTAGACAAGGTTGTCCCCTTGCCCCGCTCCTGTTTGCTATTACTAGTGATGCTTTAGGTTGGTTGGTTAGGGATTGTATGGAGCAGCGTACTATGAAAGGTCTGTTGATTCCTGGTGCTTCCTCTCCTCTTGGCCTCCAGATGTTTGCGGATGACACTAACATGATAACTATGGCTGGTAACATTTCTCTTGAGAACTTTATGCATTGTCTTCAAATGTTTTGTCTTGCTAGTGGTTCTGTGGTCATCATACTAAAACAGGCTCTTATGCTTCTAATAAAGTTCTTCCTGCTTATATTTTGAATAATAATTGTGACATTATTCAAGAAGCTATTGTTTTCAGACTTCTCGATATTCCTATGGGATTTGGTGTGTCCTTTGAGTAGAGATGGAGCTGGGTTTTTGACAAATTCAGAACTAAAGTCTTTCAGTGGATGTCTTTTCAACAAAGTTTATCCCAAAGAGTTTTTGTCTTAAAGCATTACATTCTACCTGTGCTAACCTATTTTTTTGCTTGCTGGATGCCCAACAAAAATCAGCTTGCTCAGGCTATTGCCCTCTCTAGAATATTTTTGTGGGGAGGTTCTCAAAACATCAGAAAGATCCCTAAAGTAGCTTGAAATGTGTGTTGTTTAAGAAGAGATGAAGGAGGACTTGGTATAATATGCTCCTCTAAGATGGCTATCCAAATGGCTACTATGTGGATATTAAGGGCCACTAACTCTAATGATTTTTGGTATGTTCTCATTAAAAGAAAAATTGGTGAGTTTTATGTTGTAGGATACAAAAGATGGACTAATCTCAACATTTAAGACATCATTATCTGTCCTGTGCATGTTATCCCCAAGGTAAGTAAACCAATATGTTCATTTTGGAATGCTTGGATGTCAGTTAAGAATAATTATAAAATTCTTGTATATTTAATTCTTGTATATTTTAAGAATAATGTTTCCTTTCTCATGCAGAGTTCAATGTGGTTTGGATGGTTTTCTTATGCTAACCCTTTTACCTTGTCCATCATAATGAACAAGTGTAGAAAAGCTAGATTTGACTCATGGAGTTCTCTCTTCAACAACAATCAGGTGAGGGAACCTAAATATGTCCAAGAGTTTAATGCTCTTTCTTCTTTATGTAAACAGGCTCTACTGGACAACAGAAAGTGGTTGATAGACAAGATGGGAAAGTATAACTATCACAAATGCGTAGGTCTGGAAGTTGTTGCTAGAGACATGTACAGAAAACTTCAAGAAAGCTAATCACTCTTTCAGTTGGGTTATCAACAAGCTCAATGCTAAGTGGAAGATTCAATGGGATTCTCACCAATGGAAGTATAGATTCAGATCTATTTGGGCCTTTTCTTCTACCTCAAAACAAGCTCATCTGCTTTGGATGATCATCCGCCAAGGCTTGTGGACTGGCAGCAGGGCAATGAAGATTAACACTAGTGCAAGAAATTGTCCTTTTTGTGATCATCTTGAGGACCTCCCTCATTTATTCATCAACTGTATAAATGCTCAAAGATTCTGGAAATTACTGAACTTATATTGTTCTGTCAAAGGTCACCCTCCTCTTGCATATAAGGAAATCCTCCTGGGTGTTTGTAAAAATCTGGATATAGTTTTGTGGCAGATTTTGAGAGCCCACATAATGTGGTTCATTTGGAAGAATAGAAACCAGTAGATATTCTCCAATAAACCCAAGGATTATCGTTTCTCTTGTAATCAGAGTATGAGGAAGATCTTTCACATGTGTAAAAGTCCATAAGGGAATCCAACCCTAGAAATTACAACCCCTTTCTTATTTTAAGAGGGTTGAGATCCAATAGGTGGAAAGATTCCTTGATAATTTTGTATTCTCTTGACAATCTCTCCATGATTCATTTCTTGGAAGCTCGCCTATGATATCCCTTTTGATGTTGCCCCTTGATGTATTCTTTTATTTCCTGCAATAATTTTAACCTTCTTGTTCTGTAAAAAAAAAAAGTATGTTCCTTGATATGGAGATCAGGCGAAAAGTCCTTTATGAAGCTGGATTCACACAGGCTCAACAAAATTTAGATTTTTTTTTGTCATATTCGAAGTGGAATAGTGCAAAAAATAGTATTGTCATCTTTTATGTGCATGAACAAAAGGGTGGAACTATAAGTGCAAGTAAAATAACTATTTACTCAATGGCATGGAGCCTAGTACACTGAAGGGCGGAGGGGGGAGGCCAAAACATAATTTTTTTATTTGTATTGTCACATGGAAAGAAAAACAGTGGGTGCTATTGCCCTCTATGAAGAACAATTGACACATGTAAATGATTAATTGGATAATGATGGTGTTCACTCTTTATTGCTGCCCGTTTTGAATTGGGCATTATATGCCTCTTTGGAAAAGACTCTTTCTATAACTTCATAGGTTCTTTTTTCTGGAGGAAGTTCGGCCAAAGACTCCTTTATTATATGCTCCTCTAGTGAAGAGTCTTTCGAGAATAGCATAATTTTTTTATCTATTTATTTATTTATTTAAAAGACGAAGTTGGGCTGAAGCCTAATCTGCTTTGTTTGAATTGATTGAAAGAACGATTGTAGAAGTGAATGAGCATAATACCATGGGACCTCCTGTATCCCACAAAACAAGGGTTGAACTGCATGAAGGTGACACTTAGAAAGGATTGCCCATAGGCAACTGATTCCACTAGTTTGTGTTAGATATTACCTCTTCACTTAGCATCAGATTGCTCTTGCAGGAGAACCCCATTTTTTAAGATTTATGATCTTTAATAGTGAGACTCATGTTGTGCAAATTAGAATACCTACCAAACCTAATAGATTCCTACAAGAACGCATTGTTAGCAGTAAAATTAGAGGAATGAGAAAAGACGCTTTTAACCTCCGTCCATGAGCTCCACAATCTACATATGAGGGGACTTCCAATAGGTTTGAATCTCATAGGGAATGAGATGATGTCCAGAGAGAATGATTCTTCCAAGAAGTGTAACAATCCAAAGAAAAAAGTTGAACTATAACAATCCAAAGAAAAAGGTTGAACGTTTCTTTTGATTAGAATAGCCTAGAAATCAGTAGAACTAAGCAATCTTAAAACCCATTTAGCATATATGTTAGAGGCCATTTTGATAGGACAAAGAAGGCCAAGGCCCTTCATGCTTAGGTAAATAACAGGTGTCCCAAGAGACTTTAGGGACTCTATTAAGAGTAGGAGTACCTCACCATACAAATCGGCAAGCAACGGCTTTAGCATGCCTGGTGTGCTTTTGATTGAGCCTCCAATAGGAGAGGAAATAAACTAGGTAGGGTAGAATATAGTGGTTCAAGAAAAACTCCCTATGACATAAAGAGCTCTACAAAGCAAACAACCCAAACAGTTTGTCCCTAAACTTGTTTTAAACCTAGTCCTGCCTTTGGTCAAGAGTAACATTGAACTTCATAGGAATACCAAGGAGTGTAAAAAAGGTTTGCAGGTGAGATTCACCATGCATGGAGCCTATGTTGAGGATCCATATCATAATTTCAAGAAGATAGAAAAGGGAGAGAAGACAAGTATGTTGTTCACATTTGAACTCCAAGATACCAAGAACATTGCTTTGTTCAATGATGGCACCCAAACCCTATCAAAACTTGAGGTTTGGCATAAGAGGTTAGATCATATTGGAGGAACATCCCGAACAAAAATCAGTAGAGATGA